>JAYESD010000006.1:10593325-10990968 GCA_036927565.1 Tuctoria greenei | reverse complement strand
ACAAAGGTTGAAGCTGCATTCTTGAGACCAAATGGCATGGCTGTATAACAGTACAATCCATCTACTGTGATGAAAGAGGTATGTTCTTCATCTTCCCTAGACATTCTGATTTGATGATACCCAGAATATGCGTCTAGGAAACACAGTAATTCACACCCGGAGGTGGAATCCACTATCTGATCTATTCTAGGTAGTGGGAATGGATCTTTTGGACATGCCTTATTTAGTGTTGTGTAGTCGATACACATCCGAAGCTTCCCTCCGGCCTTGGGCACAACGATTGGGTTTGCCAGCCATTTTGGATGGAAGACTTCTCGGATGAATCCAGCTTCGAGCAACTTCTTCACTTCTTGTCGAATGAAGTTCTGTCGCTCCACGGATTGCTTCCGAGGCTTCTGATGCACAGGCCGGGCGTCGGGGTAGATCTTCAGATTGTGCTCAATCACTTCCCTGGGGATCCCAGGCATTTTTGACGGTTGCCAGGCAAACACGTCGACATTAGCCCGGAGGAAAGCGATGAGCGCGAGTTCCTATTTGTCGTTCAATCCCCCCGATATACGGGTGGTCTGAGCGGCATCGGAACCAATTTGGACGACTTTGACGGGAATGTCGGTGTCGCCGCTTGGCTGCACACGAGGTGCAGAAGTCGAGCCTCGCTGACGAATGCTCGGGGGTTTTGGAGCTTGCTCCTGTCTAGAGTCTTCCTCTTGCGCCGTAGTAAGCGCATGAAGTTCTTCCAGAGCAGTTACTCCGGCAGTACGATCTCCGCGGATCTGGAGAACGCCTACTGGTGTTGGCATCTTTAACACCAGGTAACCATAATGAGCAGCTGCCATGAATTTGTACAAGGCAGGCCTACCCAAGATGGCATTGAAGGGTAAGTTGATCTGAGCAACGTCAAAGACCAACTTCTCGGTGCGATACTTCTCTCGGGTCCTGAAGGTAACGGGGAGGGTAATAGCTCCGAGTGGGGTAATGGCTCCCGGACCTACTCCGGAGAAAGGTCGGGAGGATTGGAGATCCGAAGGTCGGAGCTGAAGCTTGGTAAAAGCTTCGAAGCTTATGAGGTTGAGCCCCGAACCTCCGTCTACCATGACATGGTGGAGCTAGATGTTATTGATGGTAGGAGATACCATCAAAGGTAACTGACCTGCTCCAACCATGCTTCGAGGGCAGTCCGAAGCATCAAAAGTGATGGTTGTGTCCATCCACTTTCGATGAGGCTCCGCCCTAGCTGTAGGAGCTACAGAAGCCATGTCCCGACGCATAGTCTTGATGACACGGCGGGAGGTGATGTCCCATGATCCACCAAAAATGGTGTTCATGGTATTCCGACGCTCGCTATCAGAGACGTCAGAATCGTCGTCGACAGAGGTGTAGACGGCCTTCAGGACCTTTTTGGGATCCTGAAAACCTAACTCCTCTTCAGCTGGAGCTTCGTCAACTTTTTGTTTTCCTTCCCTTTGTCGGAAAGGAGCTTCTTCCCGGCGCTTGTTGTAGCGCTCGGCAAGGTTTTGGACCTCCCGACAGTCTTCCAAACTGTGGATATTCGTTTTGTGGATTGGACATCACACCTTGGTTTTGCCACCATCTTCAGAAGACGGTCGAGGTCGTTTCTCGGGGCGTGGCCCCCGGCCACCCGGAGCTGCAGCAGCTGCAGCATTAGATGCACCGGCCGACGACTTCTTCTTGCCGTTAGTATTTTTCTTCTTCTTGCCACTCCCGGAGGTAGTGGCTTCGCCTTTGGAGGATTTTTTGTGATCCTCCGGAGTTGGTTTGGAGTGCATTTCACGGTCCTCCGCAACTCTTGCACATTTATCAGCCAAGCTAAAGAGTTTCGTGACACTGGTCATCTCCTTGATCGCCAGTTTCTCCAGCATCTTCTTATCCCGCACTCCCTATCTAAATGCCACAATGACAAAGGCGCTAGAGATAGAAGGGATAGTGTTTCGTACCTCAGAGAATCTCTGGATGAATGCTCGCAGGAATTCTCCCCCTTTTTGCACGACTGTAAAAAGGTCCAGTTCAGTGCCTGGTCGGGTGTATTAACTCCCGAAGTTGGCGGTGAACTGCCGGCACAACTCTTCCCAACTGTTGATGGAGTTGGGTGGAAGGCTCATAAACCAGGACCTGGCGGTCCCAGTTAAAGCCACTGGAAAATATTTGGCCATTACAGCCTCATTTCCTCCAGCTGCTAGGATAGCAGTGGAGTAAATCTGAAGAAATTCAACGGGATTAATGGTGCCGTCAAACTTCTCCGGCAGGTGAGGCCAGAATTTCTGTGGCCACCTGACCATACGCAGATGCATGGCCAGGGCTGAACAGCCTCCTCCTACTCCTTTAGGAGCAGGAATGTCCTAAGCTTCTCGTCTTTCATGAGCACGCTCGATATGGACTCGGCTGTCTTGTTGACGGTATCGGCGATCAAGCTCCGCCCGGAGGTCATGAGTTGAAAGCCTTGATACCGTGTGAGTGCGTCATGCCCCGGAGGGCAACGACGTCACCTGCTGCAACGCAGCACGTCTCCTGCTGTTGGAAACATGCGGACCAAGTCTGCCAGACAAGGTACGTCGCTATGATGGGGCCCGTCCTAAAGGAGGAGGACCCTGGTTGCTGATGCAGTCGGCTGCTACTGCAACCAAATGTTCCACATTGGCCCTCCACTGCTCCATGGCATCCCGAGATGCATCCGGAGGTGGTGGGTGCTAAAGAAGAGCACGTGCTGCATGGAGCGCGTGTTCCGGGTTGTCATGATTTGCCGACGCAGTGATTGACGCCGGTGCACCATCGCGCTGTCCAGCTTGATTTGCTGGTGGAGGCGGCGGTGGTGGTAGCGTGACTCCTGCTGGAACCGTGGTTCCTGCCGGTGGCTGCATATTGGAGGGATTGCCCCCTACAGCTTGAACAGCAGGATGACCATTGGATGATCCAGTGGCTGAGTTCACCATTCTTGAAATCTCAGGCCCTCCCCCTACCTGGCGCGCCAACTGTCGGTGGTTTTGATCCGGCAGATCTCCCGACACTACTAAAGTGTTAGAGGAGTTTGAGGTTCGGTGTGGGCGCGCGGAGATTCAAGAAGGTGAAGTGTTAAGTGACACAAGAGACACGAAGATTTACGTGGTTCGGTCCGCCTGAGCGTAATACCCTACTCCACGGGGTGTGTTGGTGTTGTATTGGATGTATGAGCTCAACGTTAGTTGAGAATGTAGAGGGAGCGTGTCTCCAGTGAGTGTCTCGTGTGTCCCTATGTTTCGTCGACCTGTCCTCTTATAGTACAAGGGCAGGCCATTACAAGTTAGCCTGGCCCGACATGTGGCCCTGGCGGTTACTGATACACATTCAACATGTTTAATTGCCCTTAATGACCGAGTTATGGGTTTTGACAGCATCGTTACTGGTAATTAAGGTCGTCCGATCGTGTGTCATTAATATAGTATTAATGACACTTAATCAGGTCTTGAAGTCCTTGATTCCCCTTTGAAGATCCGGAGCCGTTGTGCAGTCTTCCAGAGGTTAGAGGCTGAAGATCCGTCGGTTGGACACTTGGCAGCTCTGGAGCATACTGTGGGGAACAGATAGGTCCGGAGCTTCCTGACACGTGTCAGTTCCGGAGCTTCCCTCGGTCTGGGGTTAGGTCCGGGGTTGCCACTATGGTACATAGCCCGGAGCTTCCCCCTTATGGGCGGTAGCTCCGGTTTGATAGTACACGTGGCGACCCTGGGACTAACCATGTTGGAGAAGCGGGTCTGGTAATGTCTGACATGTGGGCCTCCGAAGGTCTTCAAATCAAGTAGATGACATTCCCTTGAGATCTTTGCAATCCCAAGTGGCACTGGAAAGTTTATCCTCCCCCCTTTTCGTGCATATGTAGAACGTCAAAAACGGAGATCGTATGCGTCCTGGACGTTCGTTTTAGTACGAATTGCTCCTGTACTCCGAGTTGGATACGATTTTAAGTTGGGCTCGGTTTCCATCTTCTTTGAACGAATTATCTGGTCCTTCACATCCCTAAGACTTCCTCCAAGTACTCCTTGAAGCTCTCCATGGATTTGTGACACCCGGTTCCGAATATGAACCAAGTGTAACACATATGTGTGCCCAGGAAGTTCATCACACATATACGGTTGCATCACAAATGATATACAGAATTTAACCATGTCTTAAATATTAAATAAGTACTTTATTACAATAATCCAATAGTTCACAAATGATAAAACTCTAAATAATGCAGCGGAAAATAAACTAAGCAGCACGACTCCAATCCACAGGCAATTGACGGCGGTACGCAACCTAGTACTCCGCGTGATCCTCAGGGTACTCCCAATTGTCTCCAATAGCTGTTGGGGGGGATTGCAAGGGTGAGTACATGTCGTACTTAGCAAGTGTGGAAAGTATGACATGTGGCTTATTCAAATGACGAATGTAATAATGGCTAAGTGCTGAAAAGTACAGTAAAACATTTGAAAAGCATTATACTATGTCTATGTGAAACAACCCCATCATAACCATCATATTAACATAATATAAACCATATCCAGTTATTGCCAACATCATCATTATCCATGTCCAGTTACCGTAACTCAAATTCATATCCGTAACCATAAGCCAAAAACCATCCATAACCATTACCAACCCATAATCATAATCCAACCATCCCAATACCAAAATCCTCTAATCATGTAGGTCATCCAGGTGCTCTTAACCGGGAGCACGGCTATCATGATAGTTTTTAACACTCTGCAGAGGTTGTACCACTTTACCCACACGTTCGTGATTTCATCACCTTTCGATGACTAAGAAACTCCATTATGCCATCTCACACTTCCGTAGGTGTGTGGCCAAGAGATCACAAAATAGCCTTTCAAAAGGGACTACTAGTATGTACGGGACCACTAAGGTTTCACCGGCAGGCTTGAATCTCCATTCTCCCACCCACGGGCCCCCTCGTGTGCCATGCGGATCCCAGGGCAGTCCTCCTCGACTCCCATTCCCCGCGCCATCCAATGGTCCATACAATACTAGCAGCGCTCCTAATTATTCAGCTACGCCGCACCCATACTTGGCCTTGTGGTGGCACTGTTGACCTAGCATATTCTCGCATGAACCGGTCCTTAGATCTAAGGCAAGCAAACCACCATATCATCCAACCCATCCACAAAACCATGCTTGCTTAGATCTCCTAAATTCCAGGTTGCTACATTAATCATCATCTTATTACCATCCCAAGTTGTCATAATTAAAGTTGTCAACCACATTATTTAAGTTACACATAACCCATGTAGCGATGCGGTGCAAAAAGAAAAATACCCATACCCGACTCATCGTGTATATCCCGGCAACAAGGGGTGGCAAACAACGCTAGTAAACTCCTACGTATGGGTTTCCCATCATATTGACACAAGCATGCAAGTTCGCAAACAAAACATTTAATAAAATGGGATCAATATGATCAAAGACACTTGCCTTGCTCCGACGGATGGGGTTGCTCAAACGCTTCAAAGTCTTGATTTTGGAAATCCTCATATGCGGCCTCTTGAGCACGTTCCTCTACGCGTGATCATACATACAAGAAAATACATACAATTCAATATGATGCACACAAAATAATCAACATGCAATGACATGCATGCATGCACAATTCAATAATTAATTAACTATGATTGTTTATTGATTAGATGTGACTAGTTCATACGTGTTCATATGAGTTTACGGGGGTTTTAGCGGGGATTAATGTTGCTGAAAATAAAAAGACGACGCAACTATGATCAATTTACGTCTATTAGATTCAATATGGTCGCTAAAATTCGCATCGAAAACATGGCCTACCGTAGATGCGGTGGCTTCGATGATCGCGGGATGGGGGCGATGCGTAGACGAAGTAGATGCGCAAGGTCCTTCGGCGGCACGACGGTGGCGACGCGATGGCGACGACGATCTCTGGCGGACGAGGGCACCCTCCTCTTATTCTCTTCCCTTCTTCCCTCTTCTTCCCTGGCGGCGGCAGCCTCTGGTCCTTTTTTCCGTACCGCTAGGTTTTTTATCGTAGAATTGGCGGCGGCGTTTTTTGCTGTGATCGGGGAAAAACTCACGAGGCCGTACGTACGTATTTATAGGCGGTACATTGGCCAGGGAATCGAGTCGGGTGCGGCCGGGCGACTCGCGCCAGGCGCGAGCGCGGAAGGCGCCGCTCGGTCGGCGTCAGCGTGACGCGTCTGGCGGGCGCGGCTCGCGCCAGGCGCGGGGCCAACGGGGCAGGCGCGGTCGGCGGGGTCGTGTCGGGGCGGGCACGTGCGCGACCGCGCTGGGGCGCGAGCGGGGTGGGCCAGGCGGCGCGGCCACGCGGCAGGCGGGGCGCGAGCGGGTTGCGCGGGGGCGCCAGGCGCGCGGGATTCGCGCGCTGCGCGCGAGGGCGGGTCGGCTGCTGGCTGGGCCGTTTGGCCTGGCCGGCGGTTGGTTTTTTCTGTTTTTTTTCTTTTTTTCTTTTCTTTTTTATAAATATATTACTATTAATTTATTTTTTTATAATATTTATTTATTATTTTTTTATATACAGTTATTATATATATTATTTATATATATATTTATATATATATATATTTACATATATATTTTTATTATTATTTTATACTTATTCCTCATTACAAGTTTTAGGCTATAATTATTTTTTTCTCTTTCTTCTTTTTGCTACAACATATATGTATGGTTTATCATTTTCTTTTATTCTATTAATATTTAATGCATGAACATGTATGCAATGCATGATGCGAAAGTTGAGGGTGTTACAAACCTACCCCCTTAAAGTGAATCTCGCCCTCGAGATTCCATAGCGTGGAGAAAAGATGAGGGAATTCTGCCTTCAGGTCTTCTTCACGTTCCCATGTAGCTTCGGTTTCCGTATGGTGTTTCCATTGCACTTTGCACCAACGGATCCTCTTATTCCTTGTGACCCTTTCCTTCATGTCCAAAATTTTGATAGGTTGCTTAACATAAGACAAATCCTCTTGAAGTTCTAACTCGTCCATCGGCACTTGTTCTTCCGGTACCCTGAGACACTTCTTGAGTTGAGAGATGTGAAATACGTCATGTACATCAGAGAGATACGTCGGCAGCTCAAGTCGATATGCCACTTGTCCTCGTTTGTCCAAGATCTTGAATGGTCCGATGTAACGTGGTGCCAGTTTTCCTTTGACGTTAAACCGTCGCTGACCTCTGATAGGTGACACTTTGAGGTATACAAAATTTCCAATTTCAAAAGTCAAACTCCTTCGCCTATTATCAGCATAACCTTTCTGTCGAGACTGGGCAGCCTTTAAGTTTTCCCGTATTATTTGGACTTGCCTTTCAGCATCTTGTAACACGTCGGGACCAAATACTTGATTCTCTCCGGTTTCATTCCAAAACAAGGGAGTCCTACACTTCCTTCCGTACAATGCTTCGTAGGGTGACATTTTTAGACTTGCTTGGTAGCTTTTGTTGTACGAGAATTCAGCATACGGCAAACTTTTATCCCAACTTTTCTCATGCTTTAAAGCGCAAGCTCTTAACATGTCTTCCAAAATTTGGTTGGTCCTCTCGGTTTGTCCATCTGTTTGAGGATGATACGCCGAACTGAAGTTCAACCTTGTTCCCATTGCTTCGTGCAATTTCTACCAAAATCTGGAGGTAAACTGAGAACCTCTATCCAAGACTATCTTCTTCGGTACTCCATGTCGACACACAATATGCTCCACATACAATTCTGCTAGCTTCGCGGTGGTATATGTGGTCTTGACAGGGATGAAGTGAGCTGATTTTGTCAACCGATCCACAATAACCCATATTGAATCATAGCCAGACTGAGTTCGCGGTAATCCAACTATAAAGTCCATACCAATCTCTTCCCACTTCCACTCCGGGATCTTCAATGGTTGTAACAATCCGGCTGGCCTTTGATGTTCAGCTTTCACTCGTCGGCACACATCACAAAGTGTAACATATTCGGCTATGCCCTTTTTCATGCTGGCCCACCAGTAGCATGTCTTTAAGTCCTTGTACATCTTCGTACAGCCGGGATGAATTGAGTAAGGTGAGTCATGTGCCTCCTTCAATATTGTTTCTCGAATATGCCTAACATTAGGTACCACAATCCTCTTTCCAAGCCATAAGGTACCCTGTTCGTCCTCATCAAATCTGAATTCTCTTCCTTCTTGGGTCTTTTCCTTGATTTCCTGTATTTCCTTGTCCTTTGTCTGTCCTTCCCGTATTTCTTGGTCTAATGTTGGGTTGACTTCCATCGTTCCCATCTCATTTATGAATCCAAGGTTCAACCGTTCAAACTCCTTGCATAATTCAGATGGCAGCTCCCGGACTGTGAGTTGGTGGCTTACTCCTTTTCGGCTCAAAGCGTCGGCCACTACATTGGCCTTCCCTGGATGATAGTTGATTCCCACGTCATAATCCTTGATGAGCTCCAACCATCGGCATTGCCTCAGATTCAGATCCGTTTGCGTAAATATGTATTTGAGACTCTTGTGATCCGTATAAATCTCACATCGGTTACCAAAAACATAGTGTCTCCATATCTTCAAGGCGTGTACCACGGCTGCGAGTTCAAGGTCATGTGTAGGATAATTCAACTCATGTTTCTTTAGTTGCCTCGATGCATAAGCTACCACTTGGCCTTCTTGCATGAGCACACATCCTAATCCTTGTCTTGATGCATCACAATATATATCAAAACTCTTGCTCACGTCCGGTAATACTAACACCGGCGCGGTTGTCAACCTTTTCTTTAACTCCTCAAAGCTATCCTGACAAGCTTGAGTCCATCGGAATGCCTTCCCTTTCATGAGTAATTCGGTCATAGGCTTAGCTATTTTGGAGAAATCCTTGATGAATCGGCGGTAATATCCAGCCATTCCATGGAAACTCCGAATTTCCTTAACATTCTGTGGCGGTTCCCACTTAAGCACATCTCCCTGGGTCAACTGATACTCCTCCTCCAGAAATAATATGGCCTAAGAAAGAAACTTCCCGTAACCAGAATTGACATTTACTAAACTTGGCATACAATTGGTGTTCCCGTAGCTTCTGCAGTGTAAGCTTCAAGTGTTCTTCATGTTCTTCCTCGCTTCTCGAGTATATCATAATGTCATCGATGAACACTACAACGAACTTATCCAGATATTCCATGAAGACCTTATTCATGAGATACATAAAGTATGCAGGCACGTTCGTCAATCCAAATGACATGACAGTGTACTCATAAGATCCATATCGTGTCCGAAATGCTATCTTGGGTATATCCGATGGTCTAATCTTCATTTGGAAGTATCCTGACCGCAAGTCGATCTTGGAGAAAATGCAGGCGCCCTTCATTTGGTCGAACAAATCCTCTATACGGGGCAGTGAGTACTTGTTCTTAATTGTCACTTCGTTGAGAGACCTATAGTCCACACACATCCTCTGGGTTCCATCCTTCTTATCTACGAAGAGCACTGGGGCTCCCCACGGGATGAGCTTGGGCGTATGAAACCCTTCTCTAGCTGCTCTTGAATTTGCTTCTTGAGCTCTGCTAATTCCTTAGGAGGCATCCTATACGGCCTCTTAGCTATAGGTGCAGTTCCGGGTATCAACTCAATGGCGAATTCTACGTCACGATCAGGTGGCATACCTGGCAACTCATCTGGAAACACATTCGGGTACTCGCGAACGATCGGAATGCTTTCCAATGTCACTCCTTCCACTTGATTGAGCATTGCCTTCTCTCTTGTAGGTTGGGCTGCCTCAACTTCGATGCGTGTACCATGTTCACTTGTCAACTGCACAATCCTCTCGACACATTGAATGACTCCATTATACTTTCTCAACTAGTCCATTCCAAGCATTATGTCTATTCCTTGGGAGTCCAAGACTATGAGGTTTGCGAGAAAGTCTACCCCCCTTATTTTAATGCTTACTTTCAGACATACTATATTTGTCCTCATCTCTCCGCCAGGAGAACTTACTAGCATAGATTGCTTCATATGAGATATAGGCAAATCGTACTTGGCGACATACTTTGACGAGATGAATGAATGAGATGCTCCCAAATCAAATAAAAGAGTCGCGGGGTTGGAATTGGCGAGAAACATACCAATCACGATGTCATCAGCTTGCTGGGCTTCCTCAGTAGAGACATGATTCACATTGCCACGAGCAAAATTCTGCTGTCCACGGTTGCCTTGTGGTGCTCCTCCATTTGGTCGTGGGTAATTTGGTCTTGGTGCATTGTTCATAGGTCCATAGTTTCTTCTGGGGCATTGACTTGCAAAGTGTCCGGGTTCTCCACACACATAGCATGTCTTACCGCCCGTAGCATTAGGGAAGTTTGGGCGCAGCTGGTTTTGAGCATTTGCTGCCATGTTAGGACGCGGCGCAGGTGGCACAGGATAGCGAGGCGCTTGCATGGCGGGGCGTTGCTGCGGTGGCTGATTTGAGCGGGGCGGATAAGCAGCGCGGTATGCAGGAGCAGATGGGTTGTAGTGTGGTGTAGTAGGTGGTGCATAGCAGGGGCGAACATTGCTTCCTTGATGCGGTCCATGGTGTGGCATCTTCCTCTTGTTGTCCTGCTCCATCTCACGAATCTTGTTCTCAATCACAATAGCCTTGTCAACTAGCTTTTGGAAGTTTGGATAATCAGTATTGAGCAACTGGACTTGAATTTCATTGTTGAGACCCATCATAAACAGATATTGCTTCCTACTATCAGTTTTGATGTCTTCTGGAGCATATCTTGATAATTGAGTGAATTTGTTGAGATACTCACTCACGCTCATCCTTCCTTGCCTGAGATTTTCAAAATCTTGTCTTCTCAGTATCATAACTCCTTCAGGTACATAGTGGGAACGGAAACTCTGCTTAAACTCAGCCCAAGTGATTGCCTCCTGATTATCATGAGCGTTGCAAAGAGCTTCCCACCAGTCAGCGGCTGCTCCAACTAGTTGATGTGATGCAAAGAGAACCTTCTCCCTATCAGTGCATTGGACAATAGCAAGTTTCTTCTCAACGGACTTCAGCCAATCATCAGCTTCCATTGGGTATGTGGCTTGTGCAAAGGTAGGCGGTCTGGTCCTCATGAACTCTCCCAAACGGTTGTGGTGTGGCTGGGGTGGTGGCGGTGGCGGTATATGAGGCTGATTGTTAATGTTATTGCCAGCCTGCAGCTGTCCCATAGTTTGTATCATGGTCTGCATGAGCTGGTTCTGCATAGCCAGTAGCTGCTCAATATTGATAGCTCCATGAGCAGGTCCTTGTCCAATGTTGTTTTGAGGCACTCCATGGTTCTCCTCCTCATCATTTACATCCCTCTGGTTGCGAGTCCTCACCATCTAAAGGAAAGCAATATGTAAGAATTTAGAAACGTCCCCAACTATATACATCAAGGGATATGAAGCTAACCAACTAGCTATACTAGCCTAGGTGGACATGGCATGCTAAAGCATCCCAAAATCCTCTATTAAGCACACAAGCAAACAATATATATATATAGCAAACAGCACACCAACCAAAACACACATCGATTCCTGAGTGCTCCTATGTGCTCTAAGTGTCCATTCTATCTAGGCTGCGTCCTACGGTCAACTTGTGGCTCTGATACCAATTTGTGACACCCGGTTCCGAATATGAACCAAGCGTAACGCATATGTGTGCCCAGGAAGTTCATCACACATATACGGTTGCATCACAAACGATATACAGAATTTAACCACGTCTTAACTATTAAATAAGTACTTTATTACAATAATCCAATAGTTCACAAATGATAAAACTCAAAATAATGCAGCGGAAAATAAACTAAGCAGCACAACTCCAATCCACAGGCAATTGATGGCGGTACGCAACCTAGTACTCCGCGTGATCCTCAGAGTACTCTCAATTGTCTCCAATAGCTGTTGGGGGGGGGGATTGCAAGGGTGAGTACATGTCGTACTCAGCAAGTGTGGAAAGTATGACATGTGGCTTATTCAAATGACGAATGTAATAATGGCTAAGTGCTGAAAAGTACAGTAAAACATTTGAAAAGCATTATACTATGTCTATGTGAAACAACCCCATCATAACCATCATATTAACATAATATAAACCATATCCAATTATTGCCAACATCATCATTATCCATGTCCAGTTACCGTAACTCAAATTCATATCAGTAACCATAAGCCAAAAACCATCCATAACCATTACCAACCCATAACCATAATCCAACCATCCCAATACCAAAATCCTCTAATCATGTAGGTCATTCAGGTGCTCTTAACCGGGAGCACGGCTATCATGATAGTTTTTAACACTCTGCAGAGGTTGTACCACTTTACCCACGCACGTGATTTCATCACCTTTCGATGACTAAGAAACCTCCATTATGCCATCTCACACTTTCGTAGGTGTGTGGCCAAGAGATCACAAAATAGCCTTTCAAAAGGGACTACTAGTATGTACGGGCCCACTAAGGTTTCACCGGCAGGCTTGAATCTCCATTCTCCCACCCACGGGCCCCCTCGTGTGCCATGCAGATCCCAGGGCAGTCCTCCTCGACTCCCATTCCCCGCGCCATCGAATGGTCCATACAATACTAGCAGCGCTCCTAATTATTCAGCTACGCTGCACCCATACTTGGCCTTGTGGTGGCACTGTTGACCTAGCATATTCTCGCATGAACCGGTCCTTAGATCTAAGGCAAGCAAACCACCATATCATCCAACCCATCCACAAAACCATGCTTGCTTAGATCTCCTAAATTCCAGGTTGCTACATTAATCATCATCTTATTACCATCCCAAGTTGTCGTAATTAAAGTTATCAACCACATTATTTAAGTTACCCATAACCCATGTAGTGATGCGGTGCAAAAAGAAAAATACCCATACCCGACTCATCGTGTATATCCCAGCGACAAGGGGTGGCAAACAACGCTAGTAAACTCCTACGTATGGGTTTCCCATCATATTGACACAAGCATGCAAGTTCGCAAACAAAACATTTAATAAAACGGGATCAATATGATCAAGGACACTTGCCTTGCTCCGACGGATGGGGTTGCTCAAGCGCTTCAAAGTCTTGATTTTGGAATCCTCGTATGCGGCCTCTTGAGCACGTTCCTCTACGCGTGATCATATATACAAGAAAATACATACAATTCAATATGATGCACACAAAATAATCAACATGCAATGACATGCGTGCATGCACAATTCAATAATTAATTAACTATGGTTGTTTATTGATTAGATGCGACTAGTTCATACGTGTTCATATGAGTTTACGGGGGTTTTAGCGGGGATTATTGTTGCTGAAAATAAAAAGACGACGCAACTACGATCAATTTACGTCTATTAGATTCAATATGGTTGCTAAAATTCGCATCGGAAACATGGCCTACCGTAGATGTGATGGCTTCGATGATCGCGGGATGGGGTTGATGCGTAGACGAAGTAGATGCGCAAGGTCCTCCGGCGGCATGACGGCGGCGATGCGATGGCGACGACGATCTCTGGCGGACGACGGCACCCTCCTCTTATTCTCTTCCCTTCTTCCCTCTTCTTCCCGGCGGCGGCAGCCTCTGGTCCTTTTTTCTGTACCGCTAGGTTTTTTATCGTGGAATTGGCGGCGGTGTTTTTTGTTGGGATCGGGAAAAACTCACGAGGCCGTACGTACGTATTTATAGGCGGTACGTTGGCTAGGGAACCAGTCGGGTGCGGCCGGGCGACTCGCGCCAGGCGCGCGCGCGGAAGGCGCCGCTCGGTCGGCGTCGGCGTGACGCGTCGGGCGGGCGCGGCTCGCGCCAGGCTTGGGGCCAGCGGTGCAGGCGCGGTCGGCAGGGTCGCATCGGGGCGGGCGCGTGCGCGACCGCACTGGGGCGTGAGCGGGGTGGGCTAGGCGGCGCGGCCACGCGGCAGGCGGGGCGCGAGCGGGTTGCGCGGGGGCGCCAGGCGCGCGGGATTCGGGCGCTGCGCGCGGGGGCGGGCCAGCTGCTGGATGGGCCGTTTGGCCTGGCCGGCGGTTGGTTTTTTCTGTTTTTTTTTCTTTTTTTCTTTTCTTTTTTTATAAATATATTACTATTTATTTATTTTTTATATTATTTATTTATTATTTTTTATATACAGTTATTATATATATTATTTGTATATATATATTTATATATATATTTACATATATTTTTTTATTATTATTTTATACTTATTCCCTATTACAAGTTTTAGGCTATAATTATTTTTTTCTCTTTCTTCTTTTTGCTACACCATATATATATGGTTTATCATTTTTCTTTTATTCTATTAATATTTAATGCATGAACATGTATGCGATGCATGATGCGAAAGTTGAGGGTGTTACAGGATCCTAATCATAATTAAATCATTATGTTGCAATCTATGCTCAAAAACATATAAGGAAACATATAAGAACGAGCTCACCTCTCAAATTAATTGTTGCATGTGAACTCTACTGATTGCATCTTGTATGTTCAATGGAGTGTTGTTTGTATTCATAGAAATGATGTCCCCATCATCCTCCCCTTCTTGAATTGGAGTCATCCTCAACTCAAGTTCATCTCCATGTTCTCCATCAAATAAGCATGACCATTCACTTGAGCCAGGATCTCAAACAAATAAACAGTGTGCCATGTTTATTTGTGCAATAATAATGTGTCTGATCTCATCATTCTCTCCTTCTTTTTCACAAGCCATCCTCGGCTTGCTCGTATGTCCAGCAAAGAGGTTTTTGGGGATAGAATGAGCGTTGTCTATATTGCACAGCCGCAGCAAACAATTTCTGATTTATTTGTTGTCCCTGCTGCAAGAAAAAAGTACTAGAAAAACTTGACAAGGAATTTTTAGCATTAATGCATTCATTTACTTTACCATATTGTTGTAGCACAAAGGAGGTTTCTCATTTGAACATATGTAAACTTTATGCATCATAAACATACCACTATGTTCGTATTTGCCTATAGCATGAAAAGTATTTCTTGTCAACAAAAGTAATTCAGTTTTAGAAAATATACTTCTCTCTAAAATATTGAGATCACAATGAGTGTCAAATTCAGTATAACCCAATGTATTTAGAGAAGACAACAATTTCAGCTCATCCCTTTCACATGTAATTAGAATCAAATGCTTAATTTTAGCACATGTGGGTGATAAAGTATCAAATTCATTCAATTGTTCTAGCATATGTACAATATAATTATTAGCACACAAGTCATTTTTAGCAGAAGAATCAGTAGGAAAATCAACATGTGGCAATGGTGTATCAATAAAAGATTCCACTAGTCGCTCCTTGACAATAGCATGATTGGTCAAAAAATTGAGAACATCCAAAAACTTCTCACCTTCAACAAGTGTGTTGTGATATTTGTTACCTTTATTCTCATTTTCAGCAGTAATTGTGGGTGAAATATGAACTGATATATCTAAATTTTCACAGGAGTTGTTGAACACCTCATTCGCTTTTGGATTTTCTACAATTATTGGTTCATGTTCCTGCAAAAAGTTAGGCATAGGAGAAGGTACAACAAGAAAATTCTTCTCAAGCTCATATCTTTTATCTCTGCAATGGATACATTAGTAAATGTTTCTCGAATAAGAATTTTCATATCTCTCCATGTTTATGGTTTTTCTAAATCACTTAAGTTGTCCCACCAAGTTAATGCACAATCAACTAATGCACTAGCAATATTTCTAATCTTTCTACTTTCACACATACGACATTGTCCAAAAAATTTATTCATCTCTATTTCCCAATTAATATATTCATCATAACCAAAACTATCATAAGAAGGAAGAGATGTGAGAATATAATTACTTCTTGTGGAAGGAGTTGTAAAGGTGGTCTGAATGTTATGTGCAGCCTTGACTGGTGTTTGTTTCTTGGTGGGTGTGCAGCCCCATCATCGTCTTCATCATGTCAAGTAACTCAACATGTAGAGCACATCCACCATTCTCTCTTTTACCTGACATTGTTAGTAGCAAATAGAAGACAACAAAAATATGTTATCTCTAACAACTACATATGGCAATGGCAATGTGAAAGTGGAGTCACACACTCTAAAGCGTCTTACCACGCTCTTACAAGTGTTCTTACCGACACTGCAGGTGGCCAACGGTGGATGGTATGAAGAAACCAATGAAGTGTGGGATGATTGAAAAGATGTATCAATTCTGCTCAAGAGTAAGGTGTAGCTTGGATGACACTTTATATGTAGCAAGGATTAGCAACAATGAAAATCAGATAGTAAAGTTGAATAAATGTCCAATGTACTCGTCAAAGTTGCTAGCTTAAATGTGTTCCTAGTAGTTCAAGCTAGCAAGACATGAAACAAAACTATATAACACAAAAGATGCATGCACTTTTGTTTTTTTTTTTTTTTGCTTTTTTTATCTTTTTTGTCCGGCTTTTGTATCTTTTTATTTTTGCACTTGCCTTTTTCTTTTGTCTTTTTTTTTCTTCAGAATGTGCTGCAAAAGAAGAACACGATGCAAGGCGATCAAAGATATCTCGTAGGTCTGTTATAGATTTTCTGCTCAATCTTGTCAGGACAATTAAGCACCTTTATAGACTCCAAATCTAAAAACTTTGAACAGAAAGATTATAGATCTATCTCTCCTCTTTAATATCAGTATATGGAAGACCTATTTTGGATCAGAACAATCGAAGATATTGCCTCCGAAATATAGACTATTCAGAATTTCTAGGTCAATAATAGATTCAGATCTAATGCAATTTAGACCTAAAAATCTGTTTTCTGGGAAACTGATGAATACAAAAGTTATAGAGAACTTCTTAAGCTTTCTAGAAAGTACAAGAACGCAAAAATTCGATTTCTTATGAGCAAGATATAATAAAAATACCAAACTGGACAGAGATTAAACTAATATGGACGTGATGACGTGATTCAAAAGGATGAATCACATAATGCAAAACTCAAACTAATACAAAAAACATTTTCTAAACCAGAAATATGACTCAAACACAGACACAAAATCACCAAAACCAAGCTGAATAACAAAGTTGCAAAAGCTCAATGTTGGTTTGGACAAAGTGATGAACAGATCTGCTAAACTGCAAGTTTTTTTGTGGCTTTTTTTGTGGACTCTAGGTATGAACAAAACTAATATAATGGATAGATGAATTACCTAATGGGCAACCTGAAAATTTGATACCAATTGATGAGTAGAAAGAGGCCCGATCTTCCGAAAGGTAATGGATAAGTCGATTGATGGAGATCTCGACGTTGATGATCCGAGGCTCTCGAGTAGAACACGAAAAACTCCTGCAATCACTACACCACCGCTCTGTTGGTTATCAACCATGCTACTCACGATTGACCTTGCCAAAAAGGCTAGTCCCTGCAAGTGCAACCGAGAACACAAGCAAGAACGTAGAAGACATGATCTGAAATCGCGAAGTTGGGGTTTCACAAACCGTAGAACGGGGTATTATTAATCTAAGCAAAACCCAACTGTTTATGGCGGCCACCATGGAGTATATATAGGTGGGAGGACGTATAAGGAGGTGTTGGGGTCGTGAACTAACCCTAAGATATGAAAATAATAGACTTAGACTTGATACAAGGCCCAATAGCCCAATACGATGGTGCAGCACCCTGACAGATTCTGAACTTGATTTTGTTTTAATGATACCCGTCGACTACCATATAATTCTGACATGGGACCAGCGGCATTGGAAAGGTTATCCTCTCCCCTTCCCGTGCATATGTAAAACGTCAAAAACGGAGATTGTATGCGTCCTGGACGTCCATTTTAGTACGAACTGCTCCTGGACTCCGAGTTGTATACGATTTTAAGTTGGGCTCGGTTTCCATCTTCTTTGAACGAATTCTCTAGTCCTTCACGTCTCTAAGACTTTCTTCAAGTACTCCTTGAACCTCTACATATATCCTAATCATAATTAAATCATTAGGTAGCAATCTATGATCAAAAACATATAAGGAAACATATAAGAACGAGCTCATCTCTGAAATTAATTGTTGCGTGTGAACTCTATTGATTGCATCTTGTATGTTCAACAAAGTGTTGTTTGTATCCATAGAAGTGATGTCCTCATCAACAAATTGCTCTCCACACATCGTACACCGATCGGAGGTGTTCAACACGACCGAAGTCACTCTGAGTTAGTCCTGGGATTATCAAGTTTCGAGCTTTGTTGTTGTTGTCCACATCTCTTAAGTTTGTAGCCGTGACTTGATCGTTCGGTGACACATCGTAAGGCTTGTACACATTTTCCCATATCGCCAAGCCTTGTGCCTGGATGAAAGCTTCCATACGTGCCTTCCAAACCTAAAAATCAATACCACTAAAGACACAAGGTTTTGCGGAGTATTTCTCCATGATGATTATTCAAAAACACATGAAAATCACAAAAATAAGAACATTGTGGCTTTCATACCAATTGTAGGATCGAAGAGCACGTGAAAAGCTACTAGGGGGTGAACGGTAGGTTTAAAACTTTTTCAGCGGAAGCAACAAAAACCCCTCGGTAGAAAATCAATATTTTTATAAATCATGTGTGCAACTAATTTAAACGTGATCAATCATGACAAAACAAGTATAAATTGTGGAGAACCAAGTTACGAAGACGTCACAACAAGAATCATGAAAATCCGCCCAGAAAAACTCAAATTATGGTTGAAAGATTGAAACGAGGTCAATCTGTTCTACCCGAGAAAAACAGATCTGCAACACTGCAAAGAAACATGTGTATATCCAAAACCACAAATCCAATGACTGTGAAATTTTCACAGATGATAGAAAATCAAGTTTTGAAGACAAACCAAAAAGAATCATATCAATCAGATCTATAAAACTCGAGTTATGATAAAACCACTAAAACAAGGTAGTCTTGTGAAGAAACTCGACAAGAAAAACTTATCTGGAACAAGTCGGATGAACAAGGCACAAAAGTTCCTTTAAACTACAATCTTTATTCATTAGAACACAAGAGGAACAGACCAAAATTCGTTTGCCACGAGCTCTGGCATCCCTTGCTTTTATAACCAGCGCTTAAGCCAACCCAATCCTAACTAGGACTCAAATCCTACTCAATTCACGAATTGAAACTTTTCATATCTGCTCAAGACTCTTCTATACACAGATAGAAGCAATCTTAAGACTTCCAAACACCTTAGGAATGTATCCCACATTCCTAAAACAATCCAACTTCGTGACTCACATGAAGTACTATCATAACCAACTCAAATCTTTCCATATTTGAGTCAAACCCGACTCAGCCGCAACCTGAGTCCATAACCTAGTCGGTTGGACCTTTCCGACCAATTCTTTACGTTCACATCTCTTCATCATGCCTCAGAACCATGTAGCCATGTCCATGCACTCCTTGCACACGTGCAAACACCTTCCAACGACGTCTGTGATACCTTCATATGCATTGTTCTTTATTCAAACATGATGCGCGACCTCCCGATCAACTCAACCACAATTCCTCCTGAACTTGATTGTTGAACCTCATCTTCTCCCTAAGACTAGTTCATAGATCCCGTCACCAGCCATGTCTTGAACTCAAGCAACACTTGCACATGAATTAACAACCAATACTTCCGAGCACAAGTCCTTGACTTGACTCATGTTAGTTTCGAAACCACAACACCTTACATGAGCACCTCACATAAGCATGTTGCAAACCATAGCAAAAATGATATCAGCCATAACCACCAACACACACCAAAAACTTAGTAAAAGAATGCTAAGCAAGCTTTCCATAATCCAAAAAGCAAGTTTGAAACATTGCAGGTTAAAAGTAGAACCACTGCAATCAAGCACCGAAACTTGCCAAAGCTAAGCGGACCTTGAGCGGGAGCTTACCAAAGCTAGCAGGACCTAGCGCTGGAGCTTACTAAAGCTAGTCAGACCTAGCGCCGGAGCTTACCAAAGCTATTCGGACCTAGCTTTGGAGCTGACCAAAGTTAGTTGGACCTAGTGCTGGAGCTGACCAAAGCTAGTCGGACCTAGCCACAACAAGTCGGACCTAACCAAAATAAGTCAAACCTAGAGAAAGAAGTTGGACCTAGCCAAAATAAGTCAAACCTAGACAAAGAAGTTGGACCTAGCCAAAGCAAGTCGGACCTTGCAGGAGCTCGGACCTAGAGTCAGACATTGTTAAAAAGGTGTTTTGGTAGTATTCAAAACTTTTATCGTCAAAGCCAATGTATTCAGCACACATAGGTCTCACAGCTAGGATCACAATGACATATAGAACAAACTTTGTGAAGAGGTCTCTATCAAAGGACCTAAAAGATTTGAATTTTGAAGGTTTTAGGGTTAGGTCAAGAATACCTCTTCAAATCTTTGAATCAACAAAATGTGGATGAGGAATCATCTGAGAAAGCATGGAGAAGAGTTCCCACACACCTTGGGGCTTCAATCCATATTGGAATCGGTTTTTGGTGGATGGAACCGAAAATCACCGATTTCGGGTGCGGTTTTCGCATTTTGAGGAGATAGAAGGTGTGGATGAGAATGAATAGTCCAGGAGTTCCCTGGGGAGGTTAAGTCCTCAGGGGCCAGACTAGTTCGGTCGGAGACCCGGACTTGTCCGACCTACGGACTATGTCTGGACTACTCTGAGGGTCGGACTTGTCCGGCCCGAGGACAGACTAGTCTGTTTGGGACTTGTCCGTCAGAGCTCGACAAAGCTAGACTTTGGACTTGTCCAACCAGTGAGGCGGACTAGTCCGGTCCAAAGGCTGAAAACACATATATATTTGGGTTTTTAGCGGAGATTTGATCTTTTTGTACTAGGGTTCACAAAATGTCCTTGCAAACATGGTCAGTAAGTAATCAACAACCAAACTATGATCATAATTCACAAGGATTCAATAATTTCAAATAGTTTTGTAGAAAATTGAGAAAGATGAGTGTTTTGCAAGCATGCATCAATTTTGAATCAAATACAAGTAACAATTAGATGTGCACGACTTAAGCCACATTTTGAGAATCTAAGGTATTGAGCTCACTCCTAGGTTCACAAAATCTTTTCTCATATAAGGGCTTGGTGAAGATATCGGCCAATTGTTTTACGGTTCTCACATGGGAAATCACTATATCTCCTTTGATGGAGTGATCTCTCAAAAAATGGTGGCGGATATCAATGTGTTTGGTCCTTGAGTGTTCAACTGGGTTGTGGGCTATTTTTATGGTACTCTCATTGTCACATAGGAGAGAGATATGGCGCAAGTTTATGCCATAGTCCCTAAAAGTTTGTCGCATCCAAAGAAGTTGTGCACAACAACTTTCGGCTGCAACATACTCCTCTTCGGCTGTGGAGAGAGCAATGGAATTTTATTTTTTGAGAACCAAGACACAAGGGACCTACCTAGGAATTGGCAAGTCTTGGAGGTACACTTCCTATCGAATTTGCACCCCGCATAATCCGCATCGAAATATCCAATGAGATTAAACTTAGAGCCCTTCGGGTACCAAAGTCCTAGGGTTGGTGTGTGAACTAAATATCTAAGAATTCTTTTAACGGCGGTCAAATGACACACCTGAGGAGCAGCTTGGAATCGAACACACATACAAACACTTAGCATTATATCGGACCTAGATGCACATAAGTAAAGCAAAGAACCTATCATAGAACGATATACCTTTTGCTCCACACTTGGACCATCTTCATTAAGGTCGAGGTGCCCATTGTCTCTCATTGGAGTCTTGATGGGTTTGGCTTTTTCCATGTCAAACTTCTTGAGTATGTCTTGTGTGTACTTCGTTTGACTAATGAATGTGCCTTCCTTGAGTTGCTTCACTTGAAATCCTAAGGAAAACTTCAACTCCCCCATCATGGACATCTCAAACCTATTGGTCATTATCTTGGAAAACTCATCAAAAAAAATTAGTAGAACCAAATATAATGTCATCGACATATATTTGGCAAACAAACAAATCATCATTGAAATTCTTAGTGAACAATGTATAATTAGCCTTCCCAATTTTGAAACCATTTTGAGTTAGAAGGTCTCTAAGGCACTCATACCAAGCTCTAGGAGCTTGTTTGAGGCCATAGAGAGCCTTACGCAATTTGTAGACATGGTTTGGGAAGTCTTGATCTTCAAAGTCTGGGGGTTGCTCCACATACACATCTTCTTTGATTGGAACATTGAGGAATGCACTCTTGACGTTCATTTGGTATAGCTTAAAATCATGGTAAGTAGCAAAGGCAAGTAATATGCAAATTGATTCAAGCCTAGCTATGGGAGCAAAGGTTTCATCAAAATCCAAACCTTTGACATGTGATTACCCCTTGGCCACAAGTCATGCTTTGTTTCTTGTAACCACCCCATGCTCATTTTGTTTGTTGCGAAACACCCACTTGGTGCCCACAACATTCGCGTTTGGCCTCTTCACGAGCTCCCACACTTGATTTCTTTCAAAATTATTGAGCTCTTATTGCATCACCATCACCCAATTCGAATCTTCTAGTGATTCATGTACCTTGTGAGGTTCCAAAGAAGAAAAAAAATAGTAATGCTCACAAAAGTTCGCAACGCAAGATCGAGTAGTTACCCCCTTGGAGATGTCTCCAAGGATGTTGTCAACGGGATGGTCCTGTTGAACGCTTTGATGTACTCTCGGGTGTGGTGCTTGAGGTCTTGCATCTTCATCATCCTCTTCCTCATCTTCCTCATCTCCCCCTTGATCGATGCCTCCATTTTGATCTTGTTGATGTGCACCTTGAGGGTCTTGAGCTTGATCATTTGAGGAAGAGCTTACTTGATATGTGGGATGGTCACTTGAGTCTTGAGGTTGTTCTTGTGGTCGAATGTCTCCAAGCGCCATCCTCCCTATCACCACTTGTGGAGCTTTTTCTTGATCTAGCACATTATAATCAACTTGCTCCACTTGGGAGCCATTAGTCTCATCAAACACTACGTCACGTGCTACTTCAACAATTCCGGAGGATTTGTTAAAGACACGATAGGCGTAAGTGTTTGAGTCATAACAAAGCAAGAAACCCTCATCGAAATTTGAAGCGAACTTTGAAGTCCTAGGCTTCTTGTTGAGAATGTAACATTTGTTCCCAAAAATACGAAAGTATGAAATGTTTGGTTTGTTACTGGTTAGGAGCTCATAAGATGTCTTCTTCAAGATGCGGTGAAGGTACAACCAGTTTATGGCCTGGCAAACAGTGTTAACCGCTTCCACCCAAAACCGGTCCGATGTTTTGTAATCATCAAGCATGGTTCTTGACATTTCAATGAGTGTCCTATTCTTCCTCTTGGACACCCCATTTGTTGAGGAGAGTAGGGGGGCTAGAACTCATGCTTGATGCTTTCTTTGTCCAAAAACTCTTCAACTTGAGTGTTCTTGAATTCGATGATGTTGTCACTTCTTATGGTCTTGATCCTCAAGGAAAATTCATTTTGAGCTATCCTCAATAATTTCTTGAGGACACCTTGAGTCTCTCTTGTCAAGCAAAAATAACACCCAAGTGAAATATGAAAAATCATCAACAATTACAAGACCATATTTGTTAACGTCAATGCTTATGTAGGCGATAGGACCAAAGAGGTCCATGTGTAGAAGCTCCAATGGTCTTGTTGTTCATGATGTTCTTAGATGGATATTGAGCTCCAACTTGCTTTCTTGCTTGGCATGCGCTACATGGCCTATCCTTTTCAAACACAACATTTTTGAAACCACGGATGTGCTCGCTCTTAAAAAGTTTTTGCAAGTTTCTAATCCCAATATGGGCTAGTCTTCTATGCCAAAGTCATCCCATGTTGGTTTTTGCCATTAAGCATGTGTCAAGTTGGGCTTTATCCGTGGAGAAATCTACATGATAGAGCTTCCCATTGAGAACACCTTTAAAGATAATTGAGTCATTGCTCCTTCTTGTGACGGTCACACCCTCGTTAGTGAAAAGACAATTATAACATTTTTCACATAGTTGTGATATAGACAATAGGTTATAATCAAGTGAATCAACATGTAAAACATTTGAAAGAGTATGATTAGAGGATATAGCTATTTTACCGGTGCCAAGGATTTTCCTTTGGTTATTTTCCCCAAAGTAGATCCCTTCACTTGGATCTTCATTTTCCTCATACTTCACAAACATCTTCCTCTCTCAGGTCATATGGTTTGTGCATCCACTATCAAGAACTCACTTGGTTCCACTGGAGGAGTATGCCTACAAAAAATATTAAGCCTTGGATTTAGGTACCCAAGAGGTGTTGGGTCTTTCGATGTTAGTTAAGAGGCACTTGGGCATCTACACACAAGGTTTTGGACTCTTGCGATGTGGCCCAACATACCTAGCATAAGCCATTCCAAACTTGTTTCTTAGCAAGACATATGAAGCATCAAAGTCATGAAACAATGGATGAGGTTCCCTTTTAGGAATGTTGTGTGAAGTAGCAAGTTTCTTTCCATTTTCATTGTTATATGAGCCTTCTTTGACAAAAACAACCAAGTCTTTACCTTTCTTGAGAGTTTTGGCATTTTGCTTCTTCTCCCTAGTAAAGCCAAGACCATCATTGACAAGAGGATGTCTTGTGTTGGTATATGCACTACGTGCATATGCTATCTTCTCCTTGTCAAAGATGCCACCTTTTGGTGCTTGCTTGTTTTGTGCCATTTTAAGCTCATCTTTTAGTTTTAAGATCAAGTTAGAGCACTTGCAAGGTTTAGATGTGTTGGTTTTGACATTTGTGGAAGGTGAGCTTGTAGAGGAAGAAGGTGCATTGACCTTGAGAGACTCCACTTGTATTTCAAGGATTTTGTTAACTCTTGTCAATCTAACAAGTTCATCCTTTAGCACAATTGTAGTGTTCTCAAGTTTTGAGCAGGTTTCCTTGCTCAAAGCAAGTTCACGCTCAAGTGCATTGCTTCTTTCTCTTTCAAGCTGCAAGAGCTCCTCAAACTCTTGACATCTCTCCTTTTGTTGGATGAGAATGTCCTCTCAATGGTTGATGAGATCTTCCTTCTCAAATATCTCACCCGACATCATCTTCAATCTTTACAATGTGCTCTTACTCATATCTTTGAGCATGTATTCATTTTCACTAGCACTATCAAAGTTATCATGTGAAGAAATTGAATAAGATGGTTTATATTTAACCTTCTTTCTTCCCTCCTTGGCCATGAGGCAAGTTTGCCTTGAGCTCTCCAAGTTGGGGAAGAGCTTGTTCTCCATGGTTGATCTTCTCATGGCAATAATTGACATCTTCACTTCTTCATTGGAGGAGGAGTCTTCATTTGAATCCTACTCCTTCCCAAGGTGGGCTTGTCCCGATTGCTTCTTCTTCTTGAATTGTTTCTTCTCTTGAGACTTGCCCTCCTTCTTTTTCTTGTTTTCTTCATGTGGGCAATCCACAATGAAGTGGTCATATTTGCCACAATTGTAACAAGCCCTCTTTGATCTTGTCTTGTACTTGTCCTTGTTTTTACTTTCCCGTTGGTAGCTTCCCCTCCTCCTTCTCATCATCCTCTTGAAATTTTTGATGAAGAGCGTCTCTTCATCATCGGTGTTGGGGCTCTCTTTATCACTTTCTTATTGTTCTTGGGATCTTGATGATATTGCCTTGAATGCAACATCTTTATTCTTGGAGGAGGTGAGCTTTTGGATGTCATTGTAGAACATGGCCTCTTGCTCCATCATCTCATGATTGATGATTCTCCGTAGCACTTCTTCGGGAGTCATCTTATGGAATCCCAGACTCTCACAAATCAAGGAGCACGGAGTGACATTTTGAGGCATGAATGCCCTAATCATCCTCTTCACCACTTCGCGATCTTTCCATCGGGTGCACTCATAAGAGCGGCTCTTGTTCATGAGGACCTTGAGGCAGTTGTACATGTCTTGGGGGGATTCACCATCCATGGTAGTGAACCCCCCAAGCTCTCCTTCAACCATCTCGAGCTTGGCCTTCCTTATCACACGGTTGCCCTCATGCGCCATCTTGAGGGTGTCCCAAATGTCCTTGGCCACCTCCAACCCATCAATTCGGTTGAACTCCTCTCGAGTCAAGGAGGAGGTGATCACTCCAACTGCTTGAGCATTGCGGTGGAGTAGGACAGCTTGATACGGGGTCACGTCTTCCTCATTCTTAGGAAGATGAACACTTGTCAAAACAATTTGCCACGAGCTAGGATTTAAGGAAATGAGGTGCATCTTCATATTATGCTTCCACATAGCATAATCATTTCCATCAAAATGAGGAGGTTTCACAATAGGAATAGACAAATGATTATTATGAGTTAAACACTCATAATTGAAAGGATATCAGGAGTAGTCTTGTGATACTCCCATTGGCGTTGTTGTTCTCCTTCTTGGGAAGATTTAGCTTCTCACGAAGTCGCGCCTTGAGTAGACGCACTTCATCGTCGTCATTGGGATCATCTCGAAGCACATCAATATTCTTCATTTTGTCACCGTCGATGATCACTTGGTCATCACCCATGTTGGCCATCTCCTCTCCGAGTTGTTAAACTCTTGGTGGAGAGACCTGCTCTGATACTAATTGAAAGTCGCCTAGAGGGGGTGAATAGACAATATGACCTGAAATTGCTTAATCAAATGAGATTAAAACCCTGAGGTTGGACTAGTCTAGTTTGGACCGGACTAGTCCGCTCTGCACAAGGTGAAAACTCAAAAACTTAATTATACAAGTCATTTGCAGAATTTAGTTCGATGAAAGATAAATGCAATGTCTAGCAACCTAATACAACTTAGATTAACAAGTGTGAACAAATAGGTTGCAATATTTCAATGAAGAACAATGCGAAGAACGATATGAACCCTAAAAGCAATTCTAGTGAATACCGAAAAGTAAAGTGGCAAGAGACACGATTTATCCCGTGGTTTGGCTCCATAAAGAAGTCTACATCCACGTTGAGAAGTCCACACAAGGACTGGGTCTCACTTCACCCTCTTCTTACCAAGCCACTACAAATGGCCAACTTTGTTTCCACTATCACAAGGGATAATCAGTGAGTTTTTGGGGCTGCTCACAAGTTGAGGCTCCCACAAATGAATGCAGCCAAGAGCACACGAAGCTCAACTCACATAAGCCACAAAACACCACACCAAGTGCAATAGATCAAACCGAGAGCCAATGCGCGAGGATCTTCCTTCACTCTCCTTCCCAAACTCTAATCTTCTCAAGATTTGGTCTTAGAGGGCAAGTAGGCAGAGTAGAAGGCTTTGGAAGGCTCAAGGATAGTTGTGGCAATGCTAGGGTTCCAGAGTTTTCAAATGAGAGTCGGGGATCCCCTTTTTATAGAGGTCCCAACAACTAACCGTTGCAACCACTAAAGTCCGCACTAGTACGGCCCTTTGGGACCACTAACAACTCGACATCACACCTCGACAAAAGAAGTGACATACCCGCCAAACATTTGAATTTCAAACGATCATGGCAACGTGGACTAGTCCAACCAAAAATGGACTAGTCCAAAGTGGAACAGAAAAATGGACTACTCTGTGGGTGCCCGGACTAGTCCGGCCTTTGGGGCGGACAAGTTTGGTCTCCCAGGACTTGGCTCAGGATCTCACAGTAAGACAGAAATGGATTAGTCTGTACCCAAACGAACAAGTCCAAACTGGAATAGAAACCTTTAGCCACTCCAAAACAGACTATTGTGTGGGGTTTAGACTAGTCCGACCACTGTGGCGGACAAGTCTGACCTCCTAGGACTTAGCTCTGAAAACTCTCACTATGGCAGAACAGACTAGTCTGTACCCATACAGACAAGTCCGAACTGGAACAGAACCCTTTAGTCTGTCCCAAAATAGACTAATATGGCCAGCCCGGACTAGTTCGGCCCTGAGGCTCGAACAAGCCCGGTCTCCTCGAGTTTACTCACAAAGGCTTCTCACTTAGGTTTTTCTCTCAACCACCACTTTGAGCTCTCTTCTATTATCTCATTGCACTTGATACACACACCCTCACACAAATATGGCTAGTCTAAACTCAACACAATAGAAACCCTGTTTTCTATGCTTGAGTCTTCGACGCCCGTTTCAACCTTTTCCTTTTTGAGGGATTTTATGTCATTTCAATCATCATACGTGTGCTTAAGATCAACTCATCTCATTAATCTCTTAATTTTTGACACCAATCATCCAAAACCCATGGGGATGCCTAGATGCACTTTCACAAAGGGAAGGGGATCTAATGTGGGATGGGCTGCGGGAAAGGAAATGGGTCGCAGTTTGGGCTGGGAAGGATTGTGGGCCACAGGGGAGAGAAAGGGGGAGGCTAACCGGTGGGGCTCACTAGCAGTGAGAGAAGAGAGGTATCCCAAGTGGAGGTTGGGCTGGCTGGGAGATGGGAGAGGAATTGGGTTTCGACCCAAGTGCCACTTGGCTCACCCTAAATGATTTTCCATTTTTATTTTCAAATTTATTTCTATATTTTTCCAATTTCAATTCAAATTCAAATTATTTTTAGTGCATTTTGAAGATTAAAATTTTCACTTAATTCATGATAAAAAAACAAATCCAACATTTGATTTCCTTTTTAAAATTTAGGGTGTTACAACACTACCCCTCCCCCTTAAACGGAATATTGTCCCGATATTCAAAAGCGTTGGACAAAAAGAGAACTAGGTTTTACGCCATTTTCTAAATGATTTATTTCTCGTTATACTTCAAATTTCAATATTCAAACAAATATTTAAAACATTAGAAACAATATAATGGACCACACAAATGCATCAATACAACATGACAAATGTTAAAAATAACTTTTTATTTTGAAAATATTTCATTGCTACACAAGTTTTAATTATAAAGATTAGAAATTACATGTTTCATACTAAAATCACTACAAATAAAATGTTAATTGTTTTTAATTTATAAATAACATCACACATTTTAGAATCATTAATTAGAATATCAATCCACCTTTCTCTATTTTAGATTTTAAGTTTGGTCAAAATTTTAGTATGTTCTTTAAAACAGAATGTGTTACTCAAATGCATTTTAAAATATGGAATACAAAACTTTATTTTTATTCATCATTGAAATATACTAGTGTTACAAGAATTAAGGTTTGATTAATAATTGGCTACCCCCCCCCTAAATAAGTAAAATCCATATTCTATATGTTCGATTATTATTAATTTTGCAATACATCAATCAACGTCTAGTATTTTCGTTGCGGCAAGGTATAGACTTCACTCGCTAAACAAAAAGAGGGACTAAACAAGTGAAATATACTATTCTTTGAGTTAACTTGATGTGTTGATCTTAAAGGTCTTGTCAGCTGAGTTGAGTCTTCTTCTTCACAAGCGGGGTCAATAGGAAGTCTCACGAGTCCATTCTAACTAAGGTCATGTGCCTACGGTCAATTTATAGCTCTGATACCACTTTGCCACGCCCCGTTTTACATAAAGTAAAACCCGATGAAATATACATGTATGTGAGGACCAGTTTGAACATACATGCATGACAAAATATGATAAACAGATCTATATCGAAAAAACAACAATTATTACCTTAAAACAATTACGAACAACACCAAAAAAAGGGGAAACAAGCAGGGCAAGCCACAAGCAATCGACTAGTAGCAACGCAACCTTCTAGACTTCGTCTTCGCTTGATTATCTTTTACCTGATAAGCATGACATGTACACAAAAAAGAAGAAACAAGCAAGCTTGAGTACCTAATGTATTCCGCAAGTGTGGGAATTATGACGTGCATGGCTCAACAAATGGAAAGCTTGACACGGGTTAAGCCTCTATGCAACACCTTATTTCTTAAGTTTACCTTAGCATCCTATTTACTAGGTGAATGATCTATCTATCCAATAATAGTATAAACCATCGAGTTACATCCACCCAACTCACAACCATCCAGGTTATATCCACCTAGAAGCCAACTCATTGGGTTATATCCACCCGGCGACCAAACTCATCAGGTTATATCCACCCGACTACCAACTCACCAGGTTTCCACCACCCAGCTACCAACCAAACAATCCAATTTCCAACTAATCAAGGCAGTGCTTCCAAGTGCGCTCATGGCCGAGAGCACAACTATCTAGATAGTTTTACACTTTGCAGAGTTTGTACCACTTTACCCACAAGTTATGATTTTATCGTCTAATGATGACTTATAAAACTCCGTTCTGCCGTCTCACACTACCTAAGGTGTGTGGCCAGAAGTTCACAATGAAGCCTTTACAAAGGGGTCTCCCGATAAGTATGAGCACTCTAAGATTTTGCATACCACGACATACTGGTGTAAATCCTCCGCCGTAGCAGCCCTCTCTTGAGCCCTGCGGATCCCAGAGCAGTAAACCCTGAACTCGTTCCCCGCACCAAGCATTGCCCATACCCATCGAAAGATCACCTTGTTATTCATCTAAGTCATTCCATACGAGTCTTGTGATGGCACAGCAATGTCTGGTCGCCAGTCACCATAAAAAGGTCCTCATAATCTACGCATGCCACTAACAACGAAGCCGAGTTCGTGCGTACTACACCCTCCAAGACATCATGCATGCAAGATTCCTATCTACTACGACCTGGCTACAGAATGGAGTAATCTATAGCTGGCTACAAAATATATATATATATATATATATATATATATATATATATATATATATATATATATATATATATATATATATATATAACCATACAATTAATAATGTTATATTAAGTTATCATTACCACCCAACTAATGGCAGCAGGGCTAAGCATGAACGCATATCCAAATCCCAATCATACCATACAAACCCAGCAACAAGAAATAATATGGAAATCTAGTAAACTTCCTAACATAGGATTCCAATTTAAGACTTGCATGCCTAATTTCTATCTACATCCTTAGTATTCCTAACATAGAAGAGGGATGATCAAGGATATTTGCCTTTTCTTTATTTCATGTAGTTGCTCAGTCTTCTAAGTACAACTCTCGATCTTCCAAGTCTTCACGTCGCATCACGATCAGGCACAAACACGAATAAACTACCGAAAGAGAGATATAGAAGCACATTCAATAATAGTACACCATTCATGCAAAACAAGTGATAAAGATTACTACGCGAATATCCTACGGTGTAACGAGAGTCTACGCACGATAACAGATTAACACAATGTTATGCACATTTCATCTTGTTATATCTATATTAATAGTTTAACTAGCATAATTAAATAGTGATTAAGATATCAAAATAGGTTTCTATGGAAATTCATTGATTTTAATAAGAGAATACACATTTACGTTATCATGCAAGTAAGGATTTAATTAATTCAAAGTTATAAACTATCTACAATGTGCAAGAATACATTTATATGCATTTTTCTAAGTTACAAATCATTTACCATATGCAAGAATACATTATTTTATGTGTTTTAGCATTTATATACATTATCAAATATTTCCGAAGGTGGTTTAGGTAAAAACCGCAGCTATAAGGGGTTTAAATGTGAAATCAGCATGCCACAATGTCAATTCTGTAAAAACAGCAACATTCAGTGGCTCTTCTGCAAAAATACAGCATGGTACAAGGGCTAAAATGTCAATTCAGCATGTTCTAGGGTGTTTTGTGTAAATTTAGCATTGAATCAGGATTGATTTCGTAAATACAGAATTATGCAGTGGCTTTTCTGTGAAGAACATACTACTGTCGTGGCTAAAAAGGCTACTTCTAAACATGAAAGGGGGTTCTCTATGTAATCTACTCATTTGTACTAATTTCAGGGGCTAGACAGTAAAGTACAAGGGCTTCTTTAATGTACCTAGTAAAATATAGGGTCCTAAATGCAAATCTACGAAGGGGTATGCATCATATAATCTGCACTGTTGGACATGAGATGAAGGGCTATGATTTAATTTAATCAAACAATCATGCATCTTTCAATCCTAGCCAAACGTGCACCATCTAACGGCTGAGGAGGGGGAAGGAGGGGTATGTGCCTTCTTCCTCGGAGGCGCACGGCGACGCTGCCATGGGCGGCACCCGAAGCTCACCGATGCTCGCTGTCCTAGGGATACTCTATACTAAGTGCATGACTAACCGCATGAGGAGAGAGAGGACGGTGTGGTGCACTCACCTAGGGTGAAACGGTGGCAAGGGAAGACGCGGAAGTAGGCACGCAACAAGGGTGAACGGAGGCGGCACGTCAGTCTTTGTCGGGGCGACTTTAAGGTAGCGATCTCCTTGCGTCTCCTTGTCCAAGGGGTGTTCTGGTGTGAGACAAGGGAAGCGAGGGCGTTAGACGCAAGAGAAACCGAGAGGAAGAGACATAACAGTGGTGAAGGCGACAAAGCTCACCGAAGCACACTTGGGGGGGGGGGGGGGGTCGCGCAATGCCAACGCACACCGAGGAGGACCAGGGAAGTTCTTCGCATCCCTACGAGGCAGAACGACGGTTAGCACAACCGATTAGTGAAGGGGTGACATGAATCGATGGGAAAAGCGGTGCTACCGGGGGAATGGAGGCGGCAGCGCTCGGTTCCCGATCTGGAACCAAATTCAGGAGCGAAGGGAAAAACTTAGGGTTAGAGAGGTTTTATAGGGGAGGTTGCGTGCAGCGCAAGAAGGTGGCTCCGGCTTTTTGCGAGGATTTTTGCATCCGCGCTATGGTGGCTTGGCGTTCATGTCAGGGCGCGCGCGGCTGGCGCAGGGAGAGAAAGGGAGGGGAGGAAGAAAGCTGATCGGTGGGGCTCACGCTGCAGTTAGGGAGGGAAAAGACAAAGGGAAAGCGATCCAATGTGGGATGGGCTACGGAAAATGAAATGGGCTGCAGTTTGGACTAGGAAGGATTGTGGGCCACAGGGGAGAAAGGGGGAGGCTAACGGGTGGGGCTCACTGGTAGTGAGAGAAGAGGGGTATCCCAGGAGGAGGTTGGGCTGGCTGGGAGGTGGGAGAAAAATTGGGTTTCGGCCCAAGTGCCACTTGGCTCACTCTAAATGATTTTCCATTTTTATTTTCAATTTGATTTCTATATTTTTTTCCAATTTCAATTCAAATTCAAATGATTTTTAGCTGTCGGTGGTTTGGAACTGGCAGATCTCCCTACACTGCTAAAGTGATAGGGGAGTTTGATGTTCGGTATGGGCGCGCGGAGATTCAAGAAGGTGAGTAGGAATTGACACAGGAGACACAAGAGTTTACGTGGTTCGGGCCGCCTGAGCGTAATACCCTACTCCACGGGTGTGATGGTGTTGTATTAGCTGTTTGAGCTTGTGTTCAGCGTCAATGGCGTGTGTGTCTGGCGTGTTTCTGGCATGTGTCTCTCCCTGAACGTGTCGTCGGCCTGTCCTTTTATAGTACAAGGGCAGGCCGTTACAAGTTAGCCTGGCCCGACATGTGGCCCCGGCGGTTACTAGTATTGACACTTATTTAACACATTTAATTGCTCTTAATGACCCTGTAACGGGCTTTGACAGCACCGTTATTGGTGTTAAGATCGTCCTTTTAAGTGTCATTAATATGGTATTAATGACACTTAATCGGGTCTTGAAGTCCTTGATTCCCCTTTGAAGATCTGGAGCCGTTGTGGGTCTTCCGGAGGTTAGAGGCTGAAGATCCGATGGTTGGACACGTGGCAGCTCCAGAGCATACTGTGGAAACAGGTAGCTCCGGGGCTACCCGACACGTGTCAGGCCCGGAGCTTCTCTCGGTCTGGGGCTAAGTCCGGAGGTGCCATTTCGGTACATGGCCCGGAGCTTCCCCCTTGTGGGTGGTAGCTCCGGTTTGGTAGTACACGTGGCGACCCAGGGATTAACCATGTTGGAGAAGCGGGTCCGGTTATGCCTGACATGTGGGCCTTCGAGGGTCTTCAAACCAAGTAGATGATTTTCCTTTGAGATCTTTATAACCTCAAGGGATGTACAATTTCTAGGGTACCGACAGTGGCCCCCTGGACCTACCTCCGGGGAAGACCACTGGGGTGAAGTCATTCCGCCGGAGGTGGGTCCATCCTCATGACCTTTGAACTGAGTCTTCAAGGGTCTTTGAAGGTGCCGTTAGCAAGTACTTGGAATTAAATCTTTGCCGCGTGGCGTATCCCGCATGCGGCAGATGAGATCTTTGGCGTGCGAATCTCACGCAATTGAAGGTCGCCGGTTCCCGATACGAAAACCGTATCGGTTTTGCGCGCCTTGTCAGGCCGCCGCCTTTGGGCTTCCCGCCTCATGATGACAACCGTTCGCCTGGGTAAGAACCTCGACTTGATCGTCGGGGTGGTCCCGGGCCCCCTTGTCATCGGCTGGGTGGAATTTTTAGGTGGTATCTTCGTCTTCCTTGCAGTTTCCATCCAAGCGTTGCGAGGGCTTACTTAAGAAGGAAAGCGCACATCGTTGGGAGTTCTTCACGCCTCCCATCTGATCTTGCGCTCAAACTCCCAACTTGCGCTTCGCTTTTCTTCTCTTGCCTAGCTGTGCCTCGATGGAGTTGGGTCTCCGCGAAAGTCGCTTGAAGACCGACGGCGATTTGAAGAAGGTCCGGGCCCTCATGGGGTGGTCCTCGGACTTCTTCAACCGTTCGGTCCGCGCCGGTGGAGAGCTCTCATTCGAGAAGGAGCACGCCGGCGAAATGGTGTACTTCTCCTCGTACGCCATGGTGGGGTTGATCCCACCTTTTTCTTCCTTTTTGTTGATGCTGCTAGACTTCTATGGTCTGCAGTTATACCACCTTGGCCCTCACTCCATTCTCCTCGTGTCTATCTTCGTCCACTTCTGTGAGATGTGGGTGGGCATCCCCCCCTGCATTGAACTCTTCCGTACCTTCTTCACCGTCCACACCACTGGCCGGAGCAATGAGTACCTTGGCTTCTACTACTTCGTGAAGCGCAAGAAGTGCCCATTCAAGTACCTCCGGTCATTTCCCTCTGGGAAGTGGGATGACTGGAAGAAAGACAGGATAGTCGTCAGAGTGGAGGAGCACGAGAGGTTGGAGCTGCCCGATGGCCTCCCCAACATTGACACAACGATCTGGAGTGAAGCTTCGGTGCTGGCGGATGCCTTCGACCCTGTTCTGACCAGGATTTGCCATTGCGTGGAGGGGGGATTAACCCCTCAAGCGGTGTTTTGTAACTTCCTGGTCAATAGGTGGGCACCGCTGAAGAAGAGGGAGAAACTTGCTTGGGCCCTCAACAGCGTGATGGACGACGACTGGGTTGAGACCGGGCTGAAGTCCAACATGGTGGGGAAAATCTTGGAGTTCCACCTCAAGAAGTTCCAGCACGGCATCGACGTCGAAGACGACGACTTGACTCCGCCATCAGCTTTTCTTCCTCTGAACGTGGAAGTGGAGTTCAGCAGGGAGCTCCGGCGGAAGATGCCCATGCTTGACGACCTTGGTGTCGTTGAGAGAAGACCAACCTCCGAGGTAGCGATCCCCGGAGTACCCAAGGATGGCTCTGGCTCTACTCCTAAGCCGAGGGGAGAAGTCGTCGGCAAGGGCAAGGAGCTGGCAGATGAACCAGTGAGCCGGAAGAGGAAGTTGCAGTACGCCGACGGAAGGTCTGTCGGGCCCGCTACCTCTGCGTCGGCTCCTTCTCCCCGGAGGGGAAGGTCCTCTGCAGCAGCGGCGATTGTTCTCGTAGTGAGGTCATCTCGGAACGTGACTGTTCCCGCAGTGGGGTCCTCTCAGAGCGCGGCTGTCCCCACAGTGGGGTCCTCCCGGGGTATTAACTCCGGGCGTACAACTCCAGCTCCTGGGCCGGTGGAAGCCTCCAGGTCCGGGGGTTCTTCCCGATCGAGGGGATCCCTGACCCGGGAAACACCCGTGGCCGCGATGAGTTCCGGGGGGCCTTCTGGAGCTTCCACGCCGGCTATGGCTAGCCCGGAACGCCCGGGAAAAAGGTTCCGCGCAAGCTGGTGCGGAAGTCTCCCATGGTAACTTTTGATTTCTACCTTGGATAGTTGTTTTAATTGTAGCAACCATTTTTTAATTTTCTCCGCTCATCATCTGCAGCGTATCCAAGAAGGGGAGTGAGGCTCCACCCTCGGCCACAGTGGCTGAAGCTGTGAGAGCGGGAGCTTCTGCTCCTGTCCCGGTGCCACCCCAAGTGGTGGCCGAAGCTGCGACAGCTCCGGCGCCGGCTGTCGTGGTCATGGACCTCGACTCATCCCCAGAAGTTCACGTGGTAGCGCCGGACCACGGGAGTGAAGATGCGCCAGCGGCACCTGTCCCGAAGGTTGAAGCTCCGGGTTCTGGTGCTGCGATAATGGAAGCTCCGGCTGTTGAGCCGGAGGAAGCAGTAATCCCGGCCTCTGAGCCGGAAATTGTTGAATCCCCGACGGTTGAGCCGGAGGCGATTGAAGCTCCGGCGTGCGCGCCGGAAACTGAGGTAGTTCCGGCAGTTGGGCCGGCTACCTCCGAAGCACCGGCCACTGAGCCGGTCACTATTAGAGCTCCAGTCACAGGGCCGGTTGTTGAAGAGGTGACGGAGCTTGAGCCCCCATCGGAGGAGGTGCCCAGACCGGAGCCAGTAGCTGCTCCTGCTCTGGAAGCGACGACGTCGGAGGTACCTGCGGCCGAGCCGGAGTGCCCCAGCGAAGTCGCTGGCCCCCAGCCTGAGGGGGTGAATGAAGATCTGGCGGCAGATCCTTCCTCGATGGCAACTGAGGCCATCCCGGAGGACGGCCCTAGTGCCATGGAGACTCAGGGGACCACTCTTGTGGAGTGGGACCCAATTTTTGTATCCGAAGACCCGCTGGAACCAGCGGAGGAGACCCCAGCAGGTCCGGAACCCATCCCGTTGTCGCTGTCCATTGACAACGCATGTTCCAGTCTGCGTCAAGTCCAACTGGCCTTCTTCCATGATAGCAAGGCTCTTGAAGAAGAGCGCCAAACCCTTAGGCGGTGGCGTAATCGGCTCTACTTCGAGACCAAGCTGGCGCAATCGAGGCTAGCGGATGAGAAGGAATGGATTAAGCGGGAGAAGATCCGCCTGGAGTACTGGGGCAAGTTACTGGATGACAGGGAGAGTATGACTCATGCCCTCGATGCTCAATCCCGGGAGATCTACGATCAGGCCAAAGCTGCCAATAATGCGGCCGATGCACGCCACGAACAGCTTGAGGCCATTAACACTGCACTCATCAAGCGCCGAGAGGCACTTGAAGAGAGGGAGAAACGGCTCGAGGATGAAGAGCAGAAACTCCTAGAGCTACGGGATGACGTCCTGAGGAGGGAGGAGGAGCTCACCGAGAAGGTGGCTCTGGCTGACAAGGGCCTCGAGGAGCGCGCCAAGAAATTGGAAGAGCGCTGCCAAGAGGAAGAGGAGAAGGTATGGGTGCAAGGGCAGGAACTCTATGAATAAGAGTGTGCCCTTACTGCCAGAGAGAAGAAAGCGAGGGGTAGAGAGAAGGACCTGGTTGACCGCCGGAACAAGATCCACCTCCGGGAGGAGGAGCTCGGAAAACTCGAAAGGCAGGTTGCTGAAAAAATTCAGCAAAACGCCAAAGAAGTTGAGCGCCTTGCCCGCGAGAATTCTTAACTGGTGGCGGCTAGAAGATCCCTGGAAGAGATGAAGGGCTTGAGGGCTGAGGACTCCCTACAGATTTGGGAGTTCTTGAGCTAGGCCAATGATGCATTGACACCGATGGGTTTTAGCCCCGTGCGCCCGGATGATCCGGAGCTGGAGCCGGACCTAGCGCTGCAGGCGTTGAGCGCAGCAGGTAGCAAGCTCTCCAAGGTGGGCGATGTCATCGCAGACCAACTGGAGGTTGAGGGGCAATCCCTGGCGAAGAACGCCGCAGAGTATGTGCTGACGTGCTACACCAGCCGGAACTCCCAATTTCTTCTAGATCCGGTGCTTGAAGGCCCCGTCGAAGGAGAAGGCGAAGCTACCCGAGCCAGCGTATCAGAGGTTGCCCAGAAGGTCGCCCAATTCTTCCATAGGGTCTAGGACCATCTCTATAGTTCTCACTTTTATTTTCTCTTCTTCCTCCTCAATTTTATAATCCCTTGTCTCCAAATGTAATCCCTTGTCTCCAGATGTAATCCCTTGTCTCCAGATAAATGAAATCCCCAAATTTTTGTGAATTTCACTTTTTGTCTTCAACACTTTTATCTTCACCTGGCCCCCTGGTAGATGTACACAATTTGATTGTGAACATGTACCAAGAGGATATTGTGTTTTGTTGAAGACTCTTTTGCTCTGAACTTGTAGAATTTAGGTTCGAAGTCTTCGATAGTGAAGGCCCCCTGAGGTTGTCGGAGCTTAGAAGCTCCGGCATTGTCTATCGCTGGAGCTTAGTAGCTCCGGCAATAGCCTCTATCAATGCGTAGAGCATCGATAGTTATTCCTCCGGGGTGTCGGAGCTTAGTAGCTCCGGTAGTGACCTTTGCCAACACTCAGTTTGTTGGCAGCAGACTCCATTTACGGGGTCTTCTCACCACCTTTTATTCAGCGTTGACGGCTGGCCCCCTTAGGGGAGTCGGAGCTTAGTTAGCTCTGGCTTTTCTCCATCAACGTAGATTTTATTTTTCCTGCACACTTAAGCCAAGAAAAATAGTAAAATTTGTTTCTTGTCTATAACTTCGTCGCGGCTTATGACTCTCAAGAAGATTTTAAGTCAAACGCGATTCTAAATACAACCGAATGTGTTGTCTTTTCTTCTAGATCCAATTGTACACGGACCCGCCTTACTTCGGCCTGCCGGGGTGTAGGTAGAGTGGCGTACTTAGGGTGCTTGACCAGGCTAAGTCGATAGCACACTCCAGCCCTAGATTGGCTTGGCGGCTTTCACGCGAGTTGGCCATGAACAATATTTGAATCCAAAAGAATTGACAATACAACTTGAATCGTATATAAACCGATTGAACTAAAATTTCTTAAGAATTGCACGTATTTGTTATAAACAAGAAAGAGAAAAATAAAAATATTGAGCCTGTACAAAATAAATGCACGTGGAGTCTATTTCACATGAAGATGTCTTTCATTATAGGTCCGGGGTACAGGGGAAACAAGTACACTCTTAGGGTACGGAACCAGGCTAAGCGTGTTTCATTTCTCGTTTGACCCAGGGTAGTTAGTCACACTTTTAGTCCGGAGACTGTGACAAGTGTTGCATGAACTTTGCGGACCTTTCGGGAAAGGTCCGGCTGCTCTCCCGGAGGAACTACCCGACTCTGTACAATGACTCTATAACATACATCTCAAGTTACTCAAGACTCACCTTCGTGGTATTAAGTGTAGAACTTACAGAGGTGCTCGATGTTCCAAGGATTTGGGAGAGGTGTCCCATCCTCGGTAGCCAAGCGAACGCTTCCGGGACGGGATACTTTAATCACTCGGAAGGGCCCCTCCCAGCCGGGGGAGAGTTTGTTTAACCCTTCTCTGGATTGTATTCTCCGTAGCACCAGATTGCCTTCCTCGAGCTGTCAGTTGTGTACATGCCGCTGGTGATAACGTCGTAGGGCTTGACGATATCGGGCATTCCGAACAGCTGCTTGGCACCTTCCCTCCTCAAGGAGGTCTAGGTCTTCACGCCGGAGCTGGTCCTGCGTGGCTTCATCGAAGGTCCGGACCCGGAGTGAACCCAAGGTGATTTCCGGAGGAAGGATTGCTTCAGCTCTGCACACCAGAAAGAAGGGTGTCTCTCCGATTGACCGGTTTGGAGATGTCCTGTTGGCCCATAGAGTGGGCGGAAGCTCTTCGATCTAGTTGGCTCCATGTTTTTTCAAGCGCTCATAAGTGCGCGTTTTAAGTCCTTTAAGGATTTAGCATTTGCTCTCTCGGCTTGGCCATTGCTGGCTGGATGAGCTACGGAGGCGTAGCAAACTTGCATGCCGAGGTCTTTGCAATATCCTTGGAATGCGGAGCTTGTGAATTGGGTCCCATTATCAGTGATGATTTTGTTTGGGACTCCAAATCTACATACAATGGACTGCAGAAAGTTGATAGCAGATTGTTTGTTGATTGTCACAACTGGAGCTGCTTCTGGCCACTTGGTGAACTTGTCAATGGCGACGTACAGGAACTTGTAACCTCCGACGGCTCTTGGGAAAGGTCCCAAGATGTCAATCCCCCACACAACGAAGGGCCATGTAGGAGGTATCATTTGTAAGGGCTGAGCTGGTGTGTGAATTTGCTTTGCATGAAATTGGCATGCTTTGCATTTTTTCACCAGCTCATTTGCATCCTGGAGTGATGTAGGCCAGTAGAAGCCATGCCGAAAGGCTTTACCAACCAGCGTGCGGGAAGACGCATGGTTCCCACACTCGCCTCCATGGATTTCTGCGAGGAGCTCGCAGCCTTCTTCCCTTGTGATGCACCGCATTAGGATGCCGTTGGCATCGCGCCGGTAGAGATCCCCTTCTACCAACGTGTATCTTTTAGCCAATCTGACTACTCGGTCAGCAGATACATCATCATCAGGAACGATGTTGTCTTTCAAGTAGTTCCGGATCTCCGAGATCCATGCATCGGAACTAACTTGAGCATTTGAGTCTTGCGTGCTGGGTTGCTCGGAGCTTCCGGCAGCACCTACGACCCTTGATGGCTGCCATGGTAACAGGGCCATCGGGACCGTCAGCTTAGGGATGCTGATCTCGCCCCCTTCGCTCAGTTTGGCAGGCTGAGCTGTGGGTTTCGACAATCTCCAGACAAAAGTTCCGTCAGGAGCCGGAGCTCCGGTTGACGCTTTCGTCGAGAGTTCGTCGGCTTCAGTGTTGTGAGCACGCTGAACATGGTGGAGATCTAGGACTTCGAAATCCTTCTGAAGCCTCTGGACTTCAAGGAGGTAAGCAGCTAACTGGAGATTATTGCAGGAGCATTCACCCTTCACCTGCTTAATGATGAGCTGTGAATCTCCCTTGACCAGCAATTGCTTGACACCATATGACAGTGCCACCTTTAGTCCGTAGATGAGTGCTTCATACTCTGCCATGTTGTTGGTTGCCTTGAAGTCAAGGTGTACCATGTATTTCACCTTCTCCCCAGTCGGTGCAAGGAGAAGGATTCCAGCTCCGGCCCCCTGCTTCTGCATAGAGCCGTCGAAGTAGAGAGTCCAGTGAGGCTCGGTGAAAGTGGGAGCTTGATGCTCCGTCTTCTGCTCACTGGGGCCTCCAGGGTTTGATGGAGAGGGAGTCCATTCTGCCACAAAATCTGCCAATGCTTGACTCTTGACTACTTGTCTTGAAATAAATTGGAGATCAAATTCAGCCAATTCCGCAGCCCACTTTGCAATATTCCTAGTTGAATTGGGATTATGCAAAATTGCTCGAAGTGGGTAAGAGGTCACCACTGAGACTTTGTGAGCTTGGAAGTAAAGGTGAAGCTTCCTGGAGGCAATAAGAACTGCATAGAGCAGCTTATGCACCTCTAGGTATCGAGTCTTGGCATCATGTAGTACTTCACTAATGAAGTACACTGGGCGCTGAATGGTCCGGACCCTCTCGGAGGGGTTCGGAGCTTCCTCTTCACTGACCCGGATCCTCTCGGAGGAGTCCGGATTTTCTTCAGGGACCTCCGGGTTCTGGCTGGAGGAACCCGGAGCTTCTTCAGAAATGACCTGGACCCTCCCGGAGGGGTCTAGGTCTCCTGAAGCGACTTCTTGTGGATTCGGGTCTAGGAGCTGGGACCCAGACTCGCTTTCAGGAACCTCCGGACCCTCCCGAAGGGACCTGGATTCCTGAGTGTGGGGTAGTTCTGGTCTCTCCACAACCAGAACCATACTGACGACTTTGTCAGTAGCTGAAATATAAAGCAATAAAGGCTCACCGGGGTTCGGAGCTACCAAAATTGGTAGGGTGGTGAGGAACTGTTTCAGTTCCTGGAATGCCTTCTCTGCTTCTTCGGACCATTGAAATGGCCCGGACTTCCTCAACAGCTTGAAGAAGGGGAGTGCCCGTTCCGCCAGTCTTGAAATGAACCGGCTGAGGGCTGCTAGACATCTAGTCAACTTTTGGACGTCTTTGATGCGGGTTGGTGGCCGCATGTCTTCAATGGCTTTAATCTTCGCCGGATTAGCTTCTATGCCCCGGTGACTTACCAGGAAGCCAAGAAGTTTTCCGGAGCTAACCCCGAAGACACACTTGTCTGGGTTTAGCTTTGTGCGAGTGGCTCGCAGCTTGTCGAATACAGCTTGCAAGGTGTCAAGGAGTGACTCCTTGTTCCTGACCTTGACCATGATGTCATCGACGTACACTTCCACTATGTCTCTAATAAGTTCTTCAAAAGTTTTGTACATAGCTCGTACAAAAGTTGAAGCTGCATTCTTGAGACCAAAGGGCATGGCTGTGTAATAATACAATCCATCTACTGTGATGAATGAAGTATGCTCTTCATCTTCCCTAGACATCCTGATTTGATGATATCCGGAATATGCATCTGGGAAACACAGCAATTCACACCCGGAGGTAGAATCCACTATTTGATCTATTCTAGGTAGTGGGAATGGATCTTTTGGACATGCCTTATTTAGTGTGGTGTAGTCGATGCACATCCGAAGCTTTCCGCCGGCCTTGGGCACAACGACTGGGTTTGCCAGCCATTTTGGATGGAAGACTTCTCGGATGAATCCGGCTTTGAGTAGCTTCTTCACTTCTTGTCGGATGAAGTTCTGTCGCTCTACGGATTGCTTCCGAGGCTTCTGATGCACAGGCCGAGCATCAAGGTAGATCTTCAGATTGTGCTCAATCACTTCCCTGGGGATCCCAGGCATTTGTGACGGTTGCCAGGCAAACACGTCGACGTTAGCCCAGAGGAAAGTGATGAGCGCGAGTTCGTATTTGTCATTCAATCCCCCCGATATACGGGTGGTTTGAGCGGCATCGGAACCAATTTGGACGACTTTGACGGGAATGTCGGTGTCGCCGCTTGGCTGCACTCGAGGTGCAGAAGTCGAGCCTCGTTGACGAATGCTCGGGGGTTTTGGAGCTTGCTCCTGCCTGGAGTCCTCCTCTTGCGCCGTAGTGAGTGCATGGAGTTCTTCCAGTGCAGTTACTCCGGCAGTACGATCTCCGCGGATCCGGAGAATGCCTACTGGTGTTGGCATCTTCAACACCAGGTAGCCATAATGAGCAGCTGCCATGAATTTATACAGGGCAGGTCTACCCAAGATGGCATTGAAGGGTAAGTTGATCTGAGCGACGTCGAAGACCAACTTCTCGGTGCGGTACTTCTCCCGTGTCCCGAAGGTAACAGGGAGAGTAATAGCTCCGAGTGGGGTGATGGCCCCCGGACCTACTCCGGAGAAAGGTCGAGAGGGGTGGAGATCCGAAGGTCGGAGCTGGAGCTTAGTGAAAGCTTCGAAGCTAATGAGGTTTAGCCCCGAACCTCCGTCTACCATGACATGGTGGAGATGAATGTTATTGATGGTAGGAGATACCATCAAAGATAACTGACCTGCTCCAACCATGCTCCGGGGACAATCCGAAGCATCAAAAGTGATGGATGTGTCCATCCACTTTCGATGAGATTCCGGCCTGACTGTAGGAGCTACAGCGGTCATATCCCGACGCATAGTCTTGATGACGCGACGGGAGGTGATATCCCATGATCCACCAAAAATGGTGTTTATGGTCTTCCGACGCTCGTTGTCAGAGATGTTAGAATCATCGTCGACGGAGGTGTAGACGGCCTTCAGGACCTTTTTGGGATCCTGAAACCCCAACTCCTCTTCAGCCGGAGCTTCGTCGACTTTTTGCTTTCCTTCCCTCTGTCGGAAAGGAGATTCTTCCCGGCGCTTGTTGTAGCGCTCGGCAAGGTTTTGGACCTCCCGACAGTCTTCCAAATTGTGGCTGCCCGTTTTGTGAATGGGACACCAAACTTTGGGTTTGCCACCGTCTTCAGAAGACAGTCGAGGTCGCTTCTCGGGGCGTGGCCCCCGGCCACCTGGAGCTGCAGCAGCTGCAATGTTGGATGTGCCGGCCGACAACTTCTTCTTGCCGTTGGTCTTCTTTTTCTTCTTGCCACCCCCGGAGGTAGCGGCTTCTTCTTTGGAGGATTTCTTGTGACCCTCCGAGGTTGGTTTGGAGTGCATCTCACGGCCCTCCGCAGCTCTGGCACATTTGTCAGCCAAGCTGAAGAGTTCCTTGACACTGGTGATCTCCTTGATCGCCAGTTTCTCCAACATCTTCTTGTCCCGTACGCCCTGTCTGAATGCCACAATGACAGAGGCGCTAGAGATGGAAGGGATAGTGTTTCGTACCTGAGAGAACCTCTGGATGAATGATCGCAAGGATTCCCCCCCTTTTTGCACGACCACAAAAAGGTCCAGTTCAGTGCCTGGTCGGGTGTATGAACTCCCGAAGTTGGCGGTGAACTGCCGGCACAGCTCCTCCCAACTGTTGATAGAGTTGGGTGGAAGGCTCATAAACCAGGACCTGACAGTCCCAGTTAAGGCCACTGGAAAGTAATTGGCCATCACGGCCTCGTTTCCTCCGGCTGCTAAGATTGCAGTGGAGTAGATTTGAAGAAATTCGGCGGGATTAACAGTCCCGATGAATTTTTCCGGCAGGTGAGGCCGAAACTTCTGTGGCCATCTAACCATGCGCAGATGCATGGCCAAGGCTGAACAGCCTCCTCCTACTCCTTCAGGAGTAGAAAGGTCCTGAGCTTCCCGTCTTTCACGGGCACGCTCAATATGGACTCGGCTGTCCTGCTGGCGGTATCAGCGATCAAGCTCCGCCCGAAGGTCGTGAGTCGAAAGCCTGGATACCGTGTGAGTGCGTCGTGCCCCGGAGGGCAATGACGTCACTTGTTGTGACGCAGTACGTCTCCTGCTATTGGAAACGTGCGGACCAAGTCTTCCAGACAAAGTCCGCCGCTGCGACGGGGCTCTTCCTGAAGGAGGAGGACCCTGGTTGCTGAGGCGTTCGGCTGCTGCTGCAACCAAATGCTCCACATCGGCCCTCCACTGCTCCAGTGCATCCCGGGATGCATCCGGAGGTGGTGGGCGTTGGAGAAGAGCACGCGCGGCATGGAGCGCATGTTCCGGGTTGTCATGGTCTGCCAACGCAGTGATTGACGCTGGCGCACCATCACGTTGCCCAGCACGATTTGCTGGATGAGACGGTGGTGGTGGGAGTGTGACTTCTGCTGGTGCTGAGGCTCCTGCTGGCGGCTGCCTATTGGAAGGATTGCCCCCAACAGCCTGAGCAGCAGGTTGACCGTTGGATGATCCAGCAGTTGAGTTCACCATTCTCAAAATCTCAGGCGCCCCTACCTGGCGCGCCAACTGTCGGTGGTTTGGAACCGGCAGATCTCCCTACACTGCTAAAGTGATAGGGGAGTTTGATGTTCGGTATGGGCGCGCGGAGATTCAAGAAGGTGAGTAAGAATTGACACAGGAGACACAAGAGTTTACGTGGTTCGGGCCGCCTGAGCGTAATACCCTACTCCACGGGTGTGATGGTGTTGTATTAGCTGTTTGAGCTTGTGTTCAGCATCAATGGCGTGTGTGTCTGGCGTGTGTCTGGCGTGTGTCTCTCTCTGAACGTGTCGTCGGTCTGTCCTTTTATAGTACAAGGGCAGACCATTACAAGTTAGCCTGACCCGACATGTGGCCCCGGCGGTTACTAGTATTGACACTTATGTAACACATTTAATTGCTCTTAATGACCCTGCAACGGGCTTTGACAACACCGTTATTGGTGTTAAGATCGTCCGTTTAAGTATCATTAATATGGTATTAATGACACTTAATCGGGTCTTGAAGTCCTTGATTCTCCTTTGAAGATCCGGAGCCGTTGTGGGGTCTTCCTGAGGTTAGAGGCTGAAGATCCGATGGTTGGACACGTGGCAGCTCCGGAGCATACTGTGGAAACAGGTAGCTCCGGGGCTACCCGACACGTGTCAGGCCCGGAGCTTCTCTCGGTCTGGGGCTAAGTCCGAAGGTGCCATTTCAGTACATGGCCCGGAGCTTCCCCCTTGTGGGCGGTAGCTCCGGTTTGGTAGTACACGTGACGACCCAGGGATTAACCATGTTGGAGAAGCGGATCCGGTTATGTCTGACATGTGGGCCTTCGAGGGTCTTCAAACCAAGTAAATGATTTTCCTTTGAGATCTTTATAACCTCAAGGGATGTACGGTTTCTAGCGTACCGACATTAGCGAATTTTGAATCTTTAAGTTTTCACTTAATTCATGATGCAAAGCAAATCCTACAATTGATTTCTTTTTAAAAAATTAGGGTCTAACAGTTGGGGGCACTGTCGTGTACGTGACGGTCGAGCCGTTGTTCATGCATGGCGGCGCGACGACAGACGGCGGAGGAGCAGCAGCAAGGCTGAGCCCCTGCGCTGCCATCGTTCGTGTACCATAGGGGCTTGGCGGGTGACAGCGATGAGGGTGGCGGCAGCGGGCGCGGGTGGGTGCAGCGGGCCAGCTACGGGAAGGGGATGTGGTGAGGCGGCTGCCGGCATGCATGCACCTGTTCCACGTCTGCTGCATCGACATGTGGTTCTGCTCCCATTCCACATGTCCTCTGTGTAGGTCCGCGGTGGAGCCTACCAAGGACCCGTCAGTACATTAGGAAATGTGAAATACACGGTTATACGGATTTGTATACTTCCTCTAGCTGGTGACAAATAAAAAATCTGAAGAGATTAGTATATTACTATATTAGGATGTAGATGTAAGTTATGTGATGAGCATGTTTTGATCCCTCTTAGACTACTCGCACTCGTAGACCTCTATATCGACACTCTGTATCACATTTTACAGTTACCTCTAAAAGATTCTTAGCTTTACAGTTTCGCTCTCTGCACTCACTCACCTTTAAACCGGACCTCTATATCTTTTTTCCTCTCTTCTTTCTTTATTCTATCAATTTTCTCATATTTTCTATTCTTTTCTCCCTCTTTCTTGTCTCTTCACTTTTCTTTATCTGTCTCGCTACCTGTAACGTGTCCCTGTTCAAACCGGCATTTTAGAGGTCGCTTTACAGGGCCCGTTGCGGTGGTCTTCGGTCCACTCCAGCAGCAGAAGTGTCGTGCAAGGCACTTTAGAGATCACCGCTGCGCTCAGTCTTAATTTCTTGTCCTGATTCCGCAACTGATTTTGGCACCCTGCAGGTGATATTTTGAGATGAGATTGGAAGTTAATGTCAGGATGATGATGAGTTGAAAGAATGGATGCGGATTGGTCAATCCTTAGTTCTGGTTGGTTCTTGAGGCTGACCTTGTTACAGAATAATGGATGAGTAATTTTTAGAGTCAACAAAGTTATTTCATCTTTTATATTAGATTTTGTAGTTTTGTAAGAGCGTATCAACGTACTAAAGGAAATGCTAATATACCCCATGCTCTCCACAGCTTCCATACTCCCATTAGTTATCTCACGTGTGCTCCCGCCGATGTGTCATTTGTTATGAAGATATGATAAGTTAAACTAAGCATTTATTAAGATATCAATAAAATTATGATACAAGCTGCATCCCTATATATATACTGATAGAATGACTATAATGAGACGTAAGACTGTCTCCAACAATGAGGCCTAAAAACGAGTACGCATTTGGTTTTTTTGGATGGCCCAATAAAAGATGTCTCCAACAGATGCTTTATTTTGAGCAGTACCAACCGTATTCCAGGGGAAAGATTTCCTTCTTCGCGCCCTGGCGACGGACGAGGCGCAGCTGCACGCCATCGACGGAGGTCGCCCGTGAAGGTTTGTCTTCTCTGATGCGATTCACACAACCAGCTGGGTAGAGGAGGATGGGGCGGCTCGAACGCGGTAGCGATTCACCGGCATTGAAGAGGGGCTGCGAGGATGGGCGCCGGGCGGAGGAGAAAGGGCAGGTGCAGAAGGTTGTCCTTGGCTTGCCGGCCGGAGTGAGAGCAGGAGCCGGCGATTGACGGGCGTGCGTAGGCTCACGGCTGGACAGATTGCACGGGCGCAGCTCCTGGCTGTGCGGCTTGGCATGGCTGATACATTTTCCAGCAGGGGCGCAGGGCTGATGGAGTTCATTTTTTTTAATCAAGCTGCTCGATTGAATGGACTGAATTAATTTGTGTATGCTTTCTAACATGTATCTTAGTGAGTTTTTTATTTATGTAGTGTTTTTTTCAGACATGGCATTTAGTTATGTACTATCGGAAGAAGTGGTGTGCAGCTACTACATCCAGAAATGATGATAAACTGCAAGCTTGCATGGTTGTGGCGGCAACACTTTCGAAGACCGTGACCGCCTCGGTGGTGACATTCGCCGCAACAATGGCTACTTTGTTCATAGGCCACTATACAACGCAGAACACTTCTGTTGAAGATCACTTAGCTATCTAATTATGAGTAGCTATGTTGGATGATATGCCACATATGTTGGATAGTTAGTTGGATTCATGAGGAACCTTTCGGTTTGTGCTTACAAAAGTAGTCATGGATTCTTTTGTAGTAGGCTCCTGAACTCTGTTGTACACCGGTTATTAGATCCTTACTAATATTATGAAATGTGAAACAAATTATCGTATCTTTTTCTTTGGTGAAAGCAGTCCCTCTGCGGAAAACTTTCTTCTCCTTAGCTTGCTTCTTAGCAGCACCTCTCTTCCATGGCAGACTTTCAATAGTTGCCTCCACTGTCCTTGCTAGACTCACATGTGTAGACTGCATATGTAAACGAAAATTGTAACTTTCACTCACTTTTGCTGAATCATAAATAAAAGGACAAAGGTGTATGATACTCATAGTTAACCTGATGAAATTGACACTCATAGTTAACCTGATGAAATGCAGTCATCCTATCTAGGTCATCAATAGAATTAGAAAATTGGGAGGTCCAGTCATTGTGTCCATAGCACTGCGATAGTTGCTCTCCAAAGATTTCATCTACAGGGGGCAGGTCATCCATCGTGCACAATATCCATGCAAATCAGTTATCATCCAGCACAAAAAATGGCATAACAAAACAACATTTTTCATCTCAAAATGTTAGATGAGCATACATGCAATTCAGATTCCCAAAAATATAGTATGCAAGATTCGTAGCAGGAGGGTAGGATAAAGGGGCGGCGTCGGTGATGTGAGTGCTCACGGTGCGGCTGCACGGTTCAACGCTCCACACCTGAGTGGATTTAAGGCGCAGCGGCGCGGGGGGGTCGGGCACGGTTGCAGATCGGGGTATGGCGTGGCGAGCAGGGGGCTAGGGCGCGGCAGCGATTGGATCCAAGGGGCGCACGGCCAGACGACGGTGAAGAGGCCGCAGCGCTGCTGGTTTCACCGAGCTCCGCGAAGGAAACGAAGAAGCTCCTCCATACCTTCCTCCTCCGTGCTTTGGAGATTACGGCGGCACAGATCAATGACGGAAAGGCTCACAGACGTACCTTGCTCCCATGTGCTCGTTGAAGTCGCCGCTCCATCTGCTCAGCAACTGACCTTCCGCCGCCGTCGAACAACCGATCGTCCACGGGCGCCACTTGAGGATAGGAGAACTCATTTCCACGACTGCTTCGCTAGGGCTGTTGGACTGCCTTCTCACTTTTGGGCCTGCATATTTGCCTCCAGCTCACAACATAGGGCAAAGTGGGCCGCCCGTATGCGGCTCTGTTGGAGACTAGAAAATGGGATATACACAGAGCATTTTGCAGATTTCCTTTTTATGCCTATGCTGTTGGAGACAGTCTAATAAGCAGAGTATATATATTCGATTCTCTTTGCACTTCGTTGGACAATGCTTTCAACTTGGGCTTCATTCGGTAGGTTGGCTGGAAGGCCGCCCTCCATGGAAGCTGGATATAGCCCACAAATGTGTTTATGAACACACGTGAGCTTGGACGTGCTGCAGCCGGCGTTCTGACGAAGACCCCACGGTGATAAACATCCCAAGAAACACACGGTTACTAGCTTAGCATTTCGTCGCCGTAATCTAAACACGGTTACACACACCTCAAATGTAAACTGAGCTACTAAACACCGCGGGCCGTTCGACGCCTTCTCCGTAAGAAGGGGAACTCGGACACTACTTATGGCGGCGCCCGAGCACGTCGTTGCACTGGGGCGCGTTTAGCTGGCAACCAGCATATATATAGTCGCACAATCTACACTACGGTTACCGACACGTTAAACTTGTCCACGACCATGAGGATCTCGTCCATCTACGGCGCTGGCGGTGGCGGCGACGATGGCTTCGGAGCCTTCGGCGGCGGCCCCACCATGGACGCCTGCGCGACGATCGTCGTGTTCTGCGTGCTCGCCGCGTCCGTCGTCATATGGGAGGTGTGCGCCTTCGCCGCGATGGCCGCTCTCTTCCTCAGTGGCATCTGGTGCCTCGTGCCCAGGGGTAGGGCCGGGAGGCGCGCGTCGAGCGCGGAGGTTGTCGCCGCCGTATCAGCGCCAGCAAGCGCAGGCGGCGGGCTCACCGACGCGTCCATCGACGAAGCGCTGCCGGCGTTCCCGTACGGGCGCCGCCGCCGCCGCGTCGACGAGGATTCGGCCGCGAACGGCGTGACGATGTGCTCCGTGTGCCTGGAGGACGTGCGCGACGGCGAGATGGTCCGGAGCCTGCCCGAGTGCCGGCACCTGTTTCACGCCGGGTGCATCGACGTCTGGCTGCACTCGCACACTACGTGCCCGCTGTGCAGGTCGGACCTTTCACCGCGGCGTGGAACAATCGAAGTCGAACAGTTTTAAATTTTCAGGGGTAGACAGTCGACACTAAATGAAGACCTAAATATCTTCGACTTCCTCATTACTTCTTTTTATTGAACGCTGATTAGTTTAAAACTAAACTTAAAAAGGAACGGAAAAAGTATTGCTTAATTTAGGGTCCAATAATCTACATCTGTTCGATGCTTCTTATGACACGTGGAATGGCTCGAGACGAAACTGCTCCTTAGCTGCCTCCTCCAGCCCTCGTGGTGTAAAGAATGTGCCGTGTAAATCATGTAGCCTGCGTCCGGACGGTACGGGGTGAACACGTCACGGCAATCTCTCAATTCCGCCGTCTACTGGACGGAACACTATAAATTGTCCCGAAAATGTACGCTTCTTCGTGGCGACATTGCATAGCGCGTTTCAGGTTTAACAGCTTTTACGGCCAGATCACCATGTTCAGCTGGTACCCAGGACGACGACTCCAACAGGCGGGGCCCGTACTCGTCAGCGACGGGGACGGCGGTGACGACGGCGAGCTGGTCGGCGGCTACAACGTCTTCTACGGCATCGCTGTCGTATGCGTAGCCATCTTCCTCTTCTGCGTGCTCGCCGCCTCGGTCAGCGTCTGGAAGGCGCTCGCCTTCGCCGCCCTGGCCGCGCTGCTGCTCAGCGTCGCCGGCTGCTTCGCTCCCAGGAGGTGGTTCCGTCGTCGTCGGAGCTCGAGCACAACCGAGCTGGTCGTCACGGTGACGGTGGCGTCCGCGACCGCGCGGCCTCGGGCGCCGGCTGGCTACGACGCGCTGGCGCTCGTAATAAACGCGCCGCCGGCGTTCGAGTATGAGTGTCCGGTCAACAATGCCGGCGGAGGCGGGAGTGATGAGCCGGCAGCAGCGGCGTCGAGCTTCTGCGTGGTGTGCTCTGTGTGCCTAGAGGACGTGCGCGGCGGCGAGGTGGTGCGCCAGGTGCCGGCGTGCAGGCACATTTTCCACGTGGAGTGCATTGACATGTGGCTGCGCTCGCACCGGACGTGCCCGATGTGCCGGTGCATGATCGTCTCGCCGCCACCAAAGGAGCCATCATCCGCGGTGGAGGCGGCGTCGCATCAGTCGTCAGCTGAGGAGTTGCCGCCAGTTCAGCCATCGTAGCAGTTGTGTACACAGCATATGCATGAAAGCTATATCATGTATCAGTGCGGTTATACAAAGTTTCTGTACATCAAAATTGACCACACAAATATAACAATTACTCCTTCCATTCCACAATACTTATCACTTAAGACAAAAAAATTAGTTTATTATGAACTAAATTTCTTGTCCTAAGTGACAAATATTATGGGATAGAGGGAGTACATCAGTTAATGTTTGGCCATTTCAAAATTCACGTATGTAGCCTTCTTGTTAAGCTACTATGCGCTGACTAGTTGCACCCAAAAGGTTAAGCTAATGGGAAAGGTTAGACAATTCACTTAAACACTCTAACACTCTCCCTCACATAAGGCTCCCTCGCGACTCAAACGTGGAAAATAGGGGTGAGATTGCACCCGACAGGATTCGAACTCGAGACATCTGGCTCTAATACCATGTTAATCTACTATGCGCTGACCAGTTGCATCCAAAAGCTTAAGCTGATAGAGAAGAGTAGGCAATTCACTTAAACACTCCAACATTCCTAAACCTTTCATTCTTAGTTTAGAATAATGTCACATAGGAGCAAGCTACTGCACATCAGTGCATTGTCGTAGTGGGCGAACATACTCCGTCGCTTTTCGCTCTCAACCGTGCAGCTGTTGACTGATCCTTCACTAGTTTACAACAAGAATCCATGATAAAACGAACGAGAATACTACTTATCAGACGTCTAAAAACTAACAAAATCTCAAACGACAACGTGCACCGTCGATCTCGCTTTGAGATGCGTGTAGTGTATATTTACCCTCAACTCTAACTCATGAAGTCCCGATACACCAGACGAAGCCGCCCGAGCGGAGTGGCTCGCGGCAGCAGCGCAGTGAATCGCAGCAGCGGTGTGGCGAATCCCAGGGCCGAGCGGACAAAATTGGGGGCCCCGTACGAAATACTAAAGTTGTTCGTATCTCCATAGGAAAAATAGTATTATAAATTTATATAGAATATAATAACATTCTACATAACACTAGATTATGTCAAGAAACATACATATTATTAAAATTTTGTCTCTTTATGCATAACATTTATCCAAATAGACCTATTATTCTCGTATTCCTTGAAATGAAATCTTCAATCATATGCTCATTGTGAATTTGAACAGTTGACTCATCCACAGAAGATACATGTAATTCTTTAATAACAAAGCTGTTCATTGCTCCTTTTTGTGATTGAGTTATATTTTATATTCTTTGATTTTTCTTACACTTTTGAAAACCCGAATCATACTTTCTAGAAGACATGACCGTGAATTAAAAAGAAATTTAGATTGAAATCTGATACATGTAATTCTTTAATAACAAATCTGTCCATTACTCCTTTTTGTGATTGAGTTATATTTTATATTCTTTGTTTTTTCTTACGCTTTTGAAAACCCGAATCATACTTTCTAGAAGACATGACTGTGAAGTAAAAAGAAATATAGAGAAATCTCAATTATGCTTACTTGTTGTTCATAAAATAATAGATATTAGGTAAAATAAAATAGTGTATGAAGATGAAGTAAAAAATCAAAGTACCAATCTACGTACTGCTAGACCTAAACAGTACAGAGATTGGAAGAAGAAGAAATCAGGAAAAAAGTTTACCTGGAGGAGATGAAATTGAGTTTAGCTACCCGACGCCGACGAACTGTGGCACAACGGCAGCGGTAGACTCAGCTTCGTCGCTAGTCGCCTCGTCGGTGATCCGCTCTCAGTTCTCACGTCGACACCTCGGCCCTAGGCCCTCGGGCGGTGCCGCGGCGATCAGTTATCTAAGTTTGCAAGTTGGGCGGCGGCGGGCGACGGCACTCCGCACGCGGCACGAGTACGCGATCGTTCTGATGGAAATCGTATGGTGGTACATCGATTCTTATTCTAATCAGCGTTGTTTCGTTTAGCTGTGCTGGCTTCCTGGCCGGTGTGCCCGTATAGGCTGCGCGCTGCATGTGGCCCAGCAGGCCCTGCCGCTTGAGCTCCCTCCCAATCTGCACGGGCGCTGATTGCTGATAGCTGGGCTGGCGTAGTAGCGCTGATTGCTGATGGTATATAACAGAGGAAAAAAAGAGGCCCCTGGAAAATGGGGGCCCTGTGCGGTCGCACGGGCCGCACGCCCATGGGCCGGGCCTGGCGAATCCTGACGGCGAGCAATGCTCTGCTGCGGCGCTACTGCCGGGGAAAAATGAAAAATTTATTTATTTATTGTTAATTGTTAATATGTATTTCTTAATCCGAAATTTTAGAGTTATGTTAATTGTAAAATAATCAAATATGATTAAACAGCATAATTAAGGATTAATGTTTAATTATGAAATTAATGGATAATAACAGTAATAAGTGGTTAATTACCCGGCGCCATAGACAGACCTAAAAAAATCTCAAATGGCTGGAGTAAGAAAAGCCTGAACAAAATTGACTTTTGGACCCACCATTTCCCGTCAAAGAACCACCATATTTGTGATTTGTCTGCCGCGCGCCATGCATCCACGACCGCGCCGCCGCGCTGATCCACGAGCTCGAGCGACGCCTATTTCTTCCGGCGGCGCCGAGCCGAGCCCCACCGCACCACAGCCACAGTGACGGACCTGCGAAGTTGGGAGCTAACACGAGCCTGCAAACTAGTGAGCAGTGCGTAGGCGGCGCGTCCGCGGGAGAACGAAGTTTGGTGACGACGACGATGCCGAACTTGCTATCCGCAAGGTCCCGCAGCAACTATGCCGGCGGCGGCGGCGGAGGTGACAACAGAGGCCGCATCATAGAACACTCGTGTTACGGCATCGCGGCCTCCGCGGTGACGCTGCTCCTGTTCTGCGCCCTCGTCGCCGCCGTCAGCGTCCGGATGGCGTTCGTGTTCGCCGGCCTGGCCCTGATCACCTTCGCTGTCATCAGCTGCTGCCTCGCGCCGGCGAGTTGGCGCGGCGGCGTCAGGCCGGACGACGCGGTGAGCGCGGAGAGGGAGGCCGCGGCTGGAGCCGGAGCACCACCGGCGCCGCAGCGCCGGTCCGGGCTGACGAAGGCCGCGATCAACGCGATACCGGCGTTCGCGTACGAGCTCAAACTCAAAGGCGCCGAGGACGACGGACACGGAGGAGACCTCGAGTCCGGCGGGGGCTGCGTGGTGTGCTGCCCGGTATGCCTTGAAGACGTCCGGGCCGGCGACATGGTGCGGCAGCTGCCGGCGTGCATGCACCTGTTCCACGTTGCGTGCATCGACATGTGGCTGCACTCGCACCGGACGTGCCCAGTATGCCGCTGCAACCTCTCGCCAGCGCAGAAAGTTCCTGGTAAAGCTGCCGCCGCCGCCGCCGCGCCGGCAGCTGGGACGACGGAAGCGGAACCGCGAGCTGACGACGCCGTGCCACCGGTGTAAGCTTGCGTTTCTTGTATACGAGAGATTAATTTAGACTAGAGACGACAATAATTTTTTTCTGTACATAAACACATCGCAGGTCAGATGTTCATACTGAAAATAGCCGTGGCGTTACATTTGGCCATGTAAATTTGTAGGGATTATTGTGACTTTACCCTTAATTTGAAGTGCAATTGTGATTTTGCCTTTCAAATTGAGACTTTGTGATTTTACCCTTGTATTTTAGAAATAAAACTACTGTTTACCTCTTATTGTTAACACAGTTAGTTTCACAGGATTAAACAATTTAAAATAAAATAAAAGACTACGAACTTGAAAAGACCATGATACCCTTATCTTCTACCTACGAAGCTACGAAGCTGCTGCCATGGGATTCAATTGCTGCCGCCCCTGCCCCGCACAACGGACGCCGCTGCATGTCACGCCCGGTCATCATAAAGATGAACATGCGCTAATCACATGTACGCCAGGATCAGTTGAATCGTACATACGTCGACGAAAGTGAAATATCATACATTGCCATGTTCGAATACATAAATAGTCTTACAGTACGACCCGAAGGTCTACAAATACACACCACAAATATTTACATCAACAACAAGGTTAACAAAGTTCAAACTACAGCAGAAGGCTAATAGATAAGAGCATCTCCAACTCCACAGGCAGCCGTTGCGCGTGAGGTCGCTAGCCTAGACCAAGTCCTCCGGATTGACGTAGAAGTCTTCTGGTGCCGCCTCTTCCTCTTCATATTCTAAAGGAGAATTAAACGCTTGAGTACATAGAGTACTCATCAAGTGCGGGAAGAGATGACATGAATGGCTAAAGCAAGGAAAGGCCAAATATGGCTTAGCACTATGCTTAGAATCTATCCTTAGCTTCCAATTATCAATATCATAATTCAATAAATATTCAACACATGATTAATGATAATGAAAGTACTTGAACCATAATGATCCATAATTACCCAACCATAGACTAATTATGAACTGGCCCCAAGCCGCTCATGTCCGTGAGCACGGCTGTCATGACAGTTTTACCAAATCTCTGCAGAGAGTGTACCCTTTCCCCACAAGGAGTGATTTCATCCCCTGTTGCCAGGTGGACTAAGTGAACCTCCCCGAATGCCCGTGGTAGCTAACCACATTACACACTTCCTTTGGTGTGAGGCCAAGAGATCACAACATGGTCTTTACAAAGGTACTCCCGATTAGTGCTAGCCCTCTAAGGTTTCCACCACTGAGGATTCTCGGAGTAACCCTCCGCCCCAGAGCCCCCTCTTGAGCCTTGCGGTTCCAAGAGCAGATCACCCGCCTCATTCCCCGCACCATCCAACCACTAGCAGTTCATCGGGAGAAACCTAATTAATTGACCAAGCTGCCCCATCTCAGTCTCGTGGTGGTACTATAAAGCTTAGTGGCTTCCTCCATAAACCGGTCCTTAGAATCCGGTGGTAACAAACCCCAATCCCGGGTCTCGTGCAAAATGCACCATACCAAAACTAACCAACCACCAGATTCCTATCCACTAACATTATGTATATTCATCACCAAATTAAAGTAACCATAAAGTTGAGCATAGGACATTTGTATGAAATCCCAATCCCAACATCTAAGCGTGGCTAAGCATAAATAAAGCCTATCTACTTCCCAATCCATTTCAGGTAACAAGGAATTATATGGAACAGGGCATGTAAACATGAAGTAGGACATCAAATTAATTAGCATGCAACTAGCTAAATTCCTAAAATAGGTACAAGATGGTCAAGGGCACTTGCCTTCGTTGAAGACTTGGGTGTTGTCGAAGTCTTGGTCTTGGAGGTTAAGATTAGGGTCGTAGTACGACTCTAGACATATACCCAAGCATGGCAAGAATAGAATAAAGCTAAATAAGTAAAGGCACGCAAAACAATACATCACACATACACATAAGCACAAAATCCTACACTAATGCGTCCCTACGAGGTATTTATCATTTATCATGGCCAAAGTATGCGTTTTAGATTTATCCTACAATTTTGGGATTTTATTATAGCCTAAAACCATTTTTATTGAATTTTCTATAGCAAAAATGTATTTTAAAACCTTTATAATAAATATTCCAGGGACCAAATATATTTTATCTGAACACTACAATTAATTCACAGCATAAAATAGTTTATAACAATTTTTCATAACATTCCTACACTTAATTACCATTTTTATCTAATTTATACACCTCAAATACCATTAAAAACCCTATTCAGCAAATAAATAAAAGTCCAGGGGCTAGTTAGATAGTTTTCTACACTGTACAGGGTCTAAATACATTATTCTACAAAATTACAGGGGTTAGAATGCTTAATTAAATGATTAAAACCAATTTTTAGGGTTCCAGGGGCTAGTCTGTGAATTCTGGGGGCTAGATTCGAATTACCGAGAAGTACAGGGGGTAGCAACTAAGTTTCCCGGGGCCTGGGTGTAAAGCTGGCGGCGGGAAAAGGTGTTTTGAATGCTGGCCGTTGGATCCGAAGCGAACGGCCCATATTTTATTTTACCGAACCGGTATGGGGTTCTAATTGTGGCCGTTGGGGTTCTACCGATGGTCCAGATGAGGCCACGTCGCCCCCGGCGACGTCGGCGGCGCCCGGCGCGGCGGCGCTAGTCGCCCGCGACGGAGAGCTCGCTGGAGACGGCCAAAACGGCGAAACAGACGCCCAAACAAGATGCTAAGGGCATGGAACGAAAGAGGGGAAGTAGGGGAACTCACCTAGGGGAGTAGCTAGCCTTGAAATCGGTCGGAGGACGGTCGGCGACGAGGAATGGCGGCGGTGGCGTCGGTGCTCGTCGGTCTTGGCAATTTCCCGGTGATCTCCTTGCTCAACCGTGTCCGGCGTGCTCCTGGGGTCACGGCGAAGAGGTCAGAGGGGAGAGAGAGGTGCGGTGATCGCCGGTTGGTCGGGAACGTGAGGGGCTTACCGAGAACGACGGTGGGCTAGGGTTTGCGCGCGGGAAGGGGAAAATGAGGGAGAGAGGGGGAGTTTATAGCAGAGGGGAGCATGGCGGTTGCAGGCGCACACGAGGGGAGGTTTCCCCGGTTTATCTCGTGCGCGGAACGGCGGTTGCAGGGGGGAGGTTTCGACGTGGGGCGCGACGTGGCGCGGGAAGGAGGGGTGGCGGTTACGCCCTGGGAGGGATGACAGGCGGGCCCGGGGTGGCAGCGGGAGAGAGGAGGGAAAGGGGAGGCGCCGACAGGCGGGGTCCACGGCGCAGAGAGAGAGAGGTGGGGAGGTTCGGCTGGGCTGGCAGGAGAGGGGAGGGGAATTGGGCCAGGGGGAAAAATCGGCCCAAAAGGGGGTTTTAATTCTTTTCCTTTTTCTTTTTCATTTCTTTTCTTTTGATTTGAATTCAAATTCAAATTTGAACGTTTGCTACTCGTTTGAACATCAAAAATTCACCCAAAAATGCATGCTACAATGATCAAGGTTTGAGCAAATTTTGTCCATAAAATATGGGTGTTACAACTCTACCCCCCTTAAAAGGAATCTCGCCCTCGAGATTCGGAAATTCTAAGAGAATAGATATGGGAAATCCGCCTTGAGATCTTCTTCTCTTTCCCAAGTTGCTTATGCCTCTGAGTGATGCTTCCACTGCACTTTACACATGCGAATGACTTTGTTTCTTGTGACCTTTTCCAGTGTTTCAAGTATCTGGACAAGCTTCTCCACATAAGATAAGTCTTCCTGTACATCCATGGCTTCCATAGGCAATTGCTCTTCAGGCACTCTTAAGCACTTCTTAAGCTGTGATACATGGAACACATTGTGCACGTCTGACAAATGTGGCGGAAGCTCAAGTTGATATGCCACTTCACCTCGCCTTTCGAGTATATTGAATGGACCAATGTAGCGGGGTGACAACTTGCCTCTTACTTTAAATCTTCTTAATCCTCTCATTGGTGATACCTTCAAGTATACATAATCACCAACTTCAAATGTGAGATCACGTCTTCGAGTATCTGCATAACTCTTCTGTCTTGTCTGGGCTGCCTTTAGATTCTTCCGAATTTCTTGTACTTGTCTTTCAGCCTCTTGTAACACGTCAGGCCCAAAAACTTGACTTTCCCCAGTTTGATTCCAAAACAACGGTGTCCTACATTTTCGCCCATACAATGCTTCAAAAGGAGACATCTTCAAACTGGCTTGATAACTGTTGTTGTAAGAAAATTCGGCATATGACAGATTCTTGTCCCAACTCTTGCTATTCTTCAAAGCACATGCTCTCAACATGTCTTCTAATATCTGGTTGGTGCGTTCTGTCTGACCATCAGTTTGAGGATGATACGCCGAACTAAAATTTAGACGGGTATCCATTGATTCATGCAACTTCTGCCAGAATCTTGAGGTGAATTGAGTGCCTCTGTCCGAGATGATCTTCTTTGGAACTCCATGAAAACATACAATCCTGGAGATGTACAGTTCCGCTAACTTGGGGCCATTATATGTTTCTTTCACGGGAATAAAGTGAGTCACTTTAGTTAAATGGTCCACAATAACCCATATAGAATCATATCCAGATTGTGTTCTTGGTAGTCCCACAATGAAATCCATACTAATTTCTTCCCATTTCCATTCCGGCACTTTGATTGGTTGCAATAACCCTGCTGGTCTTTGATGTTCCGCCTTAATCAATTGACATGTATCACATATGGCCACATATTCTGCTACATCCCGTTTCATTCCATGCCACCAATATCGATCTTTAAGGTCTTGATACATCTTTGTGCTTCCGGGATGAATAGAGTATGATGAGTCATGAGCTTCTCTTAATATCAACTCTTTAATCTCCTTGACATCTGGAACACAAATCCTCTTTCCAAGCCATAAGGTTCCTTGTTCATCCTCTCTAAAGTTCGGAGCTTTCCCTTTCTTCATCAATTGCTTGATCTCCTTGACCTTCTCATCATTCTTTTGCCCTTCTCGTATATCACGTTCAAGGGTTGTGTCCACTTCCATAGCAACTGCTTCAGTGCTAGACACTAGACATAGGTTTAACCTTGCAAACTCTTCACATAACTGGGGTTGAAGAGCTTGTACTGACAAATTATTGCTGTGTCCCTTCCTACTTAGAGCATCTGCGACCACATTAGCCTTGCCTGGATGGTAGTTGATTCCCACATCAAAATCATTTATTAATTCCAACCAACGACGTTGTCTGAGATTAAGATCCGGTTGCGTGAATATGTATTTCAAGCTCTTGTGATCTGTGTATATCTCAGTCCTTTTTCCCATCAAGTAGTGTCTCCATATCTTCAAAGCATGAACAACAGCTGCCAATTCCAAATCATGCGTTGGATAGTTCCTCTCATGTTTCCGAAGCTGTCTTGAAGCGTAGGCCACAACATGTCCTCCTTGCATTAAGACACATCCTAAGCCATGACCAGATGCATCACAATAGACCACAAACTCCTTCTGCATATCAGACATCACCAATACCGGTGCACTGGTCAACCTCTTCTTCAATTCGGCGAAGCTTACTTCACATTCGGGGGTCCACTTGAAGCAACTCCTTTCTCAAGCAACTTGGTTAGTGGTCGAGAGATCTTTGAAAATCCCTCGATGAATCGCCGATAGTAACCAGCCATACCCAAGAATCTTCGTATATCATGCACACTCTCGGGTGTTTCCCACTTAAGAACATCTGCCACTTTGCCTGGATCTACTGCTATACCTCCTTCGGATATGACATGTCCCAAAAACGATACCTCCTTTAGCCAAAACTCACACTTACTAAGTTTGGCATACAGTTGATGTTGGCGAAGCTTCTGTAGAGCCATCCTGAGGTGCTCCTCATGCTCTTCTTCAGTCTTGGAGTAGATGAGTATGTCATCGATGAATACCACTACAAACTTGTCCAAGTACTCCATGAATACCTTGTTCATAAGATACATAAAATATGCCGGAGCATTGGTCAATCCAAACGACATAACTGTATACTCATATAATCCATATCGAGAGACAAATGCCGTCTTGGGAATATCTGACGATCTAATCTTCAGTTGATGGTAGCCCGAATGAAGATCAATCTTGGAAAACACACATGCTCCTCTCAATTGATCAAACAAATCTTCAATCCTTGGTAGTGGGTATTTATTCTTGATGGTTACCTCATTTAAGGCGCGGTAATCCACACACAACCTTTGAGTTCCATCCTTCTTAGGTACAAATATGACTGGTGCTCCCCAAGGCGATGAGCTAGGGCGAATATATCCTTTTGCCAATAACTCCTCAATATGATCCTTTAGTTCAGCTAGTTGTTTAGCATCCATTCTATATGGCCTCTTATATATTGGGGCCGTTCCAGGTACTAGTTCAATGATAAATTCAATCTCTCGATCAGGGGGCATACCTGGTAAGTCATCTGGGAATACATCCGGAAATTCCTTCACAACCCTGATATCTTTGGTACTCTCAAGATGATTGAGTTGTACTACTGCCTCTTGTGTCTGATCTGGTTTGAATTTCACTGTAGTGCCATCCGGGTGTGTTAAGCAAACTGTTCTAGTTGCACAATGAATGACTCCTTGATTCTTCGTCAACCAGTCCATTCCCAGAATGATATCTAATCCTTGTGAGTCCAACACTATTAGGTTGGCCCAAAAGACTACCCCCCTTATGTTTATACTCACTTTTCGGCATAGATGCCTTGCCACCATCTCTCCTCCAGGAGAGTTTATCAATAATGGCCCATTCAAGAATGTAACTACCATGTCATGCTTCTTTATGAAATCCTTGGATATAAATGAATGTGTAGCACCCGAATCAAACAGTATGGTGGCGGGGTGGGAGTTAACAGAAAACATACCGATCACCACATCAGGCGCTTCCTGTGCTTGTTCCAGAGTCACATGGTTGACACGACCAGATGGGTTCTGTTGCTTCTTTGGACAACTGCTGGCATAGTGTCCCCATTCTCCGCACTTGTAGCATTGTACTCCCGCAACATTATTTGGGCCCTTGTTGCCTCCTGATTGGTTTCTTGGGGGTTGGCCACTTGGACGGTTAGCTGGAGCTGAAGGGCGGGGTGGCTGCATCTGCTGACGTGGGGGTTGCATTGGCTGGCGTGGTGGCTGCTGCTGTTGCTGCTGCTGCTGGCGCATTTGGTGGTTGTAGGGAGTGGGTGGCCTGTAGTTGGAGTTTGGAAACCTCTGTCCCGAGTAGTTCATGGGACGAGTCATTTGGTTTACAGGCGGAGGGTTAAGACGGGGGCGCACATTGCTGCTAGAGGCATGTGCCATAGTCAACTTCCTTTTTCTTTCTTCATCATCTAGTTCCTTCTTAGTCCTCTCCACTTCAAAGGCTTTGTCAAACAGCTTCTGGAAGTCGCCGTAGTCGCTGGAAGACATGGCGAACTTTAACTCCTTGTCCAACCCATTCTTGAAGCGGAATTGTTTCTTGGAGTCAGTGTCCACATCGGTTGGAGCATAGCGGGACAACTGGGTAAATGCATTCAAATAGGCCCTCACAGTCATACGACCCTGCTTTAGCATCAGGAACTCTTCACGCCTGGCTTGTATCTCTCCTTCAGGTACGAAGTGATTACGGAAGTTGGTTCGGAATTCTTCCCATGTAATATTTTCCAGGTCCTGGTGGGCTTCGGTGAAGGCGGTCCACCAGTCAGCTGCTGGCCCTTGGAGTTGATGGGAGGCCAACAATACCTTCTCTCTTCCTTCGCAGTGAATGAGCCTCAGTTTGCTTTCAACAGTTCGGAGCCAATCCTCGGCCTCCATCGGTTCAGTAACGGTGGTAAAAGTGGGTGGGTGAGTGTTGAGGAAGTCCCTTAGAAAGGACCTAGGCGGGAAAGGTGGTGGTGGAAGATTGTATTGAGGGGGTGGTGGTGGTGGGGCTTGCTGCAGGTTGGTGACAATTTGGGTGAGGTTGTTAAGTAACTGAGTCTGAAGAGCCATCATCTGTTGCATTTGTTGAGAGGCTGGGGCTCCTTGAGCACCCCTTGCATTCCATCCCGGCACACCTCCAAGTCCTTCATCTTGGGGCGCAGCACCCCTTCCACGACCTCTACCTCTACCTCTTCCAGACATCTGTGTAGGGAAGAATTGAAATTTTAGAACAATAGATGAGATAAGAAAGGATACACTAGGGTAACACGATCCCAACTATATGCATCAAGGGTAATAGATATAAAGCAAGTTCATTAATCAACTAGTGTGGAGGATGACAAGATGCCTAAGCATTCCACCACTCACACGACACATAAACAAGTCTAAAGACATGGATGTGGACAGGTTGCCGAAGCATTCCACAACTCATGTCACACCCAACACACACAACATAAAGCAAACTACTAGCATAACATCATAAACGACACAACTCAAGACTAGGGAGGGTGTAGCTACACGCTCCTACAAACTAAGGATAACTGTCCTGAGTCGTCCAGCGGGGTAACAAGTCCACTCCTACTCGTCGGAGTCCTCCTCAACCTCCATCTCCGGGTCTTCTTCTTCTGAGTCTTCTCTTGAATTCTCGGGGGAGTTCATGCGACGGTCTGGAGAGTTCGGGTCCCAAGGCTCCACGTCCGAAGCGTACTGAGAAGAGTTAGGATCAGCTACAGTGATCCTCGCGTAGCGTCGGCGAAGTCGCTCGTAGCGGTCAACCAGGTCCCTGCTGTCCTGTAGCTCCTGCGGACAACGCTAGAGTCGCAAAGACAACTTCACAACGTCGTCCACCAGCCTCTCGCACTGAGGGTGAGTCAAGTGCCCCTCGACGTCACGTCCAGTGAAGGCGGCCGTGCCACTAGGGCGCTGAGGGGTGTACGCGTGCTCCGTGCACCCAAGAAGGAACCTGTGGGCGTGGCTCCAGTAGGTAGTCGCCTCCCACGTGGCGTCCTCCTCAGCCGCACGCTGGGAGCTCCTCCAAGCCGGAGAGAAGTGAGAGTGCAGCAGCTCCGAGTCGTAGTAGACGACCAGCTGAGAACTCCACTCTAGTCCACCAGTATAGGGTGCAAAGACCCTAGTGGAGTGGTAGACCAGACGAACACGGTACTCACGGTACCCCGCAGCTCGAAGGAGAGAGCGAAGACGGACACGCATCCTCGAAGCAGCACTCCCAGTGGAGAACAACGTCGTCTCCCTCCTGGAGGCGTAGGGTGCGGAGCGACTGGCTAGGGCGTGGCGTGGAACACGACCCCCAGTCGACTTACGAGCCGCCTGCTTGGTTCGCGCCATCTACAAACATTTGAAAAGAAGAGAGTGAGATTAATAATCCATAAATTAAATTAGAATAAAGCAAATAGCATAGCAAGATAAGAAGCACAAGGTTTGAAATAGAGAGCACAAAATTTTGGAAATACTATTTCATAAGAAAATAGTATAGTCCTTAATTTTCGGCCATTTCTAACTAGGCTTGCGTCCTACGGGCAACCTGGCTTTGATACCACTTTGTCACGCCCGGTCATCATAAAGATGAACAGGCGCTAATCACATGTACGCCATGATCAGTTGAATCGTACATGCGTCGACGAAAGTGAAATATCATACATTGCCATGTTCGAATACATAAATAGTCTTACAGTACGACCCGAAGGTCTACAAATACACACCACAAATATTTACATCAACAACAAGGTTAACAAAGTTCAAACTACAGCAGAAGGCTAATAGATAAGAGCAGCTCCAACTCCACAGGCAGCCGTTGCGCGTGAGGTCGCCAGCCTAGACCAAGTCCTCCGGATTGACGTAGAAGTCTTCTGGTGCCGCCTCTTCCTCTTCATATTCTAAAGGAGAATTAAACGCTTGAGTACATAGAGTACTCAGCAAGTGCGGGAAGAGATGACATGAATGGCTAAAGCAAGGAAAGGCCAAATATGGCTTAGCACTATGCTTAGAACCTATCCTTAGCTTCCAATTATCAATATCATAATTCAATAAATATTCAACACATGATTAATGATAATGAAAGTACTTGAACCATAATGATCCATAATTACCCAACCATAGACTAATTATGAACTGGCCCCAAGCCGCTCATGTCCGTGAGCACGGCTGTCATGACAGTTTTACCAAATCTCTGCAGAGAGTGTACCCTTTCCCCACAAGCAGTGATTTCATCCCCTGTTGCCAGGTGGACTAAGTGAACCTCCCTGAATGCCCGTGGTAGCTAACCACATTACACACTTCCTTTGGTGTGAGGCCAGGAGATCACAACATGGTCTTTACAAAGGTACTCCCGATTAGTGCTAGCCCTCTAAGGTTTCCACCACTGAGGATTCTCGGAGTAACCCTCCGCCCCAGATCCCCCTCTTGAGCCTTGCGGTTCTAAGAGCAGATCACCCGCCTCATTCCCCGCACCATCCAACCACTAGCAGTTCATCGGGAGAAACCTAATTAATTGACCAAGCTGCCCCATCTCAGTCTCGTGGTGTTACTATAAAGCTTAGTGGCTTCCTCCATAAACCGGTCCTTAGAATCCGGTGGTAACAAACCCCAATCCCGGGTCTCGTGCAAAATGTACCATACCAAAACTAACCAACCACCAGATTCCTATCCACTAACATTATGTATATTCATCACCAAATTAAAGTAACCATAAAGTTGAGCATAGGACATTTGTATGAAATCCCAATCCCAACATCTAAGCGTGGCTAAGCATAAATAAAGCCTATCTACTTCCCAATCCATTTCAGGTAACAAGGAATTATATGGAACAGGGCATGTAAACATGAAGTAGGACATCAAATTAATTAGCATGCAACTAGCTAAATTCCTAAAATAGGTACAAGATGGTCAAGGGCACTTGCCTTCGTTGAAGACTTGGGTGTTGTCGAAGTCTTGGTCTTGGAGGTTAAGATTAGGGTCGTAGTACGACTCTAGACATATACCCAAGCATGGCAAGAATAGAATAAAGCTAAATAAGTAAAGGCACACAAAACAATACATCACACATACACATAAGCACAAAATCCTACACTAGTGCGTCCCTACGAGGTATTTATCATTTATCATGGCCAAAGTATGCGTTTTAGATTTATCCTACAATTTTGGGATTTTATTATAGCCTAAAACCATTTTTATTGAATTTTCTATAGCAAAAATGTATTTTAAAACCTTTATAATAAATATTTCAGGGACCAAATATATTTTATCTGAACACTACAATTAATTCACAGCATAAAATAGTTTATAACAATTTTTCATAACATTCCTACACTTAATTACCATTTTTATCTAATTTCTACACCTCAAATACCATTAAAAACCCTATTCAGCAAATAAATAAAAGTCCAGGGGCTAGTTAGATAGTTTTCTACACTGTACAGGGTCTAAATACATTATTCTACAAAATTACAGGGGTTAGAATGCTTAATTAAATGATTAAAACCAATTTTTAGGGTTCCAGGGGCTAGTCTGTGAATTCTGGGTGCTAGATTCGAATTACCGAGAAGTACAGGGGGTAGCAACTAAGTTTCCCGGGGCCTGGGTGTAAAGCTGGCGGCGGGAAAAGGTGTTTTGAATGCTGGCCGTTGGATCCGAAGCGAACGGCCCAAATTTTATTTTACCGAACCGGTATGGGGTTCTAATCGTGGCCGTTGGGGTTCTACCGATGGTCCAGATGAGGCCACGTCGCCCCCGGCGACGTTGGCGGCGCCCGGCGCGGCGGCGCTAGTCGCCCGCGACGGCGAGCTCGCCGGAGACGGCCAAAACGGCGAAACAGACGCCCAAACAAGATGTTAAGGGCATGGAACGAAAGAGGGGAAGTAGGGGAACTCACCTAGGGGAGTAGCTAGCCTTGAAATCGGTCGGAGGACGGTCGGCGACGAGGAATGGCGGCGGTGGCGTCGGTGCTCGTCGGTCTTGGCAATTTCCCGGTGATCTCCTTGCTCAACCGTGTCCGGCGTGCTCCTGGGGTCACGGCGAAGAGGTCAGAGGGGAGAGAGAGGTGCGGTGATCGCCGGTTGGTCGGGAACGTGAGGGGCTTACCGAGAATGACGGTGGGCTAGGGTTTGCACGCGGGAAGGGGAAAATGAGGGAGAGAGGGGGAGTTTATAGCAGAGGGGAGCACGGCGGTTGCAGGCGCACACGAGGGGAGGTTTCCCCGGTTTATCTCGTGCGCGGAACGGCGGTTGCAGGGGGGAGGTTTCGACGTGGGGCGCGGCGTGGCGCGGGAAGGAGGGGTGGCGGTTACGCCCTGGGAGGGATGACAGGTGGGCCCGGGGTGGCAGCGGGAGAGAGGAGGGAAAGGGGAGGCGCCGACAGGCGGGGTCCACGGCGCAGAGAGAGAGAGGTGGGGAGGTTCGGCTGGGCCGGCGGGAGAGGGGAGGGGAATTGGGCAAGGGGGAAAAATCGGCCCAAAAGGGGGTTTTAATTCTTTTCCTTTTTCTTTTTCATTTCTTTTCTTTTGATTTGAATTCAAATTCAAATTTGAACGTTTGCTACTCGTTTGAACATCAAAAATTCACCCAAAAATGCATGCTACAATGATCAAGGTTTGAGCAAATTTTGTCCATAAAATATGGGTGTTACACTGCAGGCCCTGTCCTCTCACGCCGGGTCGCCGCCAGCCTCCGCCGCCGCACCCGCAGCGCGGCGCCAACTGCCAGCCGCACCCCGTCGCGACAACACATATCTCTCACCCGCGTCCCGTCGCGACGCCGCCTTGGTCCCAGCCTCGCCACCTACCGCCTGACGTGCGCGTAGCACCTTGCTCTACGCCTAGCCTCAGCGCTGCTGCCTGCCGCGGCCCGGCCGGCGGTCTGAACTGAGGCGTCGGCCTACACATGTTGTGTTCGGTTTTTTAGATACCGGGGCAAATTTTCGGTTAAGGATGAACTGAACTTGTTTTTGAAGACAATATTTTGGTTTTCATTTTCCAATAACAGAAGTTTTAATAAAAAAAGGAAAATCGGTTCTCAGTTAAATTGCTTGACCAGCCTGAATTAATATTGCAATAAGTTAAATGTATGGGTAAAATTACAAGGACATTTTTGTCTTTTTACTCATACTTAACAACGTTAACAACTACTAACGGAATAGGGGTATACTTTGTCTTCATTTCTTAAAAGGAGGGGTAAAATAAAAAACTCTTAATTTGGAGGATAAAATCACAATTACACTTTAAACCAAGGGTAAAATCACAATAGCCCCATTATTTTATTTTATTTTATTTTAAATCGTTTAATCCTGTGAAACTAATGGTGTTAAAAATGTGGGGTAAACTGTAGTTTTATTTCTAAAATGCAGGGGTAAAATCACAAAGTCTTAATTTGAAGGGCAAAATCACAATTACACTTCAAAATAAGGGTAAAGTCACAATAATCCCAAAAATTAAAGCCTTTGAGTTTATCTTCTAGTAATGGGTGCTAGAATAGCTAGCTTATAGACATGACCATAACTGGAATAAATTTATTATATTTTCTAGTGTAGTAACCTCTATGTTGGATTAGTGGATAACTTTGACTTTATAGCGGCCATGGTGGAAGACTTTAAACCAAAGGTAAAATCACAAACTCTTAATTTGGAGGATAAAATCACAATTATACTTTAAACTAAGGGTAAAATCACAAACTCTTAATTTGAAATATAAAATTACAATTACACTTTAACTAAAGGTAAAATCACCAAAATAATGTCTTCAAAAACCCTCTATATTCAAAGACCCTATTCCGTTAGTAGTTGTTAAACGTTGTCTCATTCGCTAGAAGAAAAGAGGATGCACCTTTTCTTTTTTTTTCCCTTCCAAAATACACTGCAGTTTTCAGAATTATTTTTTTTACAACCGCAGGCCCTTGCATTTGCATAGTTGCATGTCTGTCGAGTGTCGAACACCATCAATCGGCAAACTGACGCCAACGTGGCACCGCACCTCCGATGTGACGCGAGATTGTGAACGCTCCTGATCCTCCCGGCACGAAAAGATTCCCCGGCCCAACGCCATCTCCCTCCCCGTTGCCTCATCTCCGACGCCGACGCCGGGGCAACAGAATGAGCGTGGACTACTACAAGGTGCTGTAGGTGGAGCGCGGTGCCTCTGACTACGAGCTCAAGAAGATCTCCGAGGCGTACGAGGTTCGAATGCCTGCCCCCGCGACTGCCCTCTCCCCGTCCTCCGGCGCCATTGCGCCTCTGATACGTGCCGGTGCTCGTAGTGGGTTGCCCAGAAAAAGAATGGACATTGATTGATGCGCGTGCGGGGGAACCGTTTCCGTTTCCACTTGTTTCTGATTCGGTAGCAGATCACAGGCTTGCACTTGCCATTGTGTAAACAAGGTTCATTTGTGTGAAAAGGTTTTTTTCTTTCACCATTTCATGAGGACTCTGTGGACTGTTGGAGTCGGTAGATCTCCTGACACTACTAAAGTGTTGAAGGAGTTTGTAGTTCGGTGTGGGTGCACGGAGACTCAAGAAGGTGAATCACGATTGGACACGAGAGACACAGTGGTTTACGTGGTTCGGGCCGCCTGAGCGTAATACCCTACTCCACGGGTGTGTGGTGTTGTATTAGTTTATGTATGAAAGCTCACGTCAATGCGTGTGTGCCTGAGAGCGTTCGAGAGCCTTCTCTCCCTCCGTGTATCGTCGGTCTGTCCTTTTATAGTACAAGGACAAACCGTTACAAGCCTGGCCCGACATGTGGCCCCGGCGGTTACTAGTATTGATACACGATTAATTGTTGTTAATAACCCTGTAACGGGCTCCGACAGTGCCGTTACAGGTGTTAAGATTGTCCGATTAAGTGTCATTAACATGGAATTAATGAAAATTAATCGGGTCTTGAAGTCCGCGGCTATCCTTTGAAGATCCGGAGTCGTTACAATGTCTTCCGGAGGTTTGAGGCGGCCAGCTCCGACGTTTGGACACGTGGCAGCTCCGGAGCTTGCTTGTGGGAAGCGGGAAGCTCCGGGGTGGCCTGGCACGTGTCAGGTCCGGAGCTTCTCTCGGTCAGGGGTTAAGTCCGGAGGTGCCGTTTAGGTACCTAGCCCGGAGCTTCACCCTTGTGGGTAGTAGCTCCGGTCTGGCAGTACACGTGGCAACCTAGGGGTTAACCATGTTGGAGAAGCAGGTCCGGTTATGTCTGACAAGTGGGCCTCCGAGGGTCTTCAATTTGAGTAGACGTCCTTCCCTTGAGATCTTTATAACCTCAGGGGGTGTATGGTTTTTAGGGTACCGACAGTGGCCCCCTGGACCTACCTCCGGGGAAAGTCACCGGGGTGAATTCATTCCGTCGGAGGTGGGTCCATACTCGCGACTCTTGAACTGGGTCTTCAAGGGTCTTCGGAGGTGCCGTTGGCGGGGCTTTACGGTTAAATCCCGACGCGTGGCGCACCTCAGGCGGCAGATAAGATCTTTGACGTGCCGATCTCTCGCAATTGAAGGTCGCCGGTTCCCGATACGAAAACCGTATCGGTTCCGCGCGCCTTGTCAGGTCGCCGCCTTTGGGTTTCCCGCCTCGTGATGACAACTGTTCGCCTGGGTAAGAGCCTCGACTTGATCGTTAGGGTGGTCCCGGGCCCTCTTGTCATCGGCAGGGTTGAATTCTTGAGTAGTATCCTTGACTCCCCTACAGTTTCCATCCAAGCGTTGCGAGGGCTTACTTAAGAAGGAAAGCGCACCGTCGGGAGTTCTTTACGCTTCCCATCTGTTCTTGCGCTCAAACTCCCAACTCGTACTTTGCTCCTCTTCTCTTGCCTAGCTGTGCTGCGATGGAGTTGGGTCTGCATGAGAGTCGCTTGAAGACTGACAGCGATCTGAAGAAGGTCCGGGCCCTCATGGGGTGGTCTTCGGACTTCTTCAACCGCTCGGTCCGCGCCGGCGGAGAGCTCCCCTTTGAAAAGGAGCACGCTGACGAGATGGTGTACTTTTCCTCGTACGCCATGGTGGGGCTGATCCCACCATTTTCTTCTTTCTTCTTGATGCTGCTGGACTTCTATGGTCTGCAGCTATACCACCTTGGCCCTCACTCCATTCTCCTTGTGTCCATCTTTGTCCACTTCTGCGAGATGTGGGTGGGCATCCCTCCCTGCATCGAGCTCTTCCGAACCTTCTTCACCGTCCACACCACCGGCCGAAGCAATGAGTATCTTGGCTTCTACTACTTCGTGAAGCGCAAGAAGTGCTCATTCAAGTACCTCCAGTCATTCCCTTCCGGGAAGTGGGATGACTGGAAGAAAGATTGGATAGTCGTCCGGGTGGAGGAGCATGAGCGGTTGGAGTTGCCAGACGGTCTGCCCGACATTGACAGGTCGGTATGGAGCAAAGTTCCGGTGCTGGCGGAAGCTTTCGACCCTGTCCTGACCAGGATCCGCCAATGTGTGGAGGGAGGATTGACTCCCCAGGCGGTGTTCTGCAACTTCCTGTCCAACAGGTGGGCGCTGCTGAAGAGGAGGGAGAAGCTCGCCTGGGCCCTCAACAGCGTGATGGACGAGGACCGGGTTGAGACCGGGTTGAAGTCCAGCATGGTGGGGAAGACCTTGGAGTTTCACCTCAAGAAATTCCAGCACGGCATCGACGTTGACGGAGATTACTTGACTCCGCCGCCGGCCTTCCTCCCTCTGAACGTGGAAGTTGAGTTCAGCAGGGAGCTCCGGCGGACGATGCCCGCGCTTGACGACCTTGGTGTCGTCGAGAGAAGATCAACCACCCGGTTGGCGATCCCCGGGTTGTCCGAAGACGGCTCCGCCCCTGTCCCACAGCCAAGAGCTGAGGTCATCGGCAAGGGCAAGGAGCTGGCGGAGGAGCCGGAGAGCCGGAAGAGGAAGCTGCGACATGCTGACGGAAGGTCCATCGGGCCTGCCACTTCCCCCCCGGTTCCCCCTCCTCAGGAAGGAAGATCCTCCGCCGCCGTGGCGACTGTCCCCGTGGTGGGGTCCTTCCGGAACGTTACTGTTCCGGCGGTGGGATCCTCCCGGAGTGCGACTGTCCCCGTGGTGGATCCCTCCTGTGGTGCTAGCTCCGGGCGCGCGACTCCGGCATCTGGAGCGGTGAGGGCCTCCAGGTCCAGGAGTTCCTCCCGATCAAGGAGAGCTCCGACCCGGGAAACGCCCGCGATTGTGGCAAGTCCTGGGAGTCCTCCCGGAGCTCCTACGCCGACCGTGGCCAGCCCGGATCGTCCGGGAAAGAGGTTCCGCGCAAGCTGGTGTGGGAGCCTCCCAAGGTAATTTTTCTTTTTTACCTCGATTAACTTTTTAATTGTAGCATCTGTTTGCTCAATTTCTTCGTTCTTCATCTGCAGCGTTCCCAAGAAGGGGAGTGAAGCTCCACCCTCAGCCACAGTGTCTGAGGCTGCGAGGGCTTCTGCTCCAGTCCCGGTGCCGCCCCAAGCGGAGGCTGCGACAGCTCCGGCGCCGGCTGTCGTGGTCATGGACCTCGACTCGTCTCCATAAGTTCTCGTGGTAGCGCCGGACCACGGGAATGAAGATGCGCCAGCGGCACCCATCCCGGAAGTGGAAGCTCCGGGTCCTGGTGCTGCAGTAGTAGAAGCTCCGGCTGTTGAGTCGGAGGAAGTAGCAGTCCCGGCTTCGGAGCCGGAAAGTGCTGAAGCCCCGGCGATTGAGCCGGAGGTGGCTGAAGCCCCGGCATGCGAGCTGGAAGTCGAAGTAGTTCCGGCAGTTGAGCCGGTTACTTCCGAAGCTCCGGCCGCAGAGCCAGTGATTGTTGGAGCGCCGGCCGCAGAGCCGGCGGCTGAAGAGGCGAGGGAGCTTGAGCCTCCCTCAGAAGAGGTGTCCCGGCCGGAGCCAGTAGCGGCTCCTGCTCCGGAGGCGACGACGTCGATGGTACCTGTGGCAGAGCCAGAGTGCCTGAACGAAGTCGCCGGCCCCCAGCCTGAGGGGGCAAATGAAGACTTGGCGGCGGGACCTTCTTCGATGGCGACTGAGGTCATCCCGGAGGAAGGCCCTAGCGCTTTGGAAGCTCAGGGTTCCACTCTCGTAGAGTGGGACCCAATTTTTGTATGTGAAGACCCGCTGGAACCAGCGGAAAAGATACCAGCAGGTCCGAAGCCCATCTCGCTGTCGATGTCCATCGACAACGCCTGCTCCAGTCTACGTCAGGTCCAACTGGCCTTCTTCCACGACAGCAAGGCTCTTGAAGAGGAGCGCCAAACCCTTAGGCGGTGGCGTAATCGGTTCCACTTCGAGACTAAGCTGGCGCAGTCGAGGCTTGCGGATGACAAGGAGTGGATCAAGCGGGAGAAGATCCGCCTGAAGCTCTGGGATAAGCTGATGGACGAGAGGGAGAGCATGACTCACGCCCTCGATGCACAATCCCGGGAGTTCCACGACCGAGCTAAGGCTGCTAACGACGCGGCCAATGCTCGGTTTGATCAGCTCGAGGCCATCAGCACCGCACTCATCAAGCGCCGAGAGGCACTTGAAGGGAGGGAAAGACGGCTCGAGGACGAGGAGCAAAAACTCCTAGAGCTACGGGATGACGTCTTGCGACGGATAGAAGAGCTCGCCGAGAAAACAGCTCTGGCGGACAAGGGCCTCGAGGAGCGCACTAAGAAATTGGAAGAGCGCTGCCTCGAGGAAGAGGAGAAGACCTGGGTGCGGGGGCAGGAACTCTACGAATACGAGTGTGCCCTTGTCGCCCTGGAGAAGAAAGTGGAGGCTAGGGAGAAGGACCTGGTCGACCGCCAGAACAAGATCCACCTCCGGGAGGAGGAGCTCGGAAGACTTGAGAAGCGGGTTGCTGCGAAGATCCAGCAAAACGCCAAAGAAGTTGAGCGCCTCGCCCGTGAGAATTCGGAGCTGACGGCGGCCCGGAGATCCCTGGAAGAGATGAAGAACTTGAGGAAGGCGGACTCCCTGCAGATTTGGGAGTTCCTGGGCAAGGCCGACGACGCGCTGACGCCGATGGGTTTCAGCCCCGTGCACCCGGATGATCCGGAGCCGGAGCCGGACCTTGCGTTGCAAGCGTTGAGCGCCGCAGGCAGCAAGCTCTCCAAGGTGGGCGACGTCATCGCGGACCAGCTGGAGGTCGAGGGGCAATCCCTGGCTAGGAACGTCACAGAATATGTGTTGACGTGCTACACCAGCCGGAACCCTCGATTTCCTCTGGACCCGGTGCTTGAAGGCCCCGTTGAAGGAGAAGGCGAAGCTACCCGAGCCTGCGTGTCGGAGGTCGCCCAGAAGGTCGCCGAGTTCTTCCATAGGGTCTAGGACCGTCTCTTTTAGCCTTTACTTGTATCTTCTCTTCTTCCTCAATTTTGTAATCCCTTGTCTCCAGATGTAATCTCCGGTCTTCAGATGAAATGAAATCCCCAATTTTTTGCGAATTTCATTTTTTTTTGTCTTCAACATCTTTATCTTCACTTGGCCCCCTGGTAGATGTGCACAATTTGATTGTGGACATGTACCAAAAGGATGTTGAGTTTTGTTGAAGACGAATTTGCTTCGAACTTGTGGAATTTAGGTCCGAAGTTTTTGATAGTGAAGGTCCCCTGAAGTTGTTGGAGCTTAGAAGCTCCGGCACTGTCCATCGCTGGAGCTTAGTAGCTCCGGCAATAGCCTCTATCAACACGTTGAGCGTCGGTAGTTAATACTCCAAGGTGTCGGAGCTTAGCAGCTCCGGCAATGACCTTTGCCACACTTGGTTTGTTGGCAATAGACTCCAGTGACGGGGTCTTCTCACCATCTTTTAGTCAACGCCGACGGTTGACGCCCTGGTGGGAGTCGGAGCTTGGTTAGCTCCGGTTTTTCTCCATCAACGTAGGGTTCATTTTTCCTGCACACTTAAGCCAAGAAAAATAGTAAAATTCGTTCCTTGTCTATAACTTCGTCGCGGCTTACGGTTCTCAAGAAAATTTTAAGTTGAACACGATTTTTAATACAACTGGATGAATTGTCTTTTCTTTTAGATCCAATTGTCCATGGACCCACCTTACTTTGGCCTGCCGGGATGTAGGTAGAGTGGCGTACTTAGGGTGCTTGACCAGGCTAAGTCGATAGCGCACTCCGGCCCTAGAATGGCTTGGCGGCTTTCAGGCGAGTTGACCACAGACGATATTTAAATCCAAAAAATCTGACAATTCAACTCGAATCGTATGTAAACCGGTCAAACTAGAACTTCTTAAGAATTGCACGTTTCTGTTATAGACAAGAAAGAGAAAAATAAAAATGTTGAGCCTATGCAAAAATGAATGCACGTGGAGTCTATTTCACATGAAGATGTCTTTCATTATAGGTCCGGGGTACAGGGGAAACAAGTACACTCTTAGGGTACGGAACCAGGCTAAGTGTGTTTGGTTTCTCGTTTGACCCAGGGTAGTTAGCCACACTTTTAGTCCGGAGACTGTGTCAAGTGTTGCATGAGCTTTTCAAACCTTTCGGGAAAGGTCCGGCTGCTCTCCCGGAGGAACTACCCGACTCTGTACAATGACTCTATAACATACATTTCAAGTTACTTAAGACTCACCTCCGTGGAATTAAGTGTAGAACTTACGGAGGTGCTCGATGTTCCAAGGATTTGGGAGAAGTGTCCCATCCTCGGTAGCCAAGCGAACGCTTCCGGGACGGGATACTTTGATCACTCGAAAGGGCCCTTCCCAGCCGGGGGAGAGTTTGTTTTGCCCTTCTCTGGATAGTATTCTCCGTAGCACCAGATCGCCTTCCTCGAGCTGTCGGTTGTGTACATGCCGCTGGTGATAGCGCCGTAGAGCTTGGCGGTATCGGGCATTCCGAACAGCTGCTTGGCACCTTCCCTCCTCGAGGAGGTCTAGGTCTTCGCGCCGGAGCTGGTCCTGCGCGGCTTCGTCGAAGGTCCGGACTCGGAGGGAACCCAAGGTGATTTCTGGAGGAAGGATCGCTTCAGCTCCGTACACCAGAAAGAAGGGTGTTTCTCCGGTTGCCCGACTTGGAGAAGTCCTGTTGGCCCATAGAGTGGGCGGAAGCTCTTCGATCCAATTGGCTCCGTGCTTTTTCAAGCGCTCATAAGTGCGTGTTTTGAGTCCTTTAAGGATCTCTGCATTTGCTCTCTCGGCTTGTCCATTGCTGGCAGGATGAGCTACGGAAGCGTAGCAAACTTGTATGCCGAGGTATTCGCAATATCCTTGAAATGCGGAGCTTGTGAATTGAGTCCCATTATCAGTGATGATCTTATTTGGGACTCCGAATCTGCTCACGATGGATTGTAGAAAATTGATTGCAGATTGTTTGTTGATCGTCACAACGGGAGTTGCTTCCGGCCACTTGGTGAACTTGTCGATGGCGACGTACAGGAACTTGTAACCTCCGACGGCTCTAGGGAAGGGTCCCAAGATGTCCATCCCCCACACAGCGAAAGGCCATGTGGGAGGTATCATTTGTAAGGACTGAGCAGGTGTATGAATTTGCTTTGCATGAAATTGGCATGCTTTGCATTTCTTCACCAGCTCAGTGGCATCCTGGAGCGCTGTAGGCCAGTAGAAGCCGTGCCGAAAGGCTTTTCCGACCAGCGTGCGGGAAGATGCGTGGTTCCCACACTCGCCTCCATGGATTTCTGCAAGGAGCTCGCAACCTTCTTCCCTTGTGATGCACCGCATTAGGATGCCGTTGGCATCGCGCCGGTAGAGATCCCCTTCTACCAACGTGTATCTTTTAGCCAATCTGACTACCCGATCAGCGGATACATCATCGTCAGGAAGGATGTTGTCTTTCAAGTAGCTCCGGATCTCCGAGATCCATGCATCGGAACTGACTTGAGCATTTGAGTCTTGCGTGCTGGGTTGCTCGGAGCTTCCGGCAGCACCTACGACCCTTGATGGCTGCCATGGTAACAGGGCCATCGGGACCGTCAGCTTCGGGATGCTGATCTCGCCCCCTTCGTTCAGTTCGGCAGGCTGAACTGTGGGTTTTGACAACCTCCGGACAAAGGTTCCATCAGGAGCCGGAGCTCCAGTTGACGCCTTGGTCGAGAGTTCGTCAGCTTCAGCGTTGTGAGCACGCTGAACATGGTGAAGGTCTAGGACTTCGAAGTCCTTCTGAAGCCTCTGGACTTCAAGGAGGTAAGCAGCCAGCTGGAGATTATTGCAGGAGCATTCACCCTTCACCTGCTTGATGACGAGTTGTGAATCTCCTTTGACCAGCAATTGCTTGACACCGTATGATAGTGCCACCTTTAATCCATAGATGAGTGCTTCATACTCCGCCATGTTGTTGGTTGCCTTGAAGTCAAGGTGTACCATGTATTTCACCTTCTCCCCAGTTGGTGCGAGGAGAAGGATTCCAGCTCTGGCTCCCTGCTTCTGCATGGAGCCGTCGAAGTAAAGGGTCCAGTGAGGCTTAGTGAAGGTTGGAACTTGAGGTTCCGTCTTCTGCTCGCTGGGGCCCCCAGGGTTTAATGGAGAGGGAGTCCATTCTGCCACGAAATCTGCCAACGCTTGACTCTTGATTGCTTGTCTCGGAATGAATTCAAGATCGAATTCAGCCAATTCCGCTGCCCACTTTGCAATATTCCCAGTTGAATTGGGATTATGCAGGATCGCTCGAAGTGGATATGAGGTCACCACCGAGACTTTGTGAGCTTGGAAATAGTGTCGAAGCTTCCTTGAGGCAATAAGAACTGCATAAAGCAGTTTATGCACCTCTAGGTATCGAGTCTTGGCATCATGTAACACTTCACTGATGAAGTATACCGGGCGTTGAATGGTCCGGACCCTCCCGGAGGGGTTCGGAGCTTCCTCTTCACTGATCCGGACCCTCTCGGAGGGGTCCAGACTCTCTTCGGGGACCTCCGGGTTCTGGGTGGAGGAACCCGGAGCTTCTTCAGAAATGACCTGGACCCTCTTAGAGGGGTCCGGGTCCTCTGAAGTGGCTTCTTGTGGGTTTGAGTCTGGGAGCTGGGACCCAGACCCGCTTTCAGGAACCTCCGGACCCTCCCGAAGGGGTCTGGATTCCTGAGTATTGGGTAGTTCCGGTCTCTCCGCAACCAGAACCATACTGACGACTTCGTCAGTAGCTGAAATGTAAAGCAACAAAGGCTCACCAGGGTTCGGAGCTACCAGGACTGGTAGGGTGGTGAGGAACTGTTTCAGCTCCTGGAATGCCTTCTCTGCTTCTTCAGACCATTGGAATGGTCCGGACTTCCTCAGTAACTTGAAGAAGGGAAGTGCTCTTTCCGCCAGTCTTGAAATGAACCGGCTGAGGGCTGCTAGACATCCAGTTAATTTTTGGACGTCTTTGATGCGGGTTGGTGGCCGCATGTCTTCAATGGCTTTTATCTTCGCCGGATTAGCCTCTATGCCCCGGTGACTTACCAGGAAACCAAGAAGCTTTCCGGAACTAACCCCGAAGACGCACTTGTCTGGGTTTAGCTTCGTGCGGGTGGCCCGCAGCTTGTCGAAGACAGCCTGCAAGGTGTCCAAGAGGGACTCCTTGTTCTTGACTTTGACCACGATGTCATCGACGTACACTTCCACTATGTCTCTGATGAGTTCTTCGAAAGTTTTGTACATAGCTCGTACAAAAGTTGAAGCTGCATTCTTGAGACCAAACGGCATGGCTGTGTAACAATACAATCCATCCACTGTGATGAATGAAGTATGCTCTTCATCCTCCCTAGACATCCTGATTTGATGATATCCAGAATATGCGTCTAGAAAACACAGTAACTCGCATCCGGAGGTGGAATCCACTATCTGATCTATTCTAGGTAGTGGGAATGGATCTTTTGGACATGCCTTATTCAGTGTGGTGTAGTCGATGCACATCCGAAGTTTCCCGCCAGCCTTGGGCACAACGACTGGGTTCGCCAGCCATTTTGGATGGAAGACTTCTTGGATAAATCCGGCTTCGAGCAACTTCTTCACTTCTTGTCGGATGAAGTTCTGTCGCTCTACATATTGCTTCCGAGGTTTCTGATGCACAGGCTGAGCATCGAGGTAAATCTTCAGATTGTGCTCAATCACTTCCCTGGGGATCCTAGGCATTTGTGACGGTTGCCAAGCAAATACGTCAACGTTAGCCCGGAGGAAAGTGATGAGCGCGAGTTCCTATTTGTCATTCAACCCACCCGATATGCGAGTGGTTTGAGTGACATCGGAACCAATTTGGACGACTTTGACGGGGATGTCGGTGTCGCCGCTTGGCTGCACACGGGGAGCAGAGGTTGAGCCTCGTTGCCGAATGCTCGGAGGTTTTGGAGCTTGCCCCTGTCTGGAGTCCTCCTCTTGCGCAGTGGTGAGTGCATGGAGCTCCTCCAGAGCAGTTACTCCGGCGGTGCGATCTCCACGAATCCGGAGAACGCCTGCTGGTGTTGGCATCTTCAACACCAAATATCCATAATGAGCAGCTGCCATAAATTTGTATAGGGCAGGTCTACCCAAGATGGCGTTGAATGGTAAGTTGATCTGAGCGACGTCGAAGACCAACTTCTCTGTGCGGTACTTCTCCCGTGTCCCAAAGGTAACGGGGAGAATTATAGCTCCGAGTGGGGTAATGGCCCCCGGACCTACTCCGGAGAATGGTCGAGAGGGCTGAAGATCCGAAGGTCGAAGCTGAAGTCTGGTAAAAGCTTCAAAGCTTATAAGGTTCAGCCCCGAACCTCCATCCACCATAACATGATGGAGCTGGATGTTGTTGATGGTGGGAGATACCATCAAGGGTAATTGGCCAGCTCCGACCATGCTTCGAGGACAGTCCGAAGCATCAAAAGTGATGGGTGTGTCCATCCACTTTCGATGTGGCTCCGGTCTAGCTGTAGGAGCTACAACAGCCATATCCCGCCGCATAGTCTTGATGACACGACGAGAAGTGATGTCCCATGATCCACCAAAGATGGTGTTCATGGTTTTCCGACGCTCGTTGTCGGAGACGCCGGAGTCATCTTCGACGGAGGTGTAGACGGCTTTCAGGACCTTTTTGGGGTCCTGAAACCCTAACTCCTCTTCAGCCGGAGCTTCGTCAACCTTCTGTTTTCCCTCCCTCTGTCAGAAAGGAGACCCTTCCCGGCGCTTGTTGTAGCGCTCGGCAAGGTTTTGGACCTCCCGGCAGTCTTCCAGCCTGTGGCTGCCCGTTTTGTGAATGGGGCACCACATTTTGGATTTGTCGCCGTCTTCAGAAGACGGTCGAGGTCGCTTCTCGGGGCGTGGCTCCCGGCCACCAGGAGTTGCAGTGGCTGCAACGTTGGATGTGCCGGCCGACGGCTTCTTCTTGCCGTTGGTCTTCTTTTTCTTCTTGCCACTCCCGGAGGTAGCGGCTTCTTCTTTGGAGGATTTTTTGTGATCCTCCAAGGCTGGTTTGGAGTGCATTTCACGGCCCTCCGCAGCTCTGGCACATTTGTCTGCCAAGCTGAAGAGCTCCGTGACGCTGGTGATCTCTTTGATCGCCAGCTTCTCCAACATCTTCTTGTCTCGTACACCCTGTCTGAATGCCACAATGACATAAGCGCTTGAGATAGAAGGGATTGTGTTGCGTACCTGAGAGAACCTCTGGATGAATGACCGCAAAGATTCTCCCCCTTTTTGCACGACCGCAAAAAGGTCTAGTTCAGTGCCCGGTCGGGTGTATGAACTCCCGAAGTTGGCAGTGAACTGACGGCACAGCTCCTCCCAACTGTCGATAGAGTTGGGTGGAAGGCTCATAAACCAGGACCTGGCGGTCCCAGTTAAGGCCACTGGAAAGTAGTTGGCCATTACGGCCTCGTTTCCTCCAGCTGCTAAGATTGCAGTGGAGTATATCTGCAGAAATTCTACGGGGTTGACAGTCCCGTCGAATTTTTCCGGCAAGTGTGGCCGGAACTTCTGTGGCCATCTAACCATGCGCAGGTGCATGGCTAGGGCGGAACAGCCTCCTCCTACTCCTTCCAGAGTAGAAAGGTCTTGAGCATCCCGTCTTTCTCGAGCTCGCTCGATATGGACACGACCATCCTGTTGGCGGTATCGGCGATCAAGCTCCACCCGGAGGTCATGTGTCGAAAGCCGAGATACCGTATGGGTGCGTCGTGCCCCAGAGGGCAACGACGTCACTTGCTATGACGCAGCTCGTCTTCGGTTGTTGGATACATGCGGACCAAGTCTTCCAGACAACGTCCGTCGCTGCGACGGGGCTCGCCCTAAAGGAGGAGGACCCTGGTTGTTGAGGCGTTCGGCCGCTGCTGCGACCAAATGCTCAACATCAGTCCTCCATTGCTCCATGGCATCTCGAGATGCATCCGGAGGTGGTGGTCACTGGAGAAGAGCACGCGCTGCATGGAGCGCGTGTTCTGGGTTGTCATGACTTGCCGGCGCAGTATGTGACGCCGGCGCACCATCATGTTGCCCGACACGTTTTGCCGGAGAAGATGGTGGTGGTGGGAGTGTGACTCCTGCTGGTGCTGAGGCTCCTGCTGGTGGCTGCATGTTGGAGGGATTGCCCCCGACAGCCTGAGCAGCAGGTTGCCCATTGGATGATCCAGCCGCAGAATTCACCATTCTTGAAAATCTCAGGCACCCCTACCTGGCGCGCCAACTGTCGACTGTTGGAGTCGGCAGATCTCCTGACACTACTAAAGTGTTGAAGGAGTTTGTAGTTCGGTGTGGGTGCGCGGAGACTCAAGAAGGTGAATCACGATTGGACACGAGAGACATAGTGGTTTACGTGGTTCGGGCCGCCTGAGCGTAATACCCTACTCCACGGGTGTGTGGTGTTGTATTAGTTTATGTATGAAAGCTCACGTCAATGCGTGTGTGCCTGAGAGCGTTCGAGAGCCTTCTCTCCCTCCGTGTATCGTCGGTCTGTACTTTTATAGTACAAGGACAAACCGTTACAAGCCTGGCCCGACATGTGGCCCCGGCGGTTACTAGTATTGATACACGATTAATTGTTGTTAATAACCCTGTAACGGGCTCCGACAGTGCCGTTACAGGTGTTAAGATTGTCCGATTAAGTGTCATTAACATGGAATTAATGACAATTAATCGGGTCTTGAAGTCCGCGGCTATCCTTTGAAGATCCGGAGTCGTTACAATGTCTTCCGGAGGTTTGAGGCGGCCAGCTCCGACGTTTGGACACGTGGCAGCTCCGGAGCTTGCTTGTGGGAAGCGGGAAGCTCCGGGGTGGCCTGGCACGTGTCAGGTCCGGAGCTTCTCTCGGTCAGGGGTAGTAGCTCGGAGCTGCCACGTGGCTCCGATCGTTTCGGTACCTAGCCCGGAGCTTCACCCTTGTGGGTAGTAGCTCCGGTCTGGCAGTACACGTGGCAACCTAGGGGTTAACCATGTTGGAGAAGCAGGTCCGGTTATGTCTGACAAGTGGGCCTCCGAGGGTCTTCAATTTGAGTAGACGTCCTTCCCTTGAGATCTTTATAACCTCAGGGGGTGTATGGTTTTTAGGGTACCGACAGACTCTGTTGCTGTTTGATCCGGATAGTTGCCAGTAGAAGATTTTGGGCTCTTTGTGGAATGAAACGAGACCACTTAAGTTAGGGACACATAATTTGTGTCATTTTGGCATTGCATTGCTACTTTTCATGCTGTAAGTTAGTGCAATTCGTCTAGCATTTGGGCACGAACTGTGCTTCTCAACATGTGAGGCTGTGATTTCTCTTCCATGTTTCAAGTGCATTGGAAAATCATTTTGATTGTTATGTTATGGATTCTGATCAACTTTGCAGTAATTATCTAATGTTTCTTTTCTGTCAGCAACCCATTCTGTGTCTTAATTGGGTTGTTGGAAATATCAATGTTCTATCATGTTCATCTTGCAGGTGCTAAGGATTCCCAGAAGTGGGCAGTCTATGACCAGTATGGAGAGTAGGGGCTTAAGGGGCAGGTACCACCTTTTGGAGCAGGCAGTCCCAGTGTTTCGGATGTTTGGTGATTATATATTTGGATCTTAACTTCAGTTCCCTGTTGAGGCATCAATGCACGTTCCACAATGTCCACATAAGCTTGCGAGAACCGACTGCCATGCAGCCTTGCCGATTTGTACAAGGGTACAGCCAGGAAGATGAAGATTTCACGGAAAATATTAGGCGCTGGCAGGTCAGTGACTATTGCTTTCTTTTAAGTTAGTTATTTCTCTTCTAGTGTTGTAGTTTAATGTATAACAGAAGAAAAAAAACAGATGTTATTGTCATATACTACGGTTTGTATGGAAGTGTGCATATGCCTAACTTTTCATACTATGCTGATATTTCATGGTATAATTGAAAAACTAAAATTTGGAATCTATTAGCCATTACCTCTGGAAAATCTTTAACCTTTGACCAAATCATTTTTTATTTCCCAACTTGGGTCTTTAACCCTCTATATTCAGGTGATGTTTGGATTGTAGGAAATGAAGACTGAGTTTGGGAAATAGGAGGTGGGATGAGCCTAATCCATCGTTTGCAATTTTGGGTTAGGGAAATAGAGTGTGTTGAGGATTGGGAAATGAGGCCTCCATTTCCCACGGTTAAAAACTCACTGGTGGGGCTGCGTTTGGTGGGATGAAGCTGAAATTAGATGCAAATTTATGATTATGCCCTTGTGAAAGTATAAGTATATTGTTGCTTTACTTTCACCCAGGGGTATTTTAGTCCTACAAAATATGTAACCCAATAATCTCAAACCTATTGTATCCAAACATGGAAAAAGTTTTAGATCTCCTGTATGTGCTAAGCAGCAGAGAAAGGATGATGTGACGTGTCACATCAGGACGAGGTGATCAGCTTGCTGAGCTTACTTATTTACTTTGCCTTGAGAGGAAAATAAAAATGTATCGCTAACTGATATCAGCCTCCTTTATTTGCTGCAAAAAATCTAGTTTACAATTAAGCCAAAAAATTTCTAGAGGCATCAGAACATGCACGTTGGGTAAAACTCAACAATGTTAATTCTTAAAAAAATAAAAGAAAGAGAGAGAGAAGAGTATGAGTGCAGTCCTATCAAGAACCAAATCGCTAGGTGCTACACTTGAGCCAGCATATCATAGTATGAATCCAACTTGTTTGTGTGATGTCAGAAGCAGATAGCTACCTGCATTTGCAAACCTCTTTAATAGTTCTTGTTGCTTCCAATTTTCCGTGGCCTAACTAAGAGATTCACTGATATGGAAACCTATATAAGCTTAAGGACCTACCAAAGTATAATGAACTCTAAAGACCACATTAAATGGACAAACAAATTATAGGGCCTATTTTGTGCCCTATGGAAAGTTTTCGTTACATTGGAAAACTAAGAGGACATTATAATTTAGCACAAAAAATTTATTATTCTGACAACTGCGATTTGTTAGTATATGGACAGAACATTTGGAAGAGGAATATTTCCATTTCAGGTGAGTTCTATGGATTGGGCGAGCTAGCATGACATGCTAAAAACTTAAGTTGTGACTTGGATAATAGTAGTTCAACATTATGTTGCTAGGTGTCAGTTTTATGAATAAAACATGATCAAGGTCTCATGTATGTAACATTCTGTACGGTAAGAAATGTAACTATAACTCTTACAACATAAGTACTTCTAACAGAAAGAGAAGGAGGCTTGAAGGAGAGTAACTTGTAGCAGAAAGAGAACTGAGTGATCTTTGATTAATTTGTTTTACTATCATTCAAAAGGAAATGTAAAAATACATCAATGATCTATTTTGCTCAGTGGTCTGATATTTTGGAGAACTAGGGGGCATTTAGATGTTTGATCAGTTTGCATAGCCCAGCTTTGCGTGGCTAGACTGTTTGTGCTTCATCCAGCGAAAAGCATGCCACATCATTTGGTTGTATTCCTGTATGTATGGTTGCCAGCAAATATACCTCCAAGTGGCTCACTCTCAAAGAAAAGTCTGCCTGGGGCAAGCTTTTTCTTTCAGTTACAGGTGAGGTTGCCATAAGAAGCAGCTTTTATTTGCCAGAGGCCAGTCCTGCTTGGCTAGGCAACTATCATTTAAATCAAAATTTGTCCTTTATATCCCTTTTCTTTTGATAGATTTAATGTCTCTGTTGTATTGTGCTCTCGATTAGTACTTGATGTGATATTTATTCAAAAAAATTGGAATATTGAAAGAGTATTGTCACATGTTTCTCTTTATTCATGCTAGTCGTGAAATAACCTTATATTTTTATGGACACCTTTGACGGCATTGAGGTACAACTTTTCAGTTATGATTCCACAAGTTGTTTGATGAGTTCAAATGTAGTTGCTTCTACACGAAATTGGATCTTCACTTCCTGAAGATTTCTTGATATTTATATGCATCTTGATGGTTTCATTTGGCTTCTTAGCAGCAACACTTTGTTTATTTTTGCAGGACAATTAAAGTTGTTGAGGAGATCCTAACGATTGACATAAAACCTGGATGGAAGAAAGGGACAAAAATAACATTTCCTGAAAAGGCTAATGAGGCTCCGCACATAATCCCTGCAGATATTGTATTTGTAACTGATGAGAATCGGGAAGCCAAATGATCTGTTCACAAGAGATGGAAATGACCTGGTCATGACTCAGAAGATTTCCTTGGCCTAAGACCTGTTAGAATTAATCACGATTAGGGGCTTAGTTATAGAAATAACTAACCCCAACCGACACCTTTGAGGAGTCTTGATTGGAGACTCCAAATCCCAACCGACTCAGGTTGGGAGGCCCCTTCGTACGTCCTCTATAAATAAGACAAAGGTGAAACCAATTAGAGGTGAATCAATCTAATCATAGGCCCCCTTTGGTACAACTCCCAGCTTCTGATTCTCTAAATTCACTTCTGATTCTCTTATGAAGTGATTCCGCGGCTGAAAGTGACTCTCAATGATTTTCTAGAATGAACACTTAGAATCAGGATTGAGAATCACTTCACAGAATCAGGAGAAGCTACTTTTTTCCAGCTCTCAGCCTCTTTAGTTCATTTCAGAGAATCACTTCTCAGAATCAGTTAAGAATCACTTCTCCTGAAAAATAGTGTTTGGCACAGCTCTACTGATTCTGCCTGAGAATCAACATTGTGAAGCTCTGCCAAATAGGGCCATACTTAGAGACCTAAACCCTAAGCAACCTGATCTGTGAGGAGGAGAAGTACGGGGAAGGTCCTCCCGATGCCGGCGCTGCTCCATCTTCACCACCATTGGAAGAGCAGTCGCGAAATCATCGGCACTTCAACAACACACGTCTTCATGGCGTCTTCCTCACCCATGTCATAAGGTACAACCTCAGGTATGGCTCTCCCTTCTTTGTTCTTGACCACTTATCAACTAGATTAGCACAGTTGCTTGATCATGTCTCTGTTAAGCACTAGTCTAAACCCTAATAGACAATTAGGCACTAAGCACACCAACCCTCAGTTACAACAACGGTATCAAGAGACAACCTAATTGGATTAGGTTTCGGCTAACCTCAATTTTGACCTAAGTTATCATCCTAATTCATCATTCAGTCAGACCCAAAAGAGATTAGAAGGATGTGATTCGAATTAGGGTTCCAGAATCCAAATTAGGATTCAAATTTGAATTTAATGTCAAATTGAATCAACTCAGAACAGATTTAAGAGGATTTGAGGACCGAAACTCAAAAAAATCATAGTAAAATTCGACTAGAATTCAAACTTAGAAATTAGAAGGGAACTAACCTTAGATTGGTGCTCTTCTCGGCTATGCCTCGGGCTCGCTAGAGGGGAGGTCGCACCAACCAATAGGGATGCCCCTCGTCGGAGTACCCAAACTGTGCTTAGCCGGCCCTATGCACTGCGTCGATCCGCTCGGCGGTGGCACAATTCACTCAACGGAGAGCGCACACACCGGCGAGAGGGACGACGACGGTGCGCTGGACTCAGTCTCGCTGTGGGTGGGTCGTCGGAACCCCAGGGTTTCCGGCAGTACCCCTAACCCTAGCACAAGTGAGGGTTCCCTCTTCGGTCTTTCCGGCCGGCGAGCTCACGTCAAACGGCACGTCAACCTTGCGGTGAACGCGCGCGCACCGGCGAAGAGCCGCGGCAGTGCCGGAGGCCACCCGTCATCGGTGGATCAGCGTCACTCGGTTTCCTCTCTCACTCGGCTGTGCGACGGGGAAGAGAAGGGGATCGGGGGAGTGGCCGAATGACCCAGGGTTTTGGCCTGGTAAGACTAAGAACCTCAGTGCGATCACTCTCAGCCATTCGTACGCAGATCAGTGGCTCGAATTTTTTCGCCGACGTGTGCGCTTGAGTCCTGGCCGTTCACTTAGATCCGACGGTCCACTCAAGGTGGCGCGCGGAACAGGGCTCCTAGCCCATGCGGGCACTTAGATTGGCTGGCTTGGGCCACCCTTTTATTTTGCGCTAGCATTTTCTATTTTACTCAGCAGGCCGTGGGCCGATTTGATAAGGAGGCTGGGCCTCGTGGCCAACTTTTTCCTTTTATTTTTTGGGAATTTTGCTGGATTTCAGTATTGGGCCTCTGGGCCTAATTAGATAAGTGGGCTGGGCAGACTCAAGGTCTTTTGGGGCCATTATCAGTAGTAGGTTAATTTTTTAGTTTATTTACTGTGTTTAGCAAAATAAAATATGGATCAGTTCAGTATTTTCTATATTTTCAGAAAATAAATTAGCATTTCAATTAGCTCTTTTGTCTGTATTTTAGTCCCGATACAAAATTCACTAATTTAGTATAATGGGCATTTTATTTATTAGTGATTTTAGTATGGGCTAAAATCAAATTAGAGCTAAGTTAAGAAATTATTAAGAAATAAGTTAAGACTTTGTTATTTTTCTACTATAAGTATTATATTGATTTTTTGTAATTTATTTAGTTTATGATGAATTTAAAAGTTTATGCTCAGTCTATTACTTTTGCTGTGAAATTCTTTTATGTTTCACATATTAAGCATGTCCATTGTTTAGCTTTCGCTGTTCTCTCAGTTATGCATAGTGATATTTTGTTATGAACAACAAATTTAAGCTATGCTATCAGTTTATTCAGTTTCATAGTAATTTTGTTAAGTAGCCAACGTGAACGATAAAATTACTATGTTCTCAGTTGCATGGAAAATTTTACTTGAGTAGCCAACGTGAAAAATAAAATTTTGCCATGCTCTAAGTTATGAATGTTGTATTTTGTTCGAGTAGCCAACGTGAAAGACAAAAGATAACATTCCCACTCAGTACGTAGAAAACTTTGTTCGAGTAGCTAACGTGAAAGACAAAGTTTACTATGTTTCATAAGTTAATTAGTGAATGTCGTATTTTGTTGAAAGACAAAATGTGACAATAATTAGTTCATAGAAACTTTTGTTCGAGTAGACAATGTGAAAGACAAAAGTTTACTATGTTTTTAATCAGTAAATCTCGTATTTTGTTGAAAGACAAAATATGATAATTCTTCTTTCTAAGTTGTTTACATTAGTATAATAGAAATTTTTTTTCAAGTAGCCAACGTGAAAGATAAAATTTCCTATGATTTCAATTTATTACTAAGTTTTATTATACATTCACTAATGATACTCAATTTTTCATTCATCAGTTTAGTACTCAATTATCTCTTTACCATTGAGCCTCTTAACAAAGTTAATTATGACTCATGGAGAGAGAAATTCAGGATTACTTTGGCAGTCTCCAAATTAGATGTGACACTGATCAGACTCTGTCCTACTAAGCCTCAGGTTCCTTTACCTATGACTGGAGACACTGATGAGTCTTTTGAGTTGAGGAAGGGACAATTCTTCAGTCTCATGCACATGTATGAGAATGATCTATCTAAATGGGACCACTCAAATAAGCTAATTTTGATGATAATTAAGGGTTCCATTACTAAGGCTATTCGGGAAGCAATTCCTGAATGCGACACTGCTACCCAGTACCTCAACGAGATTGAGAAACAATTTGCTAGCACCAGTAAGTCCCTTAGTGACGTTGACCCAGTCAACCGCACTAATGGAAATCATAAGGGCAAGAATAAGATTTCATGGAGACATTCTTCTCAGCAGAATGTGAAGATGGACAAAATTTGGTGCTACTTTTGCAAACAAGAAGGACAGTGTCGGTACCTGGCGAACCTGGTACCCATAGATACAGGGAAGAAGGCACGCTGGGTCTCGCCCCCCACAGGGGCAAGATCCGGCGTGGTCCCAAGGTGCCACGTGACGTGCGGCATGACCTTGCCTCTCCACTGAGGAAAGGCCCGACGCTACCACGTGTCCCGCAGCTCCAGGATTGCCCCCCTCGGAGGGGAGGTCTGGTGCTGCCACGCGTCTCACAGCTCTGGGTCGGCCTCCTTGCTGAGGAGTGGCCCGGCGCGTCCGCGAGGCCGGCAACCCCGGACCTGCCTCCCCACTTAAGGAAGGCCCAGCGCGGCCACGTGTTCTGCAGCTCCGGATCTGGCCTTCTCGCTGATGGAAGGACCGGTGCTTCCACATGCCAGGCAACGCCGGGCCTAGGCCATCCTGCGGTAGCAGCAATGAAGGAAGATGTGCTCATGCGCCTAAGCTAGAAGGACGTGCACGTTCCCTAGGTAAGCGGGAGCTCACACTCATAAGTCAAGAGGTCAGTGGCCAGTCTTGTTATAATAGGCCGGAGTCGAACTATTATGTACGACGGACGAATGAGAGGCCGCAACAAGACAAACATGACGCGACCAACCATGATGAGGGGCTATTTGTAGCCCTGCAGCAGAGCATGGCCAGGCGGCACATTGAATCCATTGTCAGAAGATAGCATTTAGTCCCAGATCTTAGAATGGATTTGGTTGCTCCCGGGGCCACCTGTCGGGCCCTGGACCCCACTTGTAAGTTTTCTGGCCTTGGACTATAAAAGGACTAGATAACTATCGACTTACGCACGTTCACTTAGACCCAGACACACGCTTGAGAAATACAACACACAAACCACCGTGGAGTAGGGTATTACACCCAAGCGGCCCGAACCATGTAAATCCCTTGTGTTCATCGTTCGCTGCGCTTGATCTTGCGAGGACTAGCCCCCGAAAATACATCGAACATCCGCGGGCTGCTTCCGAGCAGGTCCGGGGAAGGTGTCAGTTAGACACCTCGACATTTGGCACGCCAGGAAGGGGGCTTTTCCCCTGCAAAGATCTTCACCAGCAGCATGGTGAATGCTCGTTACAATGCTAGTTCCTCTAGGCCACAACCCCGCCAACAGGCGGCGGGTGAGGACCAAGCTTCATCCCACCCCAGGGCTGGGTCTCGCTCCAGGGCAGGAAGATCTGGACCATCGCGTCGCCGCGCAGTCACTCCACCGACTGTAGGTCCGCACAACACGGCACAACGAACTCCTCCCGTAACAACTGCTATAGCACAACCGGTGGCAAGCCCGGAAACTGCACTACTAGCCGTGTGTGCGCTACTCCGCAATGCACCGATGGCAGGTGCCCCGCAGGGGGCAACCCAGCAGTGGGTAAACGACGTCGACCACCTGGTCGTTGCTGCACTCCAAGCGACTCCGCAAGGCAGGAGGCGAGCGGCATCAACTTTTGTTTCACTGTCGTGTACGCCTACTGTCGAGTGGCAGACCGCTTATAGTCGCTCAACAAGGCTTTTGACAACAGATATGCGGACTGTTGAGTCGTCATTGAACGACAACGGGGACAACGCCACAATCTTGAAGCTGACTACAACCTGCCGGGTCCTGGACCCAAGGTGCATGACGTTCTCCCGCCACGACAAGCGTATGTGGCGCCTCCCGCACAACACCAGTCGTACGTGGCGCCCCCTCCACACCAGGTGTACGTTGCGCCTCCCCCACTCCAGGAGTATGGTGTGCCTCCGCTGCACCAAGCATCTGCTGCCGCGCCTCAACACCAGGCGTATGCAGTGCCGCCTGGTCACCAAGGTCACACAACACCAAACCTGCCGTCCGCAAGCACGGGTGGAGGGTGTGCAGCTTTAACTCCACACCTACGGAGGGTGGTGTGGCCTCACAAGTTGCGGCCGCACACGCCGGAGAAGTATGATGGAAGTGTCAACCCAAGTGAGTTCCTGCAGATCTACTCCACCTCGATCCTGGCTGCGGGAGGTGACGAGGTCATCATGGCCAACTACTTCCCTGTAGTCCTGGCTGGCCCAGCCTGATCATGGCTCATGAACCTGCCCCAGTGGTTTATCATCTCCTGGGGGGAGATATGCCAGCAGTTTGTGGCAAAATTTGGAAGCTCGTACGAGCGCCCTGGCACGGAGCTCGACCTCCACGCTGTTATGCAGTGCACGGGGGAGCCGCTGCAAGCGTTCATCTAGCGATTCTCCTAGGTACGGAACACCATCCCGCACATCTCGAATGCATCTGTCATAGTTGCATTTAGACAAGGTGTGAGGGATAAGAAGATGCTCGAGAAGCTCACTACGCACGATGAGCGCGATGTCTCTGAGTTGTTTGCCTTGGCAGACAGATGCACCAAAACTGCGAAAGGTCATAACTGGCACGCTCGACCCTCCTCAGAGAGTGGGGAGCCCTCACAGTCAGAAGCAGAGGCCACTACCAGGGGTGGTGGCAGGAAGAAAAAGAACAGCGACCGCGGTAGGAGTAAGCCGATGCCCGGGGCTCCCACGGTGGCAGCTGCGGCAGCTGGTAGAGCCCGGGGCTCGCGCCAAGACAAGCGCCCACGCCAGTCACCTGAAGGTGACGATGCTGACTTCAAGTGCCCGGTGCACCGGACCAATGGTCATAGTACAAGTGAGTGCCGGGAAGTCAAGAATATCGCGGAGCGTTATCGCGAGCAGAGGCAGAAGCAGCAGCGCCAAGAGAGTGAGCCTCCCCGCCAGAGGGAGGGTAAGTAGAAGCTTGATCCTATGGAGGACAAAGACAGGGACATGGAGTACCAGCAGCCCCGCAGGACGGTGAAAGCAGTGTTCACAAGTGCCGTTTGAAACACAAGTAGCAATCAGGAGCGTCGAAAACTCCTGTATGTCATCTACGGGGGGCCGTGAACCCCATGTCCCGGAATGCGGTAAAAGTCCTACGATGGGATGTGGCTGCGGTGGCCCCGACACCAAGCCCTGCACCCCACAGTAAGTGGATGAGTACCGCAATTGGCTTTGATGCCTCAGACTGCCCGGAAAACATGGAAGGACATGGAGTGCTCCCATTGCTTGTGGCTCCAACCATTGCCAATGTAAAGCTCCATTATGTGCTAATCGACGGCAGTGCGGGCCTCAACCTCATCTCATCTGCTGCATTCCAGAAGCTGCAGATACCCATGTCCCGGCTCACACCTTTGAGCCCGTTCTCAGGTGTAGGCCCGGGGCAAATCGGGCCCAGCGGTAGCATCCACCTCCCGATAACCTTCAGTACTCCGGAGAACTACCGCACGGAGAGTGTCCTGTTCGATGTGGCAGACATTGAGCTTCCCTTCAACACCATTATCGGAAGGCCAGTGCTATACCAGATTATGGTTGTAGCTCACTATGACTATCTGGTCCTTAAGATGTCGATGCCATTTGGGGTCCTCAGGGTCCGGGGAGATCGCACTGTGGCGGTGTCAGCCTTGGAGCAGCTCCAAGCACTCACTGCAGGGCGGGCCCCGAGCCTTGATGGTGCGAGGGAAGGCCGACCAAGTCAAGGCCTGTCCCAATGGACCTCCACGCCAGCTCCGCGCGTGCTGCCACCGAAGACGACGTCCCAGTAAAGGTCGTCAGAATCGGCTCTGAGGCTGCCCGGACGACCCGCATAGCGGGTAACCTGGATAGCAAATAGGAACTTGCGCTCGTCACCTTCCTCCGGGACAATGTCGATGTGTTTGCCTGGCAACCATCGCAGATGCCCGGGATCCCCAGGGAGGTGATTGAGCATCATCTGAAGATCTACCCCGACACCCGCCTGGTACAACAGAAGCCTCGGAAGCAGTCTGTCGAGTGCCAAAACTTCATCCGAGAGGAGATTAAGAAGTTGCTCGACGCTGGCTTTATCCAGGAGGTCCACCACCCACGGTGGTTGGCTAATCCTGTTGTCGTCCCCAAGGCTGGCGGGAAGCTTTGGATGTGCATCAACTACACCAACCTAAACAAGGCATGTCCAAAGGATCCATTCCCACTTCCCAGGATAGATCAAATTGTAGACTCTATGTCAGGTTGTGATCTGCTATGTTTCCTAGATGCGTATTCCGGTTTCCGTCAAATACCTATGTCTAGATATGATGAAGAACACACTGCTTTTGTAACAGTAGATGGTTTGTATTGTTATGTCTCCATGCCTTATGGTCTTAAGAATGCTCTCCCTACTTTTGTACGTGCAATGCATAAAACATTTGGGGACCTCATTTGAGACTTGGTAGAAGTGTATGTCGATGACATCGTGGTAAAAATAAAAAACCACATGTCTTTCCTGGACAGCTTAGCGCAAGTCTTCAGCAGGTTGTGCATCACACGCACGATGCTAAACCCCGAAAAGTGTGTCTTCAGGGTCTCTTCTGGGAAGCTGCTTGGATTCCTAGTCTCTCACCGTGGAATCGAAGTTAATCTTGAGAAGATCAAGGCGATAGAGCTGATGCGGCCCCCGGCACGTATCAAGGATGTACAGAAGCTCACAGGGTGTCTGGCAGCCCTTAGTCAGCTCATCTCGAGACTGGTGGAGAGAGCACTCCCCTTCTTCAAAATTCTCCGGAAGGTAGGTCCCTTTGTGTGGACTGAAGAGGCGGAAGCGGTGTTACAAGAGCTCAAAAAGCACCTAACATCCCTGCCCGTCATGGTGGCGCCGGAACTCGGCGAGCCCTTGCTAATATATATCACCGCAACAACCGAAGTGATCAGCAAGGTCCTGGTCGCGGAGCGGTCAGAACCACCGCAGCAGAGGGTGTGGGAAGGAACCCGCAACACAAGCGCCGAGCCTCAGAGTTTGGACCTAGCCATGGACCTTTCACTAGGGAGCCCCGGAAACCAGGGAATCCCCGGGTCCCAACCCCCGGAGGTTGATTTAGATCCCAGAGGTAGGGAGCCCCGGGACCTTGACCCAATGTAGGGAGCACCGGACCCTTCAGACAGGGTTCGGACCACTCAACGGCTAGTCTACTACATCAGCAAAGTCCTCCATGAAGCGAAAACAAGGTACATAGAGGTACACAAGCTGTTGTATGCCGTGTTAATAGCATCGAGGAAGCTCCAACACTATTTCCAAAGCCACAAGGTCTCGGTGGTCACCTCCTTCCCGTTGAGAACGGTGCTCCACAGTCCTAATGCTACCGGCAATGTCTCCAAGTGGGCAGCCGAGCTAGCAGAGTTTGAGCTTGAGTTCCTTCCTCGGCACGCGGTCAAGAGTCAGGCACTGGCAGATTTCTTGACTGAGTGGACTCCATCACCTAGCAACCCAGAGCGCTCGGATGGCGGGGAGACAATGCCTAGTGCACCAGTCTTCACTGAGACCCCCTGGACACTTTACTTCGATGGTTCCGCACGGAAACAGGGGGCCGGAGCTGGGGTGATGCTCATTACCCCGATAGGGGAGCAGTTCAAATATATGGTGCATCTTGGCTTCAAGGCCACCAAAAACATGGCAGAGTATGAAGCCCTTATCTTCGGGCTGAAGACAGCGTTGACCCTTAATGTCCGCCAGCTTCTTGCCAAAGGTGATTCCCAACTAATTGTCAAGCATGTCAAGGGAGAGTGCAGTTGCAATGACCCCCAACTGGCAGCATACTTGTTGCACGTCAGGAAGCTAGAGAAAGACTCTGAAGTCTTGGATCTGTGCCATGTGCCTCGAGCTGACAACTCAGTCGCAGATGACCTGTCAACAAAGGCCTCCACAAAGGCACCAGTGCCCAAGGGAGTATTTGCAAGGACGTTATTGCGACCAACCGCCTGAGTTGCCGAACCGAGTGAAGGGGGTGAAGCTAGCACCTCGAAGCCAGCAATCCTGGCGGCCCTGCAACCATGGTGCCCGCCATGGTTCTTATGCGCTACCGGCAGCTCTGAGCAGCCGGGCGCCCAAGAACCAGAAGCTCAAGAAGGCCCCGATGCATGGATCTCGGAGGTCCGAGACTAGTTGAAAGACAATTACCTTCCCGAAGAACATGTCCTGGCAGAATGGATTGTGCAGATGGCTAAGAGATACACGCTGGTGGAGGGGGATCTCTACCGGCATGGCGCCAACGGCATCCTACTGTGATGCATTACCCAGGAGGAAGGCTGCGACTTGCTCGCAGAAATCCATGGAGGTGAGTGTGGGAACCACGCATTGTCCCGCACGCTGGTCGGCAAAGCCTTCCGACACGGCTTCTACAGGCCAACAGCACTCCAGAATGCCGCTGAGATGGTCAAGAGATGCAAGGCGTGCCAGTTCCATGCCAAGCAGATCCACACACCAGCTCAAGAGCTGCAGATGATCCCCCCCCCTCGTGGCCATTCGCCGTGTGGGGGATGGATATCTTGGGACCTTTCCCAAGAGTTGTCAAAGGATTTCGCTACCTCTACATCGCTGTAGACAAGTTCACCAAATGGCCAGAAGCCACCCCAGTCACCACCATTAACAAGCAGTCGATAGTAAAGTTCATCAAGTCGATTGTCTGCAGGTTCGGTATCCCAAACATGATCATCACTGATAACGGGACCCAGTTCACGAGTGCGGCATTCCAAGAATACTACGAGGACCTTGGGATCCAAGTTTGTTACGCCTCTGTTGCTCACCCTGAGAGCAATGGGCAGGTAGAGAGGGCAAACGCGGAGATTCTCAAGGGCCTCAAGACTCGTACATACTCAAGCCTTGAGAGGCACAGTGCAAACTGGGTGGATGAGCTACCATATGCGCTGTGGGCTAGCCGGACATCAACCAGTCGGGCTACGAGAGAAACGCCCTACTTCTTGGTGTACGGGGCGGAGGCCGTCCTTCCCCCCAGAGATCACCATGGGCTCCCCTCGTGTCCAGATGTACAACAAAGCCACACAAGACCAGATCAGGCGTGAAGATATGGACCTCATTGATGAGGGACGCATACGAGCACCCCTCCAAAACGCACGGTATAGGCAGGCGCTCTGGCGCTACCATCCGCGGACCATGCGCAGTACGGAGCTGAAGGTAAACCACCTAGTCCTACAGCGTCTGCTTTCCCGTAAAGGAGCAAACAAGCTCTCCCCTGGTTGGGAGGGGCCCTTCCGGGTAACAGAAGATTTTCGCCCGCCTAGCTACGGAGGATGGGCAACAAGTGCCCAACCCATGGAATATCGAACACCTCCGTAAGTTTTATCCATAGCCTAGTGGTAGGACATTTTAATTTCTTTCGTTATAAAGAGAGCATAGTGTCTAGAGATAGCACTTGGGTTAACCAAGGCCAGTGAGATGATCTCCGGGCGTACGCCTTGCTCGGCACCGTCCTGTACCCTGAGAAGGTACACTCAGCTCCCTGTCACCTAGGCCGGGTCGTTCTTCCTGTAAAGTCTGTTCTCTCCTATGAAGGTTATAATGAAAAGATGTTTGCCCTACCCTGAAGTGTTTTATTCATTTGACATTACCTTTAGTTCTTACGAATGACGTCACGCGTTTACCCGTGGGTGCGGTCAGTTTTTCCCTCGTCTCTGCAATACTGGGAGCATTACTGTCTGATTGCTGGCGGGTTACTTGAGGTACTTGCTAAAGTGTCCGGAACCTTCAAACCCACTCCCCACGTCCGGTGGGTACCGAGTTTCAGGTACGGACGCTCTGAGTTACTCAAGTCCCCCACGACAGTAAAGGATTATAAGACAATGACACTAATAGAGCATGGGAAAAGAGTGACTGGAGAGCGGAATTACCTTTTATATGTCATGTGTGCAGGTTCCTAAGGTTGTAACACTAGCAAAGCCACTCGCGTGCCACCGATGATGAACGGTTACCTCACCGGAAGTGGGCTCGGGGGCCCGAGGTCGACGTCCTCTACGTCGGCAATGGGCATCGCCGGAGCTCCCAAGCTCCGACAACCCCAGGGGGACCGGCGTCGACGTCCTATGTTGACAATGGGTGTTGCCGAAGCTCTCGAGCTCCGACAACCCCAGGGGGACCAGCAGTGACGTCTCCTACATGGACAATGGGTGTCGCCTGAGCTCCCGAGCTCTGACAACCCCAGGGGGCCCGGCGTCGACATCCTACGTTGACAATGGGTGTTACCGGAGCTCTTAAGCTCCGACAACCCCAGGGGGCCCGACTCCGATGTCCTCGAAACAAGTGTTACTTCTTCTTGGTGCATGTAAACAATTAAAATTACGTACATATACCAGGGGGAAAGACACAAAATATCAAAGACAAAAATCAAGAGGACTTCATTCATTCAAAGATCATATTACAAAACTGGAAGCATAAAAGCGGGAGCAAGGAAGGAAAGGCATAGGTCCAACAGATAGTTGAGGCTACGGCTTGAGCAGCCTCCTGAACGCTCTCCCTGGCAGCATCCAACCCTTCCTCGGTCGGCCCTTCGATCGCCGGACTCAGGGGAAAGTGGGGCCCCCGACTCCGATAGCAGGTCAGCACATACTCGGCGACGGTCTTAGCCAAGGACCTCCCCTCTGTCTCCACCTGGTCTACGATGATGTCACCCACCACGTCGAGCTTGCCACCAGCAGAGCTAAGAGCTGCCAATGCTTCGTCCAGCTCCGGCACTGGGTTGGATGGACGTACGGGGCTGAAGCCAAATGGTGCTAGTGATCCGTTGGCTCGTCCCAGGAAGTCCCACACCCACTGGGACTCAACCGCTCTCGAGATCTGCAACTCCTCCAGTGCCCTCCTGGTGGCCTCCAGTTCTGCACCCTCCATTGCAATGCGCTCAGCCTCTTTGCCGTGTTGCTGAATGCTCTTGGCTAACTGCCGCTCGCGATCAGCGAGCTCTGACTCCTTGAGGTGGATACGGTTCCGCCGATCTGCCAGGTCTTCCTCCCGACCCCGAACCTTATTCTCCCTGGCGGAGATGTTGACCTCTCGCTTGTTAAGGTCTTATCCCCGTTCCCAGAGCCTGTCCTCCTCGAGCTGACACCGAACATCAAATTTCTTGCGGCGGTCCGCCAAGCTCTGCTCACCCGCTGACACCTTTCGGGAGAGCTCCTCCTCTCTGTGGCCTAAGTCCTTCCGCATCTCGGAGAGTTCGACCTCCCTCTTGTCGAGCTCCTGGCGACGCTTCTGGAGAGTCTCATGCCAAGCAGTCAGACCTCCTTGGCACTCGTCCGCAGCTCTATGGCATTCCACAGTTTCCTCATATATCTTTTTCGTCTTCGCATCAAGAGATTTGAGGGTAGCATCCCTCTCGCTGAGCATCTCGCCTCGCTAGACCTTCCGGGCTTTCTCCCCCTCGATCCAGTCTTTGCATTGATGGAGCCTATCGCGCCAACGATCAAGGGTGATACGCTCTTATTCCAAGGCCTTGCGGTTGTGCTCGAAGGACACTGCAACCTGCTGCAGACTAGAGCGGGCGTTGTTGATAGCCAGTACCAAGGGAATGGGCGCCGGACCTGATGGGGGCGCCTCCTCCCCCATCTCCACCAGGATGTCCGCCGTCATCCGGGAGGGGCTCTACCTCGCAGGCGAGGGCACCCGCGGGCTTGAGGCGCCTGGGGTGTCCTCCAGAAGCCCCACAGCCCCGGCGGCACCTAGCGGAAGGTTGACTGGAGCAGTGCCGGTCTCCGCCAGGCCCTCCGGTGCGGCCATGGATGCTCCTGGATCAGCCTCCACTAGCGGAGACGCGGGATGCTCAATCGGAGCCTCCACGTCTTGCAGCCCGGGCACAAGTGCACTGGACGCCACTGGCCGAGGCACCGAAGCCTCAATCACCTCCGACACGGGAGCAGACACTTCGACTACCATCGGGTTGGCCACCACAACCTCTGCAGTAGTTGGCATGGGGGCCGGCTTTTCAACTGCTTCCGATCCGTGGCCGGAACCTCTACCGCATCTGGCGTGGGGGCCGTCCCCTCAGCTACGTCCGGTTGGAGTACCGGAACCTCTCCGGAAGACGACGTGGGGGCCGACCGTTTGGTAGCTCCCAACATGGGGGGGTATAACCTCTGTCGACGCCGGCACATACGCCAGAGCTGCGTCGACACTCGGCATCCCCACCGGAGCCCCTGAAGCTACCGGCTCCGGCGCGGGAACTCCAGCCATTCTTGCGTCAACGACCGGGGTCCTGGGTGCTGGCGCAGCCGCATCTGTGGTTGGTGCCATCCTCGCTTCGCCCGGAGCCTCCACATTCGCCCGAGCAGGCGCAAGAGCTGGAGCTGAAGCGCCTGCTTGCTCAGCCCCCCACGCGGTCGTTGGAGTGGCAGTCGTCTCTCCCTTCTTGGAAGCGCTGCACACCAAAGATAGAAACGTTCAAAAAGTGACTTTAACCCAAAGAGAAATCAAAGTAAGGGCTTCATCGTTTACCTTGGGAAGCTCCAGGTGCCGTGGAGGCAAAGCCGCTTCGGAGCGGGGCCACAGCCGGAGCCCGATGGACCCGATGTGGCCAGGAGCCCCTGGCCCCCCAGGGGCTTGGGCCGGAGCCTCCCTGGCCGAAGCATCCCTCGACTGGGAGGGGCCTCCGGAACTTGGCCCTGCGCTTGGCGCCAAGGTGGGAGGTGGCCCCCAGAGCTAGCACTCGTTGGAGGTTCCTGAGCCGGTGGAAGTGGCCCTCCGAAGGTCCCGACATGGCCTCCGTCGCCTCGCACCAGCTTCCTCTTTCGGCTAGAGGGCTCCACCGACACCTCGCCCTTGCCGGAGCTAGCAGCTTCACCCCCTGACTTGGGGGAACAGGGGCTGGCTCCCCAGAGGCTTTAGGAACAGTGATCGCGGAGGGAGCCCGCCTCTGCACAACCCCGATCTTGTCTAGCATTGGCATCAGCTTCCAGAGCTCCCGACAGAACTTAGGAGCCAGGTTCAAAGGCGAAAAAGACTCTGGGGGCATCAAGGAGTCAAGCGGGATGTTGGGTTTGCTCTGGAATTTCTTTAGCAGAACCTTCAGAGCTTCGTCCCTCATCTGGGTATCAGCATCGCGCGGCGTGAATGTCCACGCCGTCCGTTCCCTGAACTTCAGTGGAGCCCATCTATTCCTCAGGAAGTCCCCAAAGACCTCTGTGGGGTCACTCCGTCGGCAACGCAAACTTTGATCCTCGCCACAACAGGCTTGTACGCCGTCGACAGCTCTGGGAGCTCGTTCCAGAGGTCGGTGTCCACGTTAGGGAGGCCCTCTGGCAGGTCCAGCTTCTCATGCCTGTCCACAGTGACGATCACCCACTCCTTCTTCCAATCATCCCATTTGCCGGATGGAAAGGCTTCCAAGTACTTGAAGGGGCACCTCTTCCGCTTCACAAAGTAGTACATCCCGATCATCTCGTTCCCCTTCCTGGTGGTCTGTAGGATGAAGATACTCCGGAGAGCTCTAGGCTGGGTCACACCCCCACCAACATCTCGCAGAAGTGAACAAAGGTAGCGACCAACAAGAGGGAATGGGGGCTGAGGAAATGTAGCTGGATGCCATAGAACTCCAGTAGTGTCATTAGGAAAGACGAAAAGGGGGAAGCAAGCTGACCATGGCGTATTCTTGGAAGTAAACCATGTCATCGACACTCTTCTTCTCGAAAGGAAGCTCGCCTAAGCGGATATTTTTGTTGAAGGAGTCATGGGACCACCCCATGTAAGCACGGACCTTCTTCAGCTCCTTCTCGTTCTTGATCTTGTTGGCAGGGAGACCCAACTCCATTCCGACAAGATGGAGCAGGGGAAGGATGGTTGTGCAAGGGCTAAGGCTCAAGAATGGGGGATGCGAGAAAGCAGTAAGGTCCTACGCGCGAGTGCAAATGGAGGCGTAAAGGGCTCATGACCTGTGCTAGTACCCTTCTTAAGTATACTTCCGCGATGTTTGGATGGGAACCGTGGACGTTACAATGCTGGAGCTACCCTCACGATGATTGGTGGGCCAGAGTACGATTCGGCGGAAAGGCCAAAGTAACTACCTCGAGGCAACCGCTCCCATAGGGGAGAGTTCAAAACTTAAGGGCGGCGACATAATGGGCACGCAGAACCGAAACGAAATTTGAATCAGGAACCAACACCAGTTGATGGCGTGATATCTACAGACAAAGATTTTATCCGCCTCATTGAAGGGAAGCCCTTAAAGTCGCGACATGAGGATTCAAAATGGCCCCACCTCAGGTATAACCACATAACCGAGGAAGTTCCTCCCCGAGATGGGCCCGGGGGCCATTGTCGGTACCTGGTGAACCAGGTACCCATAGATACAGGGAAGAAGGCATGCTGGGTCCCGCCCCCCACGGGGGCAAGATCCGGCGTGGTCCCAAGGTGCCACGTGACGTGCGACATGGTCTTGCCTTTCCACTGAGGGAAGGCCCGACGCTACCACGTGTCCTGCAGCTCCAGGTTTGCCTCCCCCTCGGAGGGGAGGTCCGGTGCTGCCACGCGTCTCACAACTCTGGGCCCGCCTCCCCGCTGAGGAGAGGTCCGGCGCGTCTGCGAGGCCGGTAGACCTGGACCTGCCTCCCCACTGAAGGAAGGTCCAGCGCGGCCACATGTTCTGCAGCTCCGGATCCGGCCTTCCCGCTGAGGGAAGGACCGGAGCTGCCACGTGCCAGGCAACGCCGGGCCTAGGCCATCCTGTGGTAGCGGCAATGAAGGGAGACGTGATCAGTGCACCTAAGCTAGAAGGACACACACGTTCCCTAGGTAAGCAGGAGCTCGCACTCATAAGTCAAGAGGTGAGTGACCAGTCTTGTTATAATAGGCCGGAGTCGAACTACTATGTACGACGGACGAATGAGAGGCCGCGACAAGACACACAAGACGTGGCCAACCATGATGAGGGACTATTTGTAGCCCTGCAGCAAGGCATGGCCATGCGGCACATTGAAGCCATTGTCAGAAGATAGCATTTACTCCCAGATCTTAGAATTGATTTGGTTGCTCCTGGGGCCACCTGTCGGGCCTGGACCCCACTTGTAAGCTATCTGGCCTTGGACTATAAAAGGACCAGATAGCTATCGACTTACGCATGTTCACTCAGACCCAGACACACGCTTGAGCAATACAAAACACAAACCACCGTGGAGTAGGGTATTATGCCTAGGCGGCCCGAACCACGTAAATCCCTTGCGTTCATCGTTCGCTGCACTCGATCTTGCTAGGACTAGCCCCCGAAAATACATCAAACCTCCGTGAGCTGCTTCCGAGCAGGTCCGGGGGAGGTGTCAGTTAGACACCTCGACAGACACTACCAGAAGAATTGCTTAGGCTTCCTCAAATGGTGTCATAAGAAGGGTAAAACTTACTTCAAAATTCCCTGTTTTCAATATATTGATCTACTTGTTAGATTGACTTAGTTGCAATTGTACAAAATTTGTGCAGGGATTAAGTATGAGGAGGATTATAAGAGGAGGGATAAGGGTCGTTAAAGTCGCTAATGACCACGAAGCCAAAGTAAAAGCCAAACTTAGAACTCCCATTAGTATTTATACATGGCTTTGTACTTTTGTTTCACTATGATGCTTTAAGTACCCTCATTTAGAGAAATTTGTATTAGTTTCATGCATGGACTATTCAGACTTGTAAGCCTTTTTGACTAAACTAGTTAATAATAAGTTGTGAGTCTTGCCATCCGACAAGACAATTTTCTATGTCCTCGCATGATGATTATTTCAGTTGCATCAAATTTCTATCATCAAACTAAGTGTTTCGCAAAGTGTATAAGAATCGATAGCGAAATAATTTCGAAATAATGGCACTACGACGTTAGACCATACTTCGAGGGGGAGAATTAATTAAGTGTTTCTTAATCAATTCCTCTCCACTTAGATTAATAAAACCTCAGCGAATGCATAAATGAATTCAGCATATCTTCAATAAATTAAGATCCGATCGTGTAAGGGAGTACTATGATCAGAATACCCCGCATTGAATTAACTCATGAGTCGAGGCTTAAAAACCTCTATTCAAATGCTACATCGAAGATTAAATGGTTGGTGCCTAAAAAACACCATATTAGATAAGGACAAGACATGAATCCTCATTAATATTTTATATGAGGTCGTTGTTAAGTTGATAAGCCCAAACATTAGAAAGTAGCCATCTCAGTAAGGTAGCATTATTTCCACCGTCTTAACTGACACTAAGTTCAATGGAAGCAATATATGCTAGAATCAGGGGGAGTAAGGTAATCTGAGATGATGATTATAAGGAGAAGTGGGTGCATGCACTCACTTTCATGATTTAAGAATCGTTTATCACGATACCTGCTGTTGTTGAGACAACACCGTTGTCTCAACACCTTTTGTTTGCTTTTCATTGGCATAAATAGTAAGACTTCTATCTCATAGAAGCAACTTTAGTTAGCCTATTACTAGTTGGCGCTAAAAATGAAAATCAACAATCGCCTCGATTAGTAAATAACGTGTTAATAAGTGGATCTTGTAATAAGATTCGTATTCAAATGAAGGGTGATCCTGTCTCATTTGAAATAAGCTAATAAAGTTTGTACTTAGTCGACATTCCTAAAGGAGCCAAAACAGTAGACCGTAATGGGTCCACATTAGTAAACGTGACTCCAGAAGGAAAAGTCGTTTTTCGTTAAGGAGACATTGAGAACATTAACCTGTTCTCATAATGTCTCAACTATCGATTCGTTAAGAACCGATTAAATATTAGTAACACATTATGACTTAGTATTACATCATGCGGATGTAATAATGACGTTTCTTAAATGGGATCTATATAAGAATGTCTATGTGACACAACCGAAAGGGGTTTTCATTAAGCATAAGGTACATAGAGATACAAGTTAAAACAATTCGTTTATTCATGATCTGAATAAGGCCTTGTTGGCAATAGGTATCTCATGTTCAATAGATCAATCAGTAAGTTTGGGTTATTGCAAATAAGGAGGAGAATTTAGCTTCATACTATGTAAATGGCATGTTACTTACAAGTAATCATGTTGATTTACTATTCAATTTTCATCCTCCGATTTTGAAGTTAAGGGTCATTAAGCTCATAAGGCATGCTTGAGTTGTACGTGAAAAGTATGACGTGTATGCAAACAAATAGTTTGCTCAAAAAAGTCAAGGTTAATTAGTATTGGAACTAATTAGGAAACATTCGAACAAAAGACGGTTCCAAGAACTTCTACTGTCAGAAGTTTTAAGTTGCTCAAACAATTAGTCACCTTGACATAGACTAAGTAACTGGGTTATTTTGGCAAAAGTTAGTCCAAACCAAAGTTTTGGAATGGAAATAAGAGTTAACTTACAGTTATGCAAGTAACTAAGGTCTCATGATAAGATTAGTATTTTAATGAGCCATGGATCATTAAAACTAAGTTTCTGCGAGATGTGTAGTAAAATCATCATTAGCAAAATAACACTCGCAGTAGGAGTTTTCGTTGAGGAACTAGCTCCAAACCTAAAGTCACTGCATCGTGAATGATGTATACTAAATTAGTGATGAGGCCACTGAGCAGACACCATATGAAAACCCTGGCTAAGCGTGATCGAAAACATAGAACCACCTAAGTCATTTGTACTTCTGAGACAACAAGTCAGATGTGCCGCCAAATACATTGACATTAGTAGTGTGTTGCAAAAGAAGTAAATCCAGGAACATACTAAGTATTGATAATTGAGCAATCAAATTCATGCGAATTCCTCGTGGTACTGCATACAAAGGGACTTCTACCCAATGTGTTCTGTGAACACATAATGCGCATGGGTTTAAGAAAGAACTTATGATCTCCTCGATACTTAGAGGCCAAACTCAGAATTAGTGTATATTTCTAAGTGTGAGGTGTAACGTGGTCGTCGAGTCAAGCGGTACGTAACTGGCTGTCTTCGATGCGCTGTGCCCTTTACATCAAACATGAAGGGATATGCGTTAAGTTTAGTTTTGAAGTTTGTTATTTTCGTGACCAAGGGGGAGAATGTTAGAATTAATCACGCTTAGGGGGTTATTTATAGAAATAACTAACCCCAACCGACACCCTTGAGGAGTCTTGATCGGAGACTCCAAATCCCAACCGACTCAGGTTGGGAGGCCCCCTCGTACGCTCCTCTATAAATAAGACAAAGGTGAAACCAATTAGAGATGAATCAATCTAATCATACTTAGACACCTAAACTCTAAGCAACCCGATCTGTGCAGAGGAGAAGTACGGGGAAGGTACTCCCGACACTGGCGCTGCTCCATCTTCACCACCATTGGAAGAGTGGTCGCGGAATCATTGGCGCTTCAACAACACACGTCTTCATGGCGTCTTCCTCACCCATGTCACAAGGTACAACCTCAGGTATGGCTCTTCCTTCTTTGTTCTTGACCACTTATCAACTAGATTAGCACAATTGCTTGATCATGTCTCTGTTAAGCACTAGTCCGAATCCTAATAGCCAATTAGGCAGTAAGCACACCAACCCTCAGTTACAATAAGATCCACTAAGCACACCAACCCTCAGTTACAACAAGACCATCCGCAGAGGCATACTGTAAAACTTACTGTATAGGTGTAAATTTAGAAGATTTAGAGTAAGATAATAAAAAAATAGAGAAAGATATGTCTTTAGAGGATGTTTTAGAGTAAGGTGGTGCGGATAACCTAAGCCTTGACTGTATGTACTGTTCATGTAACAACATTAGATGGTCGGAGGCTGATGGTACCGATAAACAATGTTATCTAGCCTGGCTATGAAGAGGTTGTTCTCCGAGAAGGCATGCCAATACTAAAAGATCCTTCCAAGAGGGAAATCTTATGATCAAGTTCAGCATCGAGTTCCCATCGAGACTGACCTCGGAGCAGAAAGCGGAAATCAAGAGGCTACTTGGTTCTTGGAGAGCAGGCTGCATCACCAGGCTGGCTGGTTGTTTTGGCAAAGCATTGGTGACACCAGTGTCCATTTAGATGTTAGCTGTGAATAGCACACAAGAGTTGTTTTTTCAAGCCATTCTGGCATTTTGATGTCTTGAGCTTAACATGTTCGATTTTGGCAGAATAATTCCTCAAAAATAAACAGTTCCATGTGATCCTGCTGTGATGATCTGCATCTTGCAAATGAATGGTGAGGTTGGCTTCATCAAAGACTTGATGACCATGCTGATACTAGGCTTATAAAATCTTGACGGATATCCAAAAGATAAATTCGAGTTACCGTGAGCATCTTAACATGGTTATGGTTTTTTATGTTTTCTCCAGTTTGTCGAATGGTTGATGTATGTTTGCGCATAGGTTTTTGCTGCGATCTGTTCTTTATCGCCGTCCTTTGTTTTCTGATATCGCTTCCAGGGCTCGAAGTTGCAAAAAGATGAACGTAGAGATGTTTGACGCGGCACCGTCCAAACTGAAGTTATCAGGATATGAAGGATTTACAACATGAAATGATGCTTTCTATCGTTTGGTTTTGCTGTAGAATTTTGTTCAATGCTGGAACAGTCATTTTAAAGAAACGTTGAGCGTTTTATTCCTACTTCCAAGGAAACATTCCAATGTTTCTAGTAACACAATTCACAATTCCACTATTCCACTGTTTCTGGTATTGCTGTATACGTACATCACAATTCACAGGGCCCTTTACGGCCGAAAAAAAAAAGAGCACGCCAGCAAAAAATGCAGAGTACGCCAAGAACATAGTATGTCAGCATGCTAATTGCTAAGGTTACATCACAACACCGTGGCATCAGCCATATTCGTCTCATGATCAAGAAAACCCAGAGGAAACTCGTAGGCACAAAATTTCGAGATCACATCTTGCCTTGTTCTTCAGGCACGCAGTCCCAGAAGGTATCCATGTCATCCGGCACCTTACAGAAGGTATCCAGATCATCCCACGGCGGCGGGGATCCTGGATCCATCAGCGGCGGCGCCGTGCCGGGCTCTTCTGTCGTCGTCGTTGTCCCCGTCATCTGGACGTGCTCCTCGTGGTAGGCGGTCTTGGCATTGGCTTGAATTCCAAGATGATTGAACTTTTGCTGACACAGCTGTTCTTCGTCTTGGGTGAGAAGCAGTACTGCAGGAGGTTCTTGGCTTGCTTCAATGTCTGACGCCAGTTGCGTGCCGTAAGCCTCGGAGTGATGGTTTTGCGACTGCTGTTGGTTGTATGCGAGTTCTTGTTGCCCTGGGCAGATTTCTTGGCTTGATCCGACGTCTGATCCCCCACGAGTCAGAATGGATGACGATCCCTCGTAGCTCTGGAGCTGTTCTTGATTGAAACCCTGTGGCTGCTGCTGGTTCAAGAAATATTCTTGGTTTTGTCTGAACGGCAAGAGTTCTTGTTGCCCTGGGCAGATTTCTTGGCTTGATCCGGCGTCCGAGTCCCATGTTGTTAGAACAGATGATCCCTCGTCGCTCTTGACCTGTTCTTGATTGAAACTGTAAGCCTCGTAGAGATGGTTTTGCAACTGCTGTTGGCTGTAAGCGAGTTCTTGTTGTCCTGGGCTGGTTTCTTGGCTTGATCCCAAAACGAATAATCCCTCGTGGCTCTGGAGCTGTTCTTGATTGAAACCCTGTGGCTGCTGCTGGTTCAAGAAATATTCTTGGTTTTGTCTGAACGGCAAGAGTTCTTGTTGCCCTGGGCAGATTTCTTGGCTTGATCCGGCGTCCGAGCTCCATGTTGTTAGAACAGATGACCCCTCGTCGCTCTTGACCTGTTCTTGATTGAAACCGTAAGCCTCGTAGAGATGGTTTTGCAACTGCTGTTGGCTGTAAGCGAGTTCTTGTTGTCCTGGGCTGGTTTCTTGGCTTGATCCCAAAACGAATGATCCCTCGTGGCTGTGGAGCTGTTCTTGATTGAAAACTTGTGGCTGCTGCTGGTTCAAGAAACGTTCTTGATCTTGTCCAAACGGCGAGAGAAGTGCTTGATCCTGAACCGTCGTCTTCGACGCCTCCAAGAAAGATGATGCGGCGGCGCGCTTGCGCGGACGCGGCTGCTCGGCGTCGACGTCATCGGGCACCCTCTGGCGGTTGCGGCCGTGTCCGCTGAAGGCGACGTGGCAGAGCTTGAAGGGGAAGGGGCAGGGCGGCGAGGTGATTTTGTACTCGTGCATGACCCACCCGTTGCTGCCGCTCCTCTTCCTGCCGGCCCGGTGCAGGTTCAGGTCCCTCTTGTTCCACGAGATCTCCTCGCCGCTGGGGAGCCGGAGCACCTTTTCCGGCGTGCACCGCTGGCTCACCCACGTCCACCCGCCGCCGCAGCTGCGGCTCCTCCCGTCGTCTTTGCTGATCCGCTCGACGAAGTAGGCCTCGTTGTCCTTCGTGCGGCCGTGGCGTGCGAGCAGCTCCCAGGGCGGCACCGCGGCGCCTGCGCCCTCGTCCTCGATGACGACGCCGGTGGTCCCGACCGCCTGGCCGCGTGCCCGCGGCAGGAGGTACGACGCGATGAGCTGGTCATCAGTTGGCTTGAACTTGAAGCCTTCCGGCAGGCCTAGGGCTTTAGCCGCCGTCGACATCTGGAGACTGGAGATGGGGAGAATCGAGAGAACGGTGTGTTGCGCGCTGGCGGCGACATATTTATGGGGCTCGAGACCGGCATAGCATGGATATTTTCAGTCGGACTCGTAGCGGAGGTCCGGCTGCCCCCTTGCGCCTTACGCGTATCTGCAAAGGATCCAATCCGATCAGAACAGGGAAAAAATGGAAACTTTATGCCACCACTCAATCGGTTCTTGGCTGAGCTTGATAAAAGAATCGCGAGAAGTTGACCGATAACTTATCGGAGGTTGTCTGCTCAGCAATCAACCACACCAAGAAATGCATCCGTTTTTCCTTTGTTGAAGAGCGAACGATGCGGATAGGTGAGGCGGACGGAATCGGACGGGGGGATTACGAGCTCCTAGGTGCAGCGGCGAGGAAACGGAAGAGGAAGACGGAGACGGCGCCGGTGCGGGTGGCTGTCGGGAACGGAGTGGGGTTGTCGTCGACGGAGAAGAGCGTCGGGGCGCGGAGCTCCACGAGGCCCCCGCCAGTGTTGGGGGCCTCCCCAGCGTACGTTGGTGGCGGCTCCGGCTCGGCACGGATCGCCGTGGGGCGGCGACTGGAGGAGGGATTGAATGGCGCGGCGGCCCGAGACGTGGAGAGCCGTATGAGACGCGGAGAGCGGTGGAACAGCAGCATGGTGGGAGTGAAGCGGAGTGGAATCCGCAGGCTCCGGCTGTTTGAGTGATAATAATGGAGCGGAAATTTTCTTGGAGGGAAAATTTGATAAAAAAAACTGAAACTGATTTACGTAACGAGGGTTTCTATTTTTAGGTCCTGTTTGGAACGAGAAAATAAAATGTAGGAAACGATGAAAACACGAGAATGTGGACTGTAAGAAAATTACAAGAATTAAAAACAAAGGAATTGACAACTTTTGTAATTTGGATTGTAGTAATTTGTAACATATGAATTAGAAAAAGGAAAATATATTAGAGCTAAATTCTAAATTAGATAATTATACAACAATTTAAGATTGGTGAAAATTAAATTTATCAAGCCACAAACAAAATTTATTAAACTACATATCTCATCATTTGTGAATGAATATTAATATATGGTTGTTCTGCAGTATGATACTTTGTTAACTAGGGAGAGTGAGAGAGTACAGGTCGGTACAATCGCATGTTAGAGAATGGAGAGTGTGCAAGTAAAGCTAACTTTGCTTTGGTCAGACTGGAGGTTTTATTCCCTGTGAAATGCACATAGTATGTTTCCTTTCCTCTAGAAAGGAATGATGTTTTCTTTGTTTCGAACAGACAAAGGTATTTCCCTTTTAAGGAATTCATTCTTCCAAAATTCTCGTGGCTTTCCTTCAATCCAAACGGGCCCATGTTTGGAATAAAACAGCTCTCTTTCTTAATCATAAATGCTACCCCATTAGGACATCGTCCACAAAGTGAAAGTATTTACCATTTGCTTGAGACTCAGCTTTGTCATTTTATTATCAATAATCTTATTCCCTGATTTTTAATAAAATTCAGAAGAAGTGGGCAGTTGTATATGCTTTAAGAGTGTACATAGCTCATCTTCTTCTCGGCTTCTCCCCGACTCACGACTCTCTCATATTCGGCCGACAAATCTCGCAGGGATGGTGCATCTGTGTCCCATAGGAGGTCCGGCTATCAGTGGTGCTGGCCGAACTTGGCGCATGCGGCTGCAAGGAGCCCGATGGTGCGGCTTTGCGCTGGCACGACAGACACAGTTGGGCGGCATAGTGGCCGCACCAGAGCACTACAAGAAACTCGAAAAATTACGTCGACCAAATTAACTTACGTGGGCCGACCGATGTAAGTCAAGTAACTTACGTCGGTTGGTGGAAGCCGAGGTAAGTCGCATAAATTACGTCGGCTGCCGGTCCGTGACCGAGGTAAGTTACTGGGACGACGGCATTAACGCCATACTTACGTCGGCCCAGGTCCCAAGCTCACTTAGTAATATGGCTGACGAAAGTTCTTAGCTAAGTACATCCGCCCAACCTTAGACCGCCGTACGTTAGTGTGGCCGATGTAACTAGAGGACTTAACACTACCCGTGCGGCCAACGTGCGCAATCCATTTCACCATTTCACGCTACGTGTGCCTTTTCTCCTTCCTCCATGTCATGTCGCGCCGCTCCTTCCTCCATGCCGTGCCGTCCCACCGCATCACCGCCGCCGTGCCGTGCCGCCCTCACCCCGCCGCACGCATGCGACACCTGATCGTGCCGCCTCATCGCGCTCGCCCCGAGCCGGAGCGCCGGCGCCCCTGAGCTGTGCCCCGCCTCCCTCCTCAACGTGCACCACCGCCTCCAGGTAACGTCGCCTCCCCCTCTTCCTCCCCGTGGTCATAGCACTTCCTCCATGCCACCCCGCCCCTTCCCCCTCGCGCTCCGCCGTCGCCCTGCCTCCCTCCTCGTCCAGCCTCGCCGCCAACGCCCCTCACCCCACCCCGACGGACACCTCACCCCGACGCCACCCCACCCCGAAACCACCCCCACCCCACCCAACGGGCACCCCACCCAGATGCCCACCCCACCCCGATGCCACCCCACCACCCCCATCCTTTCCCAATTTTTTTTTATTTTTTTCTTATTAGTTTTCATTAAAGAAAATTAATTTTGTTAATTATTCTTATTAGTTGTATAATAGTTTTGTTGATGAGTTTAGTTTAGAATTAGTTTAGAATTCTTTTTTAGTTTAGTTTAGAATTGTTAATTAGTTTAGTTTTTGTTAATTGTTTAATGTTTTTGTTAATTTGTTATTTAGTTAGTTTTGATTTTATGATTAATGTATATGTGTTTTGTTAATTAGTAGTTAAATTGATTAATTGTTTAATTAGTACTTTGATTGATTAAGTGTTTAATTAGTATATGTAAATAAATGGGCTTTGGGCCGATCGGCCCGACACGGCCCATTTAAGGCCTGAAAATGACCATTTAGTAGTCACTTACGCTTATAGACGGGCATGGAGACAAAAAGCAATGGTGATAACGACAAGCTCCTGAGTGTGAGCAGCGGGATCTGACAGAGCATAAAGTACGACGACTGTCTCGTAAAGCCGTTCGACTATTAAAGGCGGGCCTAGATGGTTATAACTTAGAATGGATGACCCAATTTTTTGTCTCTCTCTCGTTCTTTCCTCATTCTCTCTCTCGTTCTTTCGTCTCTCTCAGAAATGACTCGAAAATGAAAGATTAACATAACTTGTACAATATGTGTTACACGTTTCGAATCGGCCCGTCTCACATGCGTTACGCATGTGAGGCGTGTCGGTTCGCAATTGTTCCTTTTTTAGACAGCTTGGGAGTGACCGAGGAGGCGTGGCTTGTGACGATACGCTGACCTGGATCTGGACGAGATTTCAATGGCATAATCCTGTTGTTTCCTGTCACACCATTTACGGGTGTGCAGTTGGAGAACATCGGGGTTATGCTGCCAAAATTGCGTCCGAATCCAGACCGGGCGTCTCGTCATTGGCACGCTTTGCTCGATCACTCTTGGGTGTGTTTAGGACCTATCCTTTCCAATAAATGTAGGGCTGTTACATTAAACAAAGTATAAAGTAACCATAATTTCTCCGGCTTTAAACTGTAGAGTCAAACATGGCTCAAGATTGTAGTTGGATGTATATTGGTTGGAAGAGCAGAACTGGTGGTCACTCAAATGAGTGGGACTCCAAGACAGAAGCTTTTGTAGAACAAGCTTTTTGGTTGTCAAACATCGATATGGCATGGTGCCCATGTACGAAATGCCGGAACAGGACGTTTTTGGACAAAGTTCAACGTTCGATGCACTTGTGTCAAAACGATTACGTGTCACATTATGAGTTGTGGACCTTCCACGACGAGACAACTTCTCAAGCTGTACAAGAAGTGGAAGCGGACAATGATGATGACATGGGGGTTGATATGATGGATGAGATGCTGGAAGCTATACAATCAGAGCTTACGGAGGATCCTCCTACAACGGATGTTAAAAAGTTCTTCGAGCTTCTCAAAGATTCAGAACAGCCGCTATATGGACACACTGAAATGACAATCCTCACTTTTGTGACTAGACTTATGGCAATTAAGTCTAAATACTTCTTTTCTAATAACTGTTACAATGACCTCATCAATTTGTTTATCGATGTCGTTCCACGTCCCCACAAAGTTCCTAAAGATATGTATAAGTCAAAGAAAATTCTTTCCAGTCTCGTTATGAACTACAAGAAGATTGATATATGTCCGGAGATGAATGTGGCCTAGATGGGGGTGAATAGGCTTTGATAATTTCCTGCACACTTAATTAAATTTTAAATACGAGGGAGACCGGAATTGTCCAGTTTGTTATGTGGACTAGTCCGGTTGTGAATAGAAGAATGCATGAATTGTATTTGTGGGGTCGTGGATCTCCTATTTATAGTGTTTCCAAAATAGTTACCGTTAGGGATTCCGACGACCGGACTAGTCCGTACTGGGGACTGGACTTGTCCGTTGTGCTGTGTAAAAGTCAGCGTGAAATGTGCAACACACTAGAAAGCCTAGATTGTGTGAGGTGTACCGGACTAGTCCGGGGGGGGGGGGGGGTCCGGACTTGTTCGGTGCTCTGTCTATTGAAACACTAGAAACTTTCTCAGACTAGTCTGGTCCATAAACGGACTTGTCCGATGCATAGTGTTATGAAACTCTAGAAGGTTTCTCGGACTAGTCTGATCCATGAATGGACTTGTCAGGAGCACATTGTTATGAGTTCACAGAAAGTTTAACGGACTAGTCCAATCCAGTAACAGACTAGTCCGTTGCACTATGTTGTGAAACTCCAGAGAGTTGATCGGAATAGTCCGGTTCAGGAACGAACTAGTTTGGTGCACTGTGAATTTGAACAACACAGAGTTGAACGGACTAGTTCAGTCTATGAACGGACTAGTCTGGTGCTCAGTGATTTTTAGGTTGATTTTAAGCCCTTACCCCTACGCAAAAACTTGAGCTCTTGGGATGTGTCTCTCACACACATTCTATACATTTAAATCTACTTTGCGGTTCAGTTGTCAATTGGACTTTTCTCCTTTTCTACACCACTTCATTTTTTACTTTTTGAGTGCACCAAACTATCTCATTTAAATTAACCTGCAGTCATCTCAACAAATTCATTATGAACTCATTTGTTTGTCATTAATCATCCAAAACTCACAAGGGAATGCCTAGATGCACTTTTGTCGAGGTGTCTAAACTGACACTCCCCCTGACCAACTCGGGAGCGGTCCACGGAGGTTCGATGTGTTCTAGGGGGACTAGTCCTACCAAGATCAAGCTCAGAGAATGATGAACGCGAGGTATTTACGTGGTTCGGGCAGCCTGGGCGTAATACCCTACTCCATGGTGGTTTGTATGTTGTATTGCTTGAGCCTGAGAGAACTCTGGGTCTGAGTGAACGTGTCTTAGTCGGTTGCCGCTCGGTCCTTTTATAGTCTAAGGCCAAGCAACTTACAAGTGGGACCCAAGACCCAACATGTGGCCCTGGGTGCACCAAATCCCTCCTATGATTTGGGACTAAATGCTATCCCCTGACAATAGCTTCAATGTGCCACCTGACCATGCCTTGCTGCAGGGCTACACATAGCCCCTCATCATGGCAGGCGGTGTCCCGTCCGTCTTGTCACGGCCTCTCATTCGCCCGTCATACATAGTAGTTCGGCGCCAACCTGTTACTGACGGGCTTGGTACAGGACTTTTGACTTATGAGTGCGAGCTCCTGCTTACCTGGGGAACATGCACGTCTTTTTCTTTTAGGTGCACTGGGCTCATCCCACTTTATTGCCACTATCACAGGATGAGCTAGGTGCGGTGCAGCTTTCCATGTGGCGAGTCCGGTCCTTTCCTCTGCCGTGTGGTCGGGCCCAGAGCTTCCGGACACGTGGCTGCACTGGACCTTCTTCCTGTAGGGAGGCAGGTCCAGGGATGCCGACCTATTGAGCACGCCGGACCTCTCCTTGGCGGGGAGGTGGACGCAGACCTGCGGGACACGTGGCAGCGTCGGACCTCCCTTCCGTGAGGGAGATGCACCTGGAGCTGCAGGACACATGGCTGCGTTGGGCCTTCCCTCAGTGGAGAGGTAAGGCTATGCCGCACGCAACGCGGCACCCTGGGACCACGTCGGGTCCTGCCCCCACGGGCGGTGGGACCCAGCGTGCCTCCTTTCTTGTATCTAGGGGTACCCAGTTCGCCAGGTACCGATAGTGGCCCCCGGGCCCATCTCAGGGAGGAACTTCCTTGGTTAAGTGGTTATACCTGAGGTGGGGCCATTTCGAATCCAAGTGCCGTGACTTTAAGGGCTTCCCTTCAATGCGGCAGATAAAATCTCTGTCAACGGATATCACACCATCAACGACAGTCAGTTCCTGATATGAGTTTTGTTTAGGTTCTGCGCACCCATTAAGTCACCGCCTTTAGTTTTTAACTCCCGCCTACAAGAGCGGCTGCCTCAAGGCGGCTACTCGACATTCCCACCGAATCAGACTCCGACCCACCAGTCATAGTGCGAGTAGCTCCAGTATCATGGTGCTTGCGGTTTCCACTCAAACGCCAGGGACATATACTTAAGAAGGGGACTAGCACAAGTCACATGCTCTTCACGCCTCCACTTGCACCCGCGCTTAAGACCTTACTGCCTTCTCGCATCCTTCAGCTTTGAGCCCTAGCCCTCGCACAGCCATCCCTTCCCTATTCCATCTCGTTGCCACGGAGTTAGGTCTCCCCGCCAGCAAGATCAAGACTGAGAAGGGGCTGAAGAAGGTCCGAGCCTACATGGGATGGTCCCACGACTCCTTCAACAACAAGATCCGCTTCGGGGAGCTTCCTTTTGAGAAGAGGAATGCCGAAAACATGGTTTTCTTCCAAGGATACGCCATGGTCATCCTGCTCCCCCTTTCCCGTCCTTCCTAATGACCTTGCTGGGGTTCTATGGAATCCAACTGCATTTCCTCGGACCCCACTCAGTTCTGCTGGTTGCTACCTTCGTCCACTTTTGCGAGATGTGGGTGGGGGTGCGGCCCAGTTTGGAGCTCTTCCGGAACATCTTCACCCTGCAGACCACCGGAAAGGGGAACGAGATGGTCGGGCTGTACTACTTCGTGAAGCGGAAGCGGTGCCCCTTCAAGTACTTGGACACCTTTTCCTCCTGCAAATGGGACGATTGGAAGAAGGAGTGGGTGATCATCACTGTGGATAGGCACGAGAAGCTGGACCTGCCAGAGAGCCTCCCAAACGTGGATACCGATCTCTAGAGCGAGGTCCTGGAGCTGCCGGTGGCGTACAAACCCGTTGCGGCTAGGATTGAAGGTTGTGTCACCGGCGGAGTGACCCCCCAGATGGTCTTCGGGAACTTCCTGAGGAACAGATGGGCACCACTGAAGTTCAGGGAATGGACGACGTGGACATTCACTCCGCGTGATGCTGACACCCAAGTGAGGGATGAAGCACTGAAGGAGCTGCTGAAGAAGTTCCAGAGCAAACCCAGTATCTCGCTTGACTCCCTGGCACCTCCAAAGTCCTTTCCACCCCTGAACCTGGTTCTTGAGTTCTGTCGGGAGCTCCGGAAGCTAATGCCTAGGTTGGATGACATTGGAGTCATGACGAGGCAGGCTCCCCCAGCAACCACCGCTCCTGGGGCCTCCGGGGGGTCAGCCCTAGTTCCCCCAAGCCGGGGAGGTTAAGTCGCTAGCTCCGACAAGGGCGAGGATCCAGCAGAACCTTCCATCCAGAAGAGGAAGCTGGTGCGAGGTGACGTAAGTCATGTTGGTACCTCTGGGGGGCCACCTCATCTGGCTCCGGGACCTTCGGTGGGCCACCTCCCACCTCGGCGCCAAGTACGAGACCAAGCTCTGGAGGTCCCCCTCAAACAGGGGTCACTCCGGCCATGGAGGCTCCAGCTCCGGCTCCGGTCCAAGCTCCTGGGAGGTCTGAGGCTCCGACCACGTCGGGTCCTTCGGGCTCTGGCTTCAGCCCTGCTCAGAAGTGGCTCTGTCTCTGCGGTACTTGGGGCTTCCCAAGGTAAATTGCCGAGCTCTTACTTTGATCTCTTATCATGGTTGTGCAGCGCTTCCAAGAGAGGAGAGATGACCGCCACACCCCTGGCCGCACAGGAGGTTGCGCCAGCAGGCACTTCAGCTCCAATTCCTACGCCTACTCAGGCGGACGTGGAGGCTCCGGACGACTTGGGGGCGCCCCCAGCCACAGGCGCAGTTACACCAGAACCAGGGTCCCCGATTGCTGATGCGGGGACAGCAGGGGCTCTAGCGCCGGAGCCAGTGGCCCCTGAGGCCCCGACGGAAGCGCCGAGCGCCAGCACAACTCCGGAGTCGGCGGAAGCTCCACCCCTAGTGCGGGGGGCCACCGAAGGATCGGCCCCCACACCATCTTCTGAGGAGATTCCGGCGCCTCATCCAGATGTAGCTGTGGGGCCGACCCCCATGCCAGATGCGAAAGAGGCTCCAGTTGGCGACCCGGGAGTGGTTGAAGAGTCGGCCCCCACGCCAACATCTGTGGAGATTGGGGTGGTCAACTCGACGGTCGTTGAAGTACGCGCTCCTGCTCCGAGGGTGGTTGAGGCTCCGGTGCCTCAGTCAGCAGCGTCAAGCGCACCTGCGTCCGCGCTCCAAGCGTGGGAGGTTCCGGACACACATCCTACCTCCCCGATGTCGGAGGCTGAACCAGGAGCGTCGGGGGCTGAACCGGGAGCGCCTGTGTAACACCCTCATTTTCATGCATCATTCCCTACATACATTCATATACATGTTTAACATTAACCCATATCAAGAGGAACGAGTTTAAAATTAATTTGGAACAAAACCGCACTTAAAATGTTGAAAAGTGCGGACTCGTCCGATTTTAGTGAGGAATAGTCCGATTTCTCTCTAACTAAAAACAGACTTGTCCGTTTTTTCTGCGGACTACTCCGATTTTGCCTCTGGAAACTTTTGGACTTGTCCGATTTTGTGCGGACTAGTTCGATATTCCAAGAATCCATGAAAATTTGCTAAGTCCCTGGACTTGTCTGGACTAGTCCGGTGTTCTAGCAGACTTGTCCGTTTTCGTCTCTGACTAAAGTCGGACTTGTCCGATTTTAGGCCAGACTTGTCCGATTTTCTCTCTGGACATTTTCGAACTAGTCCGGTCCTGTTCGGACTTGTCCGATATTTCGCGACTCCAAATTAATCCTTTGTTTTACAACTTGTTTCTTGGGTTTCACATTAAGTGGGCCTAGGGACGTCGTGCCTAACTCTTTTAGAGCCCATGTCGGACTCTAAACCGGCCTCTATTCATCTCAAACTCGAAATCCATCTAACCCTAGCCTCCACCTCTATATAAACAACCCCAGCCCTTGGCTTGACATCTATTTGCCACTTTTCCACCTCACCCAAACCCTAGTTTGTGGAGAGCCGCCACAAAGGAGGGAGGAGGAGATCCCAAGCAAGAAGAAGAAGAGGAGGAAACAAAAGGGGATCAAGATCTCCATCAAGTTTCATTCTTCATCACCAATTCATCTCCAAGTTCATCAACCCTAGATCATCAAGATCCAAGTGTTGCCTCCAAGTTTCTTGATTCATTGGAGTTCTAAACACCTAGTATACCTTCCATTCTTTTTTTCTTACGTGAATCCAACCCCATTTTCCCCAAATTTATGTCGATCTAGAAAACCCTGGTTTGCTAGTTCTGCGAAATGCAGACTAGTCCGACCTTCTGCAGACTAGTCCGATTTTCCTGGTTAAATTGTGTTGAATTAATTCTAAAAGTAGATCTAATCAAATCCAAACCTGTATAAACTTGTTAAAATCTATTAGAACTAATTGGTGATCATTAAAGGCAATATATTAACAAGGTCTACCTTGCATTTGCATTAATCATGCATGTCATGTCATATTGAGTAATATATGTGCACTCTTTGATTGTGTTTCTTGTCTTGTATGTTTATTGTGTGGATTAGAAGGATTTGCTCTAGAGAGTGCCGCGGAGGATATCCAACATCAAGAGTTTGAAGGCTTTGACCCTAATCAACTGCAATAGCAAGGCAAGTGTCCTTGAAGCATATTGCTCCTGTTTTGAAAATAAATGTTTTGTTGCAAAACTGTATGCTTATGTCAATTTGATGGGAAATCCTATGGTAGGAAGTTTACTAGTTTTGTTGACCACCCTTGTCACCTGGAATATATGGTAGAGAGTTGGGAAGGGCTTTTTACCTTTTTGCTTTGCTTAATTAATTGGGATGGAAGAACAACTACACTACTTAATTTAATTATGAATTAATGAGATTGTGGTTGACATGAACTGGTTAAAACTGATATGGTAATGGGTGATCTAAGCAAGCCTGGTATGTGGATGGGTTGGATGTATGGTGGTTTGCTTGCTTTAGATCTAAGGACCGGTTCGTGGAGCGACCATCCAGGATTTACAGTGCCACCACAAGGCCAGGTATGGGTGCAGCGTAGCTGATTAATTAGGGCTTTGCCAGTGCTATTTGGACCATTAAGGATGCTTGGGGAAGGGGTAGTCGGATTGGGTTTGTTGATGATTGGTGGGACTACCCTGGGATCCGAATGGCTCAAGAGGGGGCCCTTGGTTGAAGATGTGCTCAGTTGGAAACATCGCCACCGGTGAAACCTCAATGGGGTCTAAATAGGCTAGTAATCCCTTTGTAAAGGCTATTTTGTGATCTCTTGGCCATACACCTACGGAAGTGTGAGACGGCATAATTGAGATTCTATAGTCATCAAAAGGTGATAAAATCACAAACACATGGGTAAAGCAGTACAACCTCTGCAGAGTGTGTCTAAAACTATCATGATAGCCGTGCTCCTGGTTATGAGCAACCTGAACCCTGACATGATTAGAAGGAACTTGGTATTGGAATGGCTTTTGGGATGGTTATGGTTCGGTAGTGGTTGTGGATGGTTATGAATTAAATTCTGGTATTGAATATGGATATTGGTATATGATGATGGATATGGAATATGGACTGGTACTATGATTTTAATTATGGTTTATGATGGGTTATTTCACATACATATATTATATTTCTTTTCAAATGTTTTAATGTACTTTTCAGCACTTAACCATTATTATATTCGTCATTTGAATCAGCCACATGTCATACTTTCCACACTTGCTGAGTACGACATGTACTCACTCTTGTAATCCCCCCAACAGTTGCAGGTTAGGATTGGGAGTTTAATGGTGATAATGCGGAGTTCTAGGTCGTGTCTACCGTCAGCTTGCCTGTTGTGTTGCATGGAGCTGCGATATACCCTATTGCTTATGCTGCCTAGCTGTTTAATTTGCTTATTTAGTTTATTTCTGCTGCATTAGTTGAACTTGTCATTAATATTCATTAGAGTTTATATTCAAGGGTATTATGAATTATGTAATAAAATTTGGTTAATTAATCTTGTGTTGTGGTAATTATCTGTATATCGTTTGTGATGCACTCGTGTATGTGTGATGAACATCCTGGGCACACATATGCGTTCACTTGGTTCATTTTTTGGGAACCGGGTGTCACAGCCTGCGGCCGCACTGGAGAGTCCGGCGGAGGCCCCAGGCGCCTCAAGCCTGCGGGTGCTGCCGCCTTCGAGGGGAAGCCCCTCCCGAGTGACGGCGGACGTTCCGGTGGAGATGGGGGAAGGGGCGCTCCCATCCGGTCCGACGCCCATTCCCTTAGAACTGGCCATCAACAATGCCCGCTCCAGCCTGCAGCAGGTTGTCGAGTCCTTCGAGCATGATCGCAAGGCTCTAGAGGATGAGCGTAACAAGCTCCGTCAACGTGGAGAGTGGATCAAGGACAAGGAAACCCGGCTGATCGCGCAAGGTGAGCTCCTCAACGAGAGAGAGGCTATCCTCAAAGCTCTCGATGAGAAGGCGCAAAAGATATATGAGGAAGCTGTGGAATGCCACAGAGCTGCGGACCAGCGCCAAGGGGGTTTAACCGCCTGGCATGAGACTCTCCAGAAGCACCACCAGGAGCTCAACTTGGGCAAGGCCGAACTCGCCCAGAAGTTGGAGGATCTGAGTCAGAGAGAGGAGGAGATCTCCCGGAAGCTGTCGGCGGGTGAGCAGAGCTTGGCTGACCGTCGCAAGAGATTTGAAGCACGGTGTAAGCTTGAGGAGGACAGGCTCTGGGAACGGGGGAAAAGCCTCAACAAGCGAGAGGCCGATGTCTCCGCCAGAGAGGATACAGTCCGGGGCCGGGAGGAAGACTTGGCGGATCGTTGGAACCGTATCTTCCTCAAAGAGTCGGAGCTCACCAATCACGAGCGGCAGCTAGCCAAGAGCATCCAACATCACGACAAGGAGGCCGAACGCCTTGCAAAGGAGGGTGCGGAACTGGCGGCCACCAAGAAGGCTCTGGAGGAGCTGCAGAGCTCGAGAGTGGCCGAGTCCCAACGGGTGTGGGACTTCCTGGGATGGGCCGACGGAGCGCTGGCACAGTTTGGCTTCAGCCCTGTACATCCGGCCAACCCGATGCTGGAGCTAAATGAAGCGCTGGCGGCTCTTAGCTCCGCTGGTAGCAAGCTCGACGTAGTGGTCGACATCGTCGGGGACCAGCTAGAGACGGATGGAAGGTCCTTGACCAAGACCGTCGCTGAGTACGTGTTAACATGCTACCGGAGCCGGGACCCCCACTTCCCCCTGAGTCCAGCAATCGAAGGGCCGATCGAGGAAGAGCTGGATGCTGCCCGGGAGAGCGTTCAGGAGGCCGCTCAAGCTATTGCCTCAACTATCCGTAGGACTTAGGCCTTTCTTTTGCTCTTGCCTGTATGCTTCCGATTTTGTAAGATAATCTCTTAATGAATGAAGTCTTCTTGATCTTGGGCTCTGATATTTTTGTGTCCTACCCCCTGGTAGATATACCTAATTTTGATTGTGTACATGTATCAAAAGGAACTAATACTCGCTTCGGGAACATCGGCCCCCTGGGGTTGTTGGAGCTTAGGAGCTCCGGCAACACCCATGATCTACGTAGGAGACGCCACCCCCGGGCCCCCCGGGGTTGTCAGAGCTTAGGAGCTCCGGCAACACCCACGATCATGGAAGGACATCGACTTCATGCCTCTTGTAATTGTCAAAGCCCAGAAGCTTCGGCATCGCCCGTTGTTGATGTAGAGGACGCTGACAGCGGGCCCCCAAGCCTATTCTTGGTGGAGTGGCCATTCGCCATCGGAGGTACGGGAGTGACTTTGTTTAGCGTTGTACCTTAGGAACCTACGTACATGAAAGATAAAAGGTAATTCCGCTCTCCAGTCAATCTTTTACCCACGCTCTATTAGTGTCGCTTGTCTTACGATCAATTGCCGTCGTGGGGGGCTTGACTAAATCAGGGCCCCCGTTCCCGGAACCTGTTTCCTGCCACACGCGAGGGGTGGGTTCGGAGGTTTCGGACACTTAGCAGGTACCCCAAGGGATCCAGCGGCAAACGGACAGCAACGCTCCCACTATAGTAAAGACGAAGGGAAAGATTGACCTCACCCACGCTAGGTGATGAGCTAATGGCAAATGTGTGACATCATTCATAAGAACTAAAGATAATTTCATATGAACAAGGTATTTAAGGGTAGGGCAAACATCTTTTCATTATAACGCTCATAGGAGAGAACAGACTTTACAGGAGGAACAACCCGGCCTGGGTGACAGGGAGCTGAGTGTACCTTCTTAGGGTATCGGACCATGCCGAGCAAGGCAGACACTCGGAGCTCATCCCCTCGGCCTTAGTCAACCCGAGTGTTGTCTCTAGACACTATGCTAACTTTATAACAAAAGAAAATAAAATGCCCTATCACTGACTATGGATAAAACTTACGGAGGTGTTCGATATTCCATGGGTTGGGAACCGGTTGCCCATCCTCCGTAGCTAGGCGAACACACCCTTGGCGACAAACTTCTGTGACCCAAAAGGGACCCTCCCACTTGGGTGAGAGTTTGTTTGTACCTTCACGGGAGAGCAGACGTCGCAGAACCAGGTCGTTCACCTTGAGCTCCCTACTGCGCACGATCCGCTGATGGTAGCGTCAGAGCGCTTGCCTGTACCGTGCGTTTTGGAGGGTTGCTTGTATGCGTCCCTCGTTGACGAGGTCCATATCTTCATGCCTGGACTGGTCCTGTGTGGCTTCGTCGTACATCCGGACACGAGGGGAGCCCATGGTGATTTCTAGGGGGAGGAAGACCTCCGCCCCGTACACCAGGAAGTAGGGCGTTTCTCCCGTAGCCCGGCTGGTTGATGTCCGGCTAGCCCACAGCGCGTATGGAAGATCATCCACCCAATTTGCACCATGCCTCTCGAGGCTTGAGTATGTACGAGTCCGGAGGCCCTTGAGAATCTCAGCGTTTGCCCTCTCTACCTGTCCATTACTCTCGGGATGGGCGACAGAGGCATAACAAACTTGGATTCCAAGGTCCTCGCAGTATTCTTGGAATGCCGCACTCATGAACTGGGTCATGTTATCAGTAATGATTCTGTTCAGGACCCCGAACCTACAGACAATCGACTTGATGAACTTCACTGCTGACTGCTTGTTAATGGTGACGACTGGGGTGGCTTCCGACCATTTGGTGAACTTATCTACGGCGACGTAGAGGTGTCGGAATCCTCCGATGGCTCTTGGCAAAGGTCCCAGGATGTCCAGTCCCCACACGGCAAACGACCATGAGGGAGGGATCATCTGTAGCACTTGAGCTGGTGTGTGGATCTGCTTGGCATGGAACTGGCACGCCTTGCATCTCTTAACCATGTCAGTGGCATCCTGGAGTGTTTTTGGCCAGTAGAAGCCATGCTGAAAGGCTTTACTGACCAACGTGCGGGCTAGTGCGTGGTTCCCGCACTCACCTCCATGGATTTCTGCGAGCAAGTCGCAGCCTTCCTCCCGGGTAATGCATCGCGGTAGGATGCCGTTAGCGCCACACCGGTAGAGATCCCCCTCTACTAGCATGTATATTTTAACCATCTGCACAATCTGTTCTGCCAGGGCATGTTCTTCGGGAAGGTAGTTGTCCTTCAAGTAGTCCCGGACCTCTGAGATCCATGCATCGGGACTTCCTTGAGCTTCTGGTTCTTGGGTGCCCAGCTACTCGGAGTTGCTAGAGACACATAGGAACCTTGGTGGGCACCATGGCTGCAGGGCCACCGGGGTTGCTAGCTTCATGGTGCTAGCTTCACCCCCTTCACCCAGCTCGGCAGCTCGGGCGGTTGGTCGCGATAACGTCCATGCAAAGACTCCTTCGGGCACTGGTGCCTCTGTGGAGGCCTTCATTGACAGGTTGTCTGCGACTGAGTTGTCAGCTCGGGGCACATGGCACAGATCCAAAACTTCGAAATCTTTCTCCAGCTTCCTGTCGTGCAACAAGTATGCTGCCACCTGGGGGTCATTGCAACTGCACTCCCCTTTGACTTGCTTGACAATTAGCTGGGAATCACCTTTGGTGAGGAGCTGGCGGACATTGAGAGCCAACGCTGACTTCAACTCGTAGATGAGGGCCTCATACTCTGCCATGTTGTTAGTGGCTTTAAAGCCAAGATGCACCATATACTTGAACTGCTCCACTGTCGGAGCTATGAGCACCGCGCCGACTCTGACCCCCTGTTTTCGGGCGGAACCATCAAAGTAAAGTGTCCACGGGGTTTCTGTGAAGACCTGTGCTCCGGACACTATGTCCCCGCCGATTGAGCTTTCTTGGTTGCTAGGCGATGGAGTACACTCCGCCAAGAAATCCGCCAGGGCCTGACTTTTGACTGCATGCCGAGGGAGGAACTCAATTTCAAACTCCACTAGCTCAGCTACCCACTTGGCGATGTTGCCGGTGGCATTAGGGCTGTGGAGCACTGCTCTCAGTGGGAAGGAAGTGACCCATGAGATCCTATGGCCCTAGAAATAGTGTCGGAGCTTCCTTGATGCTATCAACACGGCGTACAACATCTTATGTATCTCCTGATACCTTGTTTTTGCCTCATGGAGGACTTCGCTGATGTAGTAGACTGGCCTTTGGGTGGTCCAAACTCTGCCCGAGAGGTCCGGTGCCCCCTGCATCGGATCCAGGTCCCGGGACACCTGGCTCTTGGGACCCACATCATCCTCCAGGGGCTGGGACCTGGCGACTTCATGGTTCCCGGAGCCCCCTAGGAGAGATACATGGCTTGGTCCGAGACCGGAGGCTCAATGCTTGTGTAACGGGCTCCTTCTCGTGTATGTTGCTGATGTGGTTCCGATCGCTCTGCGACCAAGAACATACTAACCACTTCGGTTGTTGCAGTAACATACAACAGCAGGGGCTCGTCGGGCTCCAGCGCCACCATAACTGGGAGGGACATCAGGTGCCTCTTGAGCTTTTGAAACGCCGTTTCTGCCTCTTCTGTACAGGCAAACGTACCTGCCTTCCACATAATCTTGAAGAAGGGAAGCGCTCGTTTCGCTAGTCTCGAGATGAAGCAGCTGAGGGCCGCTAGGCACCCTGCGAGCTTCTGTACATCCTTGATACGCGACGGGGGATGCATCAGCTCTATCGCCTTGATCTTCTCTGGATTTGCTTCGATCCCTCGGTGAGAAACCAGGAATCCAAGCAGCTTCCCAGAAGAGACCCCGAAGACACACTTTTTGGGGTTTAGCATGGTGCGCGTAAGGCGTAGCCTGCTAAAGACTTGCGCCAAGTTGTCCAGGAAGGACACACGGTCTTTGATTTTGACCATGATATCATCGACATACACCTCTACCAGGTCCCTAATGAGGTCGCCAAATGTTTTATGCATCGCACGTACAAAGGTAGGGAGAGCATTCTTAAGACCATAAGGCATGGAGACATAACAATACAAGCCATCTACTTTTACAAAAGCAGTGTGTTCTTCATCATCTCTAGACATAGGTATTTGATGGAAACTAGAATACGCGTCTAGGAAACACAGCAGATCACAGCCTGACATAGAGTCTACAATCTGATCTATCCTAGGGAGTGGGAATAGATCTTTTGGACATGCCTTGTTTAGGTTGGTGTAGTCGATGCACATCCGAAGTTTCCCGCCAGCCGTGGGGATGACAACAGGGTTAGCTAACCACCGAGGGTGGTGGACCTCCCGGATGAAGCCGACGTTGAGCAACTTCTTAATCTCCTCCCGGATGAAGTTTTGGCGCTCAACAGATTGCTTCCGAGGCTTCTGTTGTATCGGGCAGGCATCGGGGTAGATCTTCAGATGGTGCTCAGTCACCTTCCCGGGGATCCCGGGCATCTGCGATGGTTGCTAGACAAACACATCGACATTGTCTCAGAGGAAGGTGGCGAGCGCGAATTCCTATTTGCTGTCAAGGTTACCCGCAATGCGAGTCGTCTGGGCAGCCTCGGGTCCGATCCTGACGACCTTTACTGGGACATCGTCTTCGGCGGGCAACACGTGCGGAGCTGCAGTGGAGGTCGGCTGGGGCGGACCTTTACTTGGTTGGCCTTCCCTTGCATCATCTAGGTTCAGGGCCTACCCCGCAGCGAGTGCTTGGAGTTGCTCCAAGGCTGACACTGCCACGGTGCGATCCCCCCGGACCCTGAGGACCCTGGATGGCGTCGACATCTTCAGGACCAGATAGCCGTAGTGAGCTACAACCATGAACTGGTATAGCGCCGGCCTTCCGATGATGGTGTTGAAGGGAAGCTCAACATCCGCCATGTCAAATAGAATATTCTTCATGTGGTAGTTCTCCGGGGTACCAAAGGTTACCGGGAGGTGGATGCTACCACTGGGCACAATCCTCCCTGGGCCCACACCTGAGAATGGGCTCGAAGGCGTGAGTCGAGACATAGGTATCTGCAGTTTCCGGAAGGCTGCAATGGAGATGAGGTTGAGGCCTCCACCACCGTCGATCAGCACGTAATGGAGCTTCACGTTGGCGATGGTTGGGGCCACGAGCAGTGGGAGCACTCCAGCTCCTGCCATGTTCTTCGGGCAGTCCGAGGCATCAAAGATGATAGCAGTGTTCATCCACTTGCTGTGGGGAGCCAGACTTGGCACCGGGGCCACTGCCGCCACGACCCGTTGTAGGACTTTCACTGCGTTTCGAGACACAGGGTCGGAGGCCCCCCGTAGATGACATAGAGGAGCTTCCGACGCTCCTGGTCGCTGCTAGTGTCCGAGTCAGCACTCGTGAACACTGCTTTCACTGCTCTGTGGGACTCCTGGTACCCCATGTCTCCATCCTTGTCCTCCACAGGGTCAAGCTTCTGCTTACCCTCCCTTAGGCGGGAGGGCTCGCTCTCTTGACGCTGCTGCTTCTGCCGCTGCTCGCGGAAACGTTCCGCGAGCTTCATGACTTCTGTTGACAGCTGTTATATACCAATTTCATCCGTCAATTTAACTCAATTATGTGAAGGATTGATAATTTCTTGCACACATCACCTTTCTATCTAACCCAATTTCACTTGGACTTGGAGAAATATGTGTATGCATCATTTTATGCAGGAAATGAGGAAATGTAGAGGAACCAATCCTATAAAATATCATCCCAGCCAATCAGGCGACAACACATGGCATCCCATGGATCAAATGGCCCACAAACAGAAGTATCCGAGGAGATCCAATGGTGTATCACCCATATACATCAATTGGACCCACCTGGCAGCCACCTGGAGAAAGCACACGAGAAACAGTGCAATGACCAGGTCGACCGAACCAGGGGGTCGACCGACCTGGTCTTTGCACCAAACTCGGTCAGCCTCCACGTGTCGGCTCCTCCCGGCTCCCTGGAGTCAATGGTGACTGATTCGCGCGCTTTTGGTGGCGGGAACCGACCTCAACACTAGTATAAATAGGACCCCCTACCCCTCACTTCAACACACACCACTTGAGCTTCATCTCTATTGTATACACTATCATCCATATTCTTAGAGGAGTTAGGTTGTAGAGAGGAGAGTCTCTAGTCCCAAGTTCAAATTGGGAAAGGAGTAAGGAGTCTCTCTCTTCCCAATCCTACATTGGGAAAGGTATGGCTCATGTATTCTTTCTTGTATTTGTGACTTTATGCATAATAAAGATAGTATCTTTAGTCTCTATTTATACATATACTTGGGCAAAGTGTTTCTTGTTTGATTGTGGAGTCCATGTATGTGGAAGGTATAGCTTCTATGACTATTTCATCATGAACATATCTCATTATCATAGAACCTATAGACCCCCACTATAGTCTAGTTAAATATAACATAACTAGGTTAGTATGGATAATTATGTTGTGTATCAACATTGGTTCAATGATGATTCAATTCATTGCCTTAGGATGGATTGTGCCTAGGCTCTTAAGGTAATTACTTAATATGCTAGCATGGTGCTAGGATAGCTAAGTAGCATTGGATGTCTTGTAGACCCACGGATTGAAGAGGTAGGCAGTAGGTGGTGACAGCCCCATCTGTCCTTTGTAATCCTCCACGTTCGGCTATGCCACAGCGCTTGGCGGGAGTCGCCCTAGTATTGCTAGGGGTAAGCCCGTGCCCGATGTGTTGAACCACATAACATAAGTATTCACTATTGATCTAGCTTATGGATAATTAGTTTAGACTATGTATTTGTACAATAGAGCATAGTAGGAGTACCTCCATAACTCTCAACCTTAACTAACCTCTAGGATCCTCTTATCCCCCTTAGACTTGAAAGCTTTTGTGTGTGTCACACTACCACCACTATTATTTTATCCATCCTTACTAGATTCTTACCTAGACCTTTCTACCCTTTCCATTCGATGATTGTTATATCTCTTCCCTGCCTTCCTTTGGGATCAAATAAATGACACCCTTGGGAATACTCTTAAGGGAAAATGCTACAATAATATCTCCGTGCGCTTGCGGAATTCACTCTGTGATCCAATAGAACCATTAACAAGTATTTCTGACACATCAGTTGGAGATGTTTAGTTAATGGTGCATAAGAAATACCAACAAGCATTTCTGTCACCGTTGCCAGGGATGATTTGTTAGTATATCTTAGGAGCCATCAACAAGCATTTCTGGCGCTGTTGCTGAGGATGACTTGTTAGTATATCTTAGGACCCGTAAACAAGCATTTCTGGTGCCGTTGTCGGGGATGATTTGTTAGTATATCTTAGGAGCCATCAACAAGCATTTCTGGCGCTGTTGTCGGGGAAGGCAAATAGATATATAACACGACTGAGTGAATAGGATAGAACCCTGGGTAGGACTGTAGTAGGATAACCATTCTTTGTTTTCGCATTTTAATGTGAAAACATGGTAGTGTATGTCTGGTTTCTGTCTACCGGAAAACTTTGTTGAAGATCCTGAATCTCTTCTGAGAGATCAACCCCGTGTTGTTACTCCTCAGAAGATTCGAGCAGCAACGCAAGCCAACATATCTGCACCAACAATCCAAACGCCAATGGTCAGAAGACCCTTCGTGAGTTCTCAGCTCCCCTGCTAATAATGTGCCTATTGGGCCCACTGTTAACATGGGAGATGTGAATTTCGAGATCAAAACTGGCCTTATCACTATGGTGCAAGCCAACCCATTCTGTGGGAAGGCTAATGAGGATGCAAGTGCTCACTTGCAACAATTCCTCGAGATATGCAACACTTTTAAGATCAAGGACGTGTCTCCGAATGCGGTCTGTCTGAGACTATTCCCGTTCTCTCTCCTTGGGAGAGCAAAACAGTGGTTCTACGCAAACAAAAGCTTTGTAGACACTTGGGAGAAGTGTTCTACGACATTCCTCGCCAAATTCTTCCTGTTGGGCAAAACCAATGCCCTACGTGGAAGGATTTATAGCTTTCAGCAAGAGCTCAAGGAATCTATTCCCGAGGCATGGGAAAGGCTTCAGGAGTACATCCTAGCCTGTCCCCACCATGGGATGGATGACTGGCTCCTTATTCAGAATTTTTATAACGGGCTGATCCCATCAGCTCGTGACCATTTGATTGCTGCTGCTGGAGGAGCCTTCTTCTCATCGACGGTGCCAAAAGCTAAAGATCTTATTGAGAAGATGGTGTCCAACATGGGATGGTACAATGAGCATCTCCATACCCGACAACGAGGCATGCACACCTTGAAGGAGGTGGACATGATCGCTGCAAAATTGGACCTCCTAATGAAGAAAATTGATGGACAAGCCAGTGGTGAAGTGTCTGACAATGCCTATGCCCTAGACTCTCACACCACGTGTGAAGTCTTTGGCAACACGGGTCATATGGGCAATGATTGCCCAGAAACTCATGAGGATGCCCTATACCTCGCCCACAATGGAAATTTCAACAACAACAATGGCTATCGTCCAGGATGTCAAGGGTGGGGTCAACAATGCCCATTCTTTCAAGGAGGGTACAACAAAAATGGCAACACTTGAAATCAGCCCAACTTGAGAGTGCCATTAGCCAACTCAAGATCAACGATGCCCTATCCAAGAAGTTGTCAGCTAATGACAAGACCCTAGAGAATATCAATGCAAAGATGGAAGGACTATCCTCAGCCTTCAAGAAGCAACTAAGCTTCAACAAGATGCTCGAGACTCAGTTGGATCAGCTGGCAGCTGCTATTCCTCCGATGGAGAATGGCAAGATGCGAGGCTAGCAAGAACCCCCGACAGAAAATGTCAACATGCTTTCCGTACAAGTGAGCAACTGGCGGAAGGACCCTAGATGTCCTACCATTTCATGCTCAATTGGGGCTCACCACTTTGACAAGGCACTTTGTGATCTGGGAGCAAGTGTTAGTGTGATGCCCAAGGTGTTGTTTGATCAGCTGAACTTCACAGAACTGACTCCAACACCAATGCAGCTACAACTGGCTGACTCTTCAGCCCGTTATCCAGCGGGTATTGCTGAAGACGCCCCGCTGAAGATCCGAAACTGCTTCATACCCGTGGATTTTGTGGTGCTAGACATGGGCACTGAGAAAGATACACCACTCATTCTTGGGCGCCCATTCCTCAGCACTGCAAAAGCTCGCATAGATGTGGGAGATGGAGAAATTCACTTCCATATCAATGGCAAGGAGGAAAAGTTTAACTTTCGGCCAAGATTAGAGCAATGCTCCATGATTCGAATCAAGTATGGTCCGAATGATAAATACATCAGAGAGGTCGAAGTCACACCTCTAAAGGTGGACTCACTCATTGCATTCATGAGAAGATTAATCTACGAGGAGAATCCGTCGTTTCGACCACGCTGATATCCAAAGGCGACGGAATCATTTCGACCTTCCCGAAGGCCCAAGTCCACCAAGCCGCCAAAGAAGGAATGGCAAAAGAAGCAAGACAAGCCGTCCAAGCCCATCCCTCCGGGCTCGGATGTGAAATGAAGACAGAGGAATGTCCATCTCATCGGACGGTGGTGAGACCTACGCCAATAGGTTAAATTGGTAGTTATCCCACTTTATTTTTCTTTCTTTCTTTTTCCACCCCATTTGGATTTTTCCCATTGCATATTTGATTTTTCCTAGCATGTTGAGAATCTTATATTCTCGGCTATCATTTTTCTGTCTTTCTTTTCAAAAGAAATTTTTTTATTGGGTTTAAAAAAGGTTTTTATTTGAAAAACAATTTTTTCTGACCTGCACATGTGGCATTTCACCAACGTGCTAACTTTATAGCCGTTGGGGAGCCACTTGCCAAAAGAAGAACCAGGGGGGCCACCTGTTAGGTCGGCTGAACCCCCTGGGCGGCTGAACAGGGAGTGGAGCCAAATTGGCTCTCCTTCCTCCAATGGCTACATTTTGAACCCCAAGTGACTGTTGGAGGGTGCACCCTATAAATTGTGGCCGTGAGGAGCACTTCTCTTCACACACCACATCATTTTACCCAAGTCACACTCTAGCTCACCTTGTTTTTCTTGCTCTTCATTGCAACACTCTTGCTCAAATCCATCCCCAAAAAGATTTTCTTTTGTTTGCATTTGCATTTTATACTCAAGCTTTCAAGAGGAGAAAATTCACTGAGAGTGTTGTTTTCCAAACATCGCTTCTTTTCGAATTTTTCTCGCCTTGTTTTGTTCTTGCTTGTTGAACTCAAAAAAACATGAAGAGGTTGTTCGGAAAGAGGAAGGAGGCTGCAAGCTCAAGCCGTGGTGAAGGTTCTAGTGCACGCCTCTCTTCCATGGGTACAATCCCAAGGAGGAGAAGTGTGTGTGAGGACACTCCCATGGAAGAGAGAAGCAACCCACACCAACTTCTTCATGACAACGACCTTGACATACGAAGCGAAGTTGAAGATCAAGCACACAGGCTTCTCCAAGATCGTGAGTTCTGCCACACCAAGGCTTACGATCCACATTTGATCTCCAAAATAGGTATGGACTCCGAATTTCTTTCCATTTGGCATGCAATTGGATTTGATGACTTTGCTCACATAGAGGAAAAAGGTTCACGCCTTCTCACTATCCAATTCCTTTGCACGCTAAGAAGTATTTCTTTTAGATTATTTCAAAAAGAATACAACATCCTATGGAAAGAATTAGGTTGCATCCTAGGCTTCCATAAACGGTGTTTGCTAGATTTAGACAATTTGCCTAAGTTTAACAAATTTTTTTTTTGGCATGAGCTATCTAGTGAGGTCACATGTAGGGCTCCTAGAAATAGCCATATCCAAAACCCTACCTTATGCTTCAGACATAGATGGGTGGCTATGACTATGTTCCCTAGGGGAGATGTTAGGGTTGTGCGAGATGATGAATTGAAAATTTTGTTTGCCATGACTAAAAAGATAAAAGTAGCTCCAGTCAAAGCCATGATGACACAATAGTTAGATTACATTTCAAAATTGTGACGCCCGGTTCCGGAAATGAACCAAGCTAATGCATATGTGTGCCCAGGATGTTCAACACACATACACGAGTGCAATCACAAAAGGATATACAGAAAATTACCACAGAACAAAATTAATTAACCAAATTTTATTACACAAACCATATTATCCTCGATTACAACCTCTAATGAATATTTATGACAAGTTCAACTAATGCAGCGGAAATAAACTAAATGAGCAAACTAAACAGCTAGGTAGCATGAGCAATAGGGTATAGCGCAGCTCCAATCAACACCACAGGCAAAGCTGACGGTAGACACGGCCTAGAACTCCGCATTATCACCATTAAACTCCCAATCCTGACTTGCAACTGTTTGGAGGGGGGGAATTGCAAGAGTGAGTACATGTTGTACTCAGCAAGTGTGGAAAGTATAACAAGTGGCTGATTCAAATGACAACAATAATAATGGCTAGGTGCTGAAAAGTACATTAAAACATTTGAAAAGCAATATACATCATGTATGTGAAATAAACCCATCATAAACCATAATTAATAACATAGTCCAATCCATATTCCATATCCATCATCATATACCAATATCCATATTCAATACCAGAATTCAATTCATATCCATCTATAACCATAATACCAACCATAACCAACCCAAATACCATCCCAATACCGAGTTCCCTCCAATCATGGAAGTTGTCCAGGTGCTCATAACCGGGAGCACGACTATCATGATAGTTTTAGACACACCCTAGAGAGTTTGTACCACTTTACCCACGTGTTTGTGATTTCATCACCTTTCGATGACTAGAACCTCTATTATGCCGTCTCACACTTCCGTCGGTGTGTGGCCAAGAGATCACAAAATAGCCTTTACAAAGGAATTACTAGCCTATTTAGACCCTACTGAGGTTTCACCGGTGGCGATGTCTCCAACAGAGCACATCTTCAACCAAGGGCCCCCTCTTGAGCCATTCGGATCCCAGGGTAGTCCCACCAATCATCAACAAACCCAATCCGACTACCCCTTCCCCGAGCATCCTTAATGGTCCAAATAGCACTGGCAAAGCCCTAATTAATCAGCTATGCTGCACCCATACTTGGTCTCGTGGTGGCACTATAGTCTTGGCTTATTCTCCCATGAACCGGTCCTTAGATCTAAGGCAAGCAAACCACCATAACATCCAACCCATCCACATACCATGCTTGCTTAGATCACCCATTACCATATCATATTTAACCAGTTCATGTTAACCATAAATCTCATCCATGCATAATTAAATTGAGTGGTATAGTTGTTTCCCATCCCAGTTGATTAAGCGAAGCAAAAGGTAAAAAGCCATTCTCGACTCTCTACCATAAATTCTAGGCGACAAGGGTGGTCATACAACGCTAGTAAGCTTCCTACCATAGGATTCCCATCAAATTGACACAAGCATGCAATTTTGCAAACAAAACATTTATTTTAAAAACAGGATCAATATGCTTCAAGGACACTTGCCTTGCTCTTGCTGTTGATGAGGATCAAAGGCTTCAAACTCTTGGTGCTGTAGATCCTCCGTGGCACTCTCTAGCAAAAATCTGTCTAATCCGCACAATAAACATACAAGACAAGAAACACAATCAAAGAGGCACAAATATTAATCAATATGACATGACATGCATGATTAATGCAAATGCAAAGTAGAACTTGTTAATAGATTGCCTTTAATGATCACTAACTAGTTCTAATAGATTTTAACAAGTTTATACAGGTTTGGAGTTGATTAGATATAATTTTAGAATCAATTCAACACAATTTAACCAGGAAGATCAGACTAGTCCGCTAGGGACCGGACAAGTCCACACTCTGCGAGATCAGCGGATTAGAGTTTTCTAGATCGACGTAAATTTGGAGATTAGGGGTTGAATTCACGTAAGGAAAAGAGAATAGAAGGTATACCAGGTGTTTAGGACTCCAATGAATCAAGAAACTTGGAGTTAACTCTTGGATCTTGATGATCTAGGGTTGGTGATGAATTTGGAGATGAATTGATGGCGAAGAACGAAAGCTTGGTGGAGATCTTGATCCTCTTTCGTTTCCTCCTCTTCTTCTTGCTTGGGATCTTCTCCTCCCTCCTTGATGGTGGCTCTCCACGAACTAGGGTTTTGGTGGGGTGGAAAAGTGGCAAATAGATGTCAAGCCAAGGGGTGGGGTTATTTATATAGAGGTGGAGGCTAGGGTTAGATGTATTTCGAGTTTGGGATGAGTAGAGGCCGGTTTAGGGTCCTACATGGGCTCTAAAAGAGTTAGGCACGACGTCCCTAGGCCCACTTAACGTGAAACCCAAGAAACGAGTCATAAAACAAAAGATCAACTCGGAGTCGCAAAATAATGGACAAGTCTGGAAAGGACCGGACTAGTCTGAAGTTGTCCAGAGAGAAAATCGGATAGGTCTGGCCTAAACGGACAAGTCCGACTTTAGTCAGAGAGGAAATCGGACAAGTCCGCTGGAACACCGGACTAGTCCGAAAAAGTCCAGGGACTTAGCAAATTTTCAAGGATTCATGGAATATCGGACTAGTCCACACAAAATCGGACAAGTCCGAAGGTTTCCAGAGGCAAAATCGGATTAGTCCGCAGCAAAAATGGACAAGTCCATTTTTAGTCAGAAAGAAATCGGACTAGTCCTCAGTAAAATCGGACTAGTCCGCACTTTCCTGCATTTTAAGTGCGGTTTTGCTCCAAATCAATTTTAAACTCGTTCCTCTTGATGTGGATTAATTTTAAACATGTATATGAATGTATGCAAGGCATGATGCATGAAAATGAGGGTGTTACAAACTTACCCCCCTTAAAATGAATCTCGCCCTCGAGATTCGACGCGTAAGAGAAGAGATAGGGAAACTCCTTCTTGAGATCATCCTCCAATTCCCATGTTGCTTCTTTTTCTATGTGGTGCTTCCATTGAACTTTACACCATCGAATCACCTTGTTCCTTGTGGTTCTCTCCTTGGTTTTCAAGATCTTGATCGGTTGTTCGGCATAAGTCAAATCTTCCTCTAGTTCCAATCCTTCCATGGGCACTTGTTCTTTCGGTACCCTTAAGCACTTCTTGAGCTGGGAAACATGAAAGACATCATGGACATCTGAAAGATGAGTTGGCATCTCCAACTTATATGCTACTTCTCCTCTTTTGTCCAATATCTTGAATGGTCCAATATAACGAGGTGCTAGCTTGCCTCTTATGTTAAACCTCTTATGACCTCTCATTGGTGACACCTTGAGGTAAAAAAATCTCCTACTTCAAAGGCTAATTTCCTTCTCCCATTGTCCGCATAGCCTTTTTGTCTTGATTGGGCAGCCCTCAAGTTTTCACAAATTATGTGGACTTGCTTTTCATCTTCTTGCAACACATCCGGACCAAATACTTGAGTTTCTCCTGCCTCATTCCAGAACAAAGGTGTCCTACACTTTCTCCCATAAAGCGCTTCATATGGTGACATTTTCAAGCTTGCTTGGTAACTATTGTTGTATGAAAATTCTGCGTATGGCAAGCTCTTGTCCCAACTTTTCCCATTCTTCAAAGCAAAAGCTCTTAACATGTCCTCCAAAATTTGATTGGTCCTCTCGGTTTGTCCATCCGTTTGAGGGTGATATGCTGAACTAAAATCCAACCTCGTTTCCAAGGCTTCATGCAATTTTTGCCAAAATCTGGAGGTAAATTGAGAACCTCTATCCGAGGCTATCTTCTTAGGTACTCCGTGTCGACACACAATCTGCTCCATGTATATTTCGGCCAATCGTGCAGCTGTATATTTGGTCTTCCCAGGGACAAAATGAGCTGACTTGGTTAAGCGATCCACAATTACCCAAATTGAGTCATACCCGGACTGAGTACGTGGTAACCCAACTATGAAGTCCATTCCAATTTCTTCCCACTTCCATTCCGGGATCTTCAATGGTTGCAATAATCCAGCTGGCCTCTGATGTTCCGCCTTGACTCGTTGGCACACATCACACAATGCCACATATTCAGCTATGTCCTTTTTCATGCTATCCCACCAATAGCAAGCCTTCAAGTCTTTGTACATCTTCGTACAACCGGGGTGAATCGAGTATGGCGAGTCATGTGCCTCCTTTAGTATTGTCTCCCGAATATGCTTCACATTAGGCACGACAATCCTTTTTCCAAGCCATAAGATACCATGTTCATCCTCGTCAAATCTGAATTCTCTCCCTTCTTCGGTCCTTTCCTTGATTTCCTTGATCTCCTCATCTGTGGTTTGTGCTTCTCGAATTTCTTGCTCCAAGGTCGGATTTAAATCCATCATCTCCATCTCATTTACAAACCCGAGGTTCAACCGTTCAAACTCCTTGCATAACTCAGATGGTAACTCTCGAACTGTGAGTTGATGACTTACTCCCTTTCTACTCAAAGCATTAGCCACTACATTGGCTTTTCACGGATGATAGTTGATCCCCAAATCACAATCTTTGATGAGCTCCAACCATCTCCGTTGCCTCAAGTTCATATCCGTTTGTGTGAAAATATACTTCAAACTCTTATGATCCATATAAATTTCACACCTATGTCCAATAATATAGTGTCGCCAAATCTTCAATGCGTGTACCACGACTGCGAGTTCTAAATCATGTGTTGGGTAATTCTGCTCATGTTTTTTCAATTGTCTTGATGCATATGCAACCACTTGACCTTCTTGCATAAGCACGCATCCAAGTCCTTGTCTTGATGCGTCGCAATATATGTCAAAACTCTTACTTACATCTGGCAATACCAAAACTGGAGCTGTTGTCAACCTCTTCTTCAACTCCTCAAAACTATTTTGACAAGCTTGAGTCCATTGGAAAGCTTTTCCCTTCATTAGAAACTCCGTCATAGGCTTGGCTATTTTGGAAAAGTCCTTGATGAACCTACGGTAATATCCAGCCATCCCAAGAAAACTTCTTATTTCCTTGACGTTTTGCGGCGGTTCCCACTTCAACACGTCCCTCACTTTTCCAGGGTCGACTGATACTCCTCCTCCTGAGATGATATGACCCAAAAACAACACCTCTCTCAACCAAAACTGACACTTGTTGAACTTGGCATACAATTGATGCTCCCTCAATTTCTGCAACGTAAGCCTCAAGTGTTCCTCATGTTCTTTCTCATCCTTCGAGTAAATCATAATGTCATCAATAAACACCACAACGAATCTATCCAAGTACTCCATGAAGACCTTATTAATGAGGTACATAAAGTAAGCAGGCGCATTTGTCAATCCAAAAGACATCACAGTGTACTCATAAGATCCATACCGTGTTCTAAAAGCTGTTTTTTGGTATGTCCGATGGTCTAATCTTCATTTGAAAGTATCCCGACCTCAAGTCAATCTTAGAGAAGACACAAGCACCCTTCATATGATCAAACAAGTCTTCTATGCGTGGCAAGGTGTACTTGTTATTGATTGTCACCTCGTTGAGAGATCGATAATCCACACACATCCTTTGGGTTCCATCCTTCTTGTCCACAAACAGCACGGGCGCTCCCCAAGGTGAAGAACTAGGGCGAATAAAACCTTTCTCTAGCTGCTCTTGAATTTGTTTCTTGAGCTCCGCTAATTCCATAGGAGGCATCCTATACGGCCTCTTAGCTATAGGTGCAGTTCCAGGTATTAAATCAATAACAAACTCAATGTCTCGATTAGGTGGCATACCTGGCAACTCGTCCGGAAAAACATCCAAAAATTCACACACCACCGGAATCTCCTCAATTGCGGCACCATCCATATGATTCAACTCCAATTACTTTGGTGCGGTTTGAGATGCTTCAAATTCTACGGTGATCCCTTCTTCATTGGTCAACTTCACCATCTTTGTGGCACACTCAATAACTCCATTGTGCTTCCTCAACCAGTCCATACCAAGTATAATGTCCAATCCTTGAGAATCCAAAACAATGAGGTTGGCGAAGAAGTCTACCCCCTTATTCTAAGGCTTACTTTTGGACATACTATATTTGTCCTCATCTCTCCTCCGGGAGACTTAACCAACAGAGTAAACTTCATATGAGAGATATGCAAACTATACTTGGCAACATACTTCGATGCAATGAATGAATGCGATGCTCCAGAACCAAATAATGTAGTCGCGGGGTTGGAGTTGGCGAGAAACATACCAATGGCCACATCATCTGCTTGTTGAGCATCCTCCGTAGAGACATGGTTCACATTACCACGAGAAAAATTATGTTGTCCACGGCTTCCTTTTGGCGCTCCTCCATTGGGTCTTGGGTTTTGCTTTGGCGCATTGCTTCCTTGACCAAGGCCCGACTTAGGACATTGATGCACAAAGTGTCCAACTTCTCCACAAGTATAACACTTCTTAACTCCACTAGAATTATTGGGACGAGCTTGGTTTTGAGCACCTTCAACAGGAAAGTTAGAACGAGGTGCATAAGGCATTGGAGGCCTAGGTGCTTGCATGAGAGGGCGCTGCTGCACAAACTGAGTTGGGCGCGGTGCAAATCTAGGGCGTTGAGCAGGAATAGAAGAGCTATAATAAGGCGCATTGGGTGGTGCAAGGCGAGGGCACATTACTTCCTTGTTACTCTCCTTGATAGAGCGCCTTCCTCTTATTGTCTTGCTCCATCTCACGAATCTTGTTCTGAACCACAATTGCTTTGTCCACAAGCTTCTGAAAATTTGCATAATCACAATTGAGTAGTTGTACTTGGATTTCATTGTTCAAGCCCCTCATGAACAAGTATTCTTTCCGGCTGTCCCGACTAACATTCTCAGGCGCATATCTTGAGAGTTGAGTGAACTCATTGAGATATTCACTCACGCTTGATCTTCTTTGCCTTAAATTCTCAAATTCTTGCCTCTTCAAGATCATAACACCCTCGGGCACATAGTGAGAACGAAAATTCTCCTTGAATTCGGCCCAAGTAATTCTCTCTTGGTTCTCATGAGCATTGTAATAAGAATCCCACCAATCCGCAGCTGCTCCAACTAGTTGATGAGAAGCAAACAAGACCTTCTCCCGGTCACTGCATTGGACAATAGCTAACTTCTTCTCCATGGACTTGAGCCAATCATCCGCATCCATAGGGTCAGCAGCTTGAGCAAAGGTCGGTGGCCTAGTCCTCATAAACTCCCCCAATCGGTTATGAAGAGGCGGGGGTGGCGGTGGAGACATGTGGGGCTGATTGTTGATATTACCAGCCTGCAGCTGTCCCATAGTTTGTATCATGGTCTGCATGAGCTGGTTTTGTATAGCCAATAGCTGCTCAATGTTGATAGCTCCCTGAGTAGATCCTTTTCCAATGTTGTTTTGAGGCACTCCATTGTTCTCGTCCTCATCATTGCCATCCCTCTGGTTCCGAGTCCTCACCATCTGGAGAAAAGCAATAGGTAAGGATTAGAAAACGTCCCCAACTATATGCATCAAGGGATATGAAACTAAACAGCTTACTACACTAGCCTAGGTGGACATGGCAATGCTAAGACATTCCAAAATCCTCTATTAAGCACAAAAGCAAACAATATATATAGCAACAACACACCAACCAAAATACATCGATTCCTGAGTGCTCCTATGTGCTCTAGAGTGTCCATTCCATCTAGGCTGCATCCTACGGTCAACCTGGCTCTGATACCAATCCGTGACGCCCGGTTCCGGAAATGAATCAAGCTAACACATATGTGTGCCCAGGATGTTCATCACACATACACGAGTGCAATCACAAAAGGATATACAGAAAATTACCACAGAACAAAATTACTTAACCAAATTTTATAACACAAACCATATTATCCTCGATTACAACCTCTAATGAATATTTATGACAAGTTCAACTAATGCAGTAGAAATAAACTAAATGAGCAAACTAAACAACTAGGCATCATGTGCAATAGGGTATAGCGCAGCTCCAATCAACACCACAGGCAAAGCTGACGGTAGACACGGCCTAGAACTCCGCATTATCGCCATTAAACTCCCATCCTGACCTGCAACTGTTTGGGGGGGGGGAATTGCAAGAGTGAGTACATGTCGTACTCAGCAAGTGTGGAAAGTATGACATGTGGTTGATTCAAATGACGACAATAATAATGGCTAGGTGCTGAAAAGTACATTAAAACATTTGAAAAGCAATATACATCATGTATGTGAAATAAACCCATCATAAACCATAATTATTAACATAGTCCAATCCATATTCCATATCCATTATCATATACCAATATCCATATTCAATACCAGAATTCAATTCATATCCATCCATAACCATAATACCAACCATAACCATCCCAAATACCATCCCAATACTGAGTTCCCTCTAATCATGGAAGTTGTCCAGGTGCTCATAACCGGGAGCACGGCTATCATGATAGTTTTAGACACACTCTGCAGAGTTTGTACCACTTTATCCACGTGTTTGTGATTTCATCACCTTTCGATGACTAGAACCTCTATTATGCCGTCTCACACTTCTGTCGGTGCGTGGCCAAGAGATCACAAAATAGCCTTTACAAAGGTATTACTAGCCTATTTAGACCCCACTAAGGTTTCACCGGTGGCAATGTCTCCTACAGAGCACATCTTCAACCAAGGCCCCCTCTTGAGCCATTCGGATCCCAGGGTAGTCCCACCAATCATCAACAAACCCAATCCGACTACCCCTTCCCCGAGCATCCTTAATGGTCCAAATAGCACTGGAAAAGCCCTAATTAATCAGCTACGCCGCACCCATACTTGGTCTCGTGGTGGCACTGTAGTCCTGGCTTATTCTCGCATGAACCGGTTCTTAGATCTAAGGCAAGCAAACCACCATAACATCCAACCCATCCACATACCATGCTTGCTTAGATCACCCATTACCATATCATATTTAACCAGTTCATGTTAACCATAAATCTCATCCATGCATAATTAAATTGAGTGGTATAGTTGTTTCCCATCCCAGTTGATTAAGCGAAGCAAAAGGTAAAAAGCCATTCCTGACTCTCTACCATAAATTCCAGGCGACAAGGGTGGTCAAACAACGCTAGTAAACTTCCTACCATATGATTCCCATCAAATTGACACAAGCATGTAATTTTGCAAACAAAACATTTATTTTAAAAATAGGATCAATATGATTCAAGGACACTTGCCTTGCTCTTGCTGTTGATTATGATCAAAGGCTTCAAACTCTTGGTGTTGTAGATCCTCCGCGGCACTCTCTAGCACAAATCCGTCTAATCCACACAATAAACATACAAGACAAGAAACACAATCAAAGAGTGCGCAAATATTACTCAATATGACATGACATGCATGATTAATGCAAATGCAAAGTAGAACTTGTTAATAGATTGCCTTTAATGATCACTAACTAGTTCTAATAGATTTTAACAAGTTTATATAAGTTTGGAGTTGATTAGATCAAATTTTAGAATCAATTCAACACAATTTAACCAGGAAGATCGAACTAGTCCGCTAGGGACCGGACAAGTCCGCACTCTGCGAGATCAGCAGATTAGGGTTTTCTAGATCGACGTAAATTTGGAGATTAGGGGTTGAATTCACGTAAGGAAAAGAGAATAGAAGGTATACCAGGTGTTTAGGACTCCAATGAATCAAGAAACTTGGAGGTAACACTTGGATCTTGATGATCTAGGGTTGGTGATGAACTTGGAGATGAATTGGTGGCGAAGAATGAAAGCTTGGTGGAGATCTTGATCCTCTTCCGTTTCCACCTCTTCTTCTTGCTTGGGATCTTCTCCTCCCTTCTTGGTGGTGGCTCTCCGCGAACTAGGGTTTTGGTGCGGTGGAAAAGTGGCAAATAGATGTCAAGCCAAGGGGTGGGGTTGTTTATATAGAGGTGGAGGCTAGGGTTAGATGGATTTCGAGTTTGGGATGAGTAGAGGCCGGTTTAGGGTCCTACATGGGATCTAAAAGAGTTAGGCACGACGTACCTAGGCCCACATAACGTGAAACCCAAGAAACGAGTCGTAAAACAAAAGATCAACTTGGAGTCGTGAAATATCGGACAAGTCCGAAAAGGACCGGACTAGTCTGAAGTTGTCCAGAGAGAAAATCGGACAGGTCTGGCCTAAAATCGGACAAGTCCGACTTTAGTCAGAGAGGAAATTAGACAAGTCCGCTGGAACACCAGACTACTCCAAAAAAGTCCAGGGACTTAGCAAATTTTCAAGGATTCATGGAATATCGGACTTGTCCGCACAAAATCGGACAAGTCCGAAGCTTTCCAGAGGCAAAATCGGACTAGTCCGCAGCAAAAACGGACAAGTCCATTTTTAGTCAGAGAGACATCGGACTAGTCCTCAGTAAAATCGGACTAGTCCGCACTTTCCTACATTTTAAGTGCGGTTTTGCTCCAAATCAATTTTAAACTCGTTCCTCTTGATGTGGATTAATGTTAAACATGTATATGAATGTATGCAAGGCATGATGCATGAAAATGAGGGTGTTACAAAAATTAGGACCAATTGAATGCACTTCGTTGATTACTCATATTGTTGATAGGGTAGGAGCACTTAAATACTCTTCATTTGAATATATTGAAACCGAAAGAGAATTAATTGATGAAGACTATTTAGTGCAAGGACATACCCTTAAGCATGATCAAGATGACTCCTTGATATTTTTCTATCCCGGCTTTGTCAATGAAATTCGATTACCTAACCCGTATTTTCATTTGTACAAATGCTGGAGGCTAACCATTAATCTTCTTCCCCTTGAGGAAGCAAGAAGAAGTAATGTCTCTGGCAGGGTAACAAGGAATCGTGCGAGGGCTGTAGCCACAGGCATGCCACCGATAATCTCTCCGGTCCATGAATACCAAGAGGAAGAGAACCCAACGGGTTATGCGTCCGGATGGACTCAACCTCCAACGTATGAGACTGGGGGATCATCTTGGCAAGAATGGCAAAGGGATCCACCCTTATCCACTTCAAGCTCTAGCAGCTTTCCCTCAATGTCCATGAGAGGACATCGTTCCTTTTTGGCTAGAAGTCAACATGACTATAGCCAAGGAATGACGGACCTCACTAGATGTATGGGAGAACTTGAAGTGAGAATGGGTGACACCTAGAACACACTCCAGGAGAATGTTCAAGGTACCCAGGATTGGCAACAACACATGGATGCTCAATTCACCAACTTCAACACGGCGCTACAACAACAACAAGCCGATCTTTTAGCATACTTCCGTCATCAAGGGTTCAACCCTTATCACGGAGGTAGTTGAAGAACAAGCTTGGGGGAGGACCCCCACTTGAGGTAAAATGTATCACATTCCTTGCATATTTATTTTCCATCCATCCATCATCAACCTTGCATTCAAAAAAAATATAAAAAAGGTTAGATTTGCTTTCATCAAATAAAGATGTGCGGTAAGAATGATTTAGAATTCACATAGATGAAATGATGAATAGTTGCTCTGTTTTATTTTCCTAAGTCTCTAGTTTACAACTTGCTACTCTCCGAATATTGCATTCATTGTTTGAAATACTTTTACCTTAATTTGGAAGTTGTGGGTAGCAAAAGCTTGATCTAATTCTAGGTTGTTGCAAGACTAGAATTGGTAATAGGGCTGCTAGTCCTAGTTTGAAAGTAAAACTTAGATTTCCAGATAAATTCTAAAAAGATTTAAGTTCCCCTCAATTGATTGGAAATGCCTACCAAAGCCATATGATGTTCATACATAGACAAAACCTTATGCATATGCTATTTGCTTTCACATTGAGCCTAGTCAAACTAGTATAGACCTATGAGAGAAATCATTCAACTCTTTCTGAATTCAAGACTTCACTTGCACATGCTATACTTCTACACTAGAAGTAAGCAAAACGTCCATCATATCCACCATACCTCAAAAAAAAGAGAAACTCCATGTTATTCATGTTTAGCACTCTCTTCAAAATTCATTGCAAAGAAAGGGAGTAGAAGACATGGCTACAAAAATGAAAAAAAGCATGCTTACATCATAAGCATGAGAAAAAAATAAAAAAAGTAGCCATGTTTCATCCCTGCAAAAGAAAGAGAGATTATACCAAAAGGGAGTTATCTCAAGTATTCACATCCACATCCACTCCATCACACATGCACCAGTCTTGAATCAAAAAGTTTTGATTTGAATTCTCCTAAGGCTTACTCTTTTGACTTAGCAATATATGTGATGCAAATATGCCTACTTACTTTCCTTACCAAGATCCACATACAATCCATATTCAATGAGTAGGAATAGTAGAGGCATAATGCTTTGGTGAGGAAATATTCCCACTATCCACAAAGGAGTGATTGAGAGAATCAAATTGAGGTACTTAATATCTAAATTGAATACTCCGGGATTTAAGTGGAACTTGATTTCTAGGCTATGTTTGCTCCATTTGCTATTCTACCTTTCAACTACTCAAGAATATGAAAAAGCATAAGCCCCATAATAACTTAAGAAAGGTAGGGTATCATAGCCAATTTCTGCAATACTAGGTAGAATATCTTGTTTTGCATTAGATACTTTTGAAAATAAGATATTGTAGCAACTCCTGATCATCAACCTAAAGTCTTGACTTTGCTCGGGACGAGCAAAGGATAAGCTTGGGGGAGTTTGTTGGCGGCTGTTATATACCAATTTCATCCGTCAATTTAACTAAATTATGTGAAGGGTTGATCATTTCTTGCACACATCACCTTTCTATCTAACCCAATTCCACTTGGACTTGGAGAAATATGTGTATGCAACATTTATGCAGGAAATGAGGAAATGTAGAGGGACCAATCCTATAAAATATCATCCTAGCCAATCAGGCGACGACACATGGCATCACATGGATCAAATGGCCCACAAACAGAAATATCCGAGGAGATCCAACGGTGTATCACCCATATACATCAATGAGACCCACCTGGCAGCCACCTGGAGAAAGCACACAAGAAACGGTGCAATGACTAGGTCGGCCGAACCAGGGGGTCGGTCGACCTGGTCTTTGCACCAAACTCGGTCAGCCTCCACGTGTTTGCTCCTCCCGGCTCCCTGGAGTCAATGGTGACTGATTCGCGCGCTTTTGGTGGCAGGAACCGACCTCAACACTAGTATAAATAGGACCCCCTACCCCTCACTTCAACACACACCACTTGAGGTTCATCTCTATTGTATACACTATCATCCATAGTCCTAGAGGAGTTAGGTTGTAGAGAGGAGAGTCTCTAGTCCCAAGTCCAAATTGGGAAAGGAGTAAGGAGTCTCTATCTTCCCAATCCTACATTGGGAAAGGTATGGCTCATGTATTCTTTCTTGTATTTGTGACTTTATGCATAATAAAGATAGTATCTTTAGTCTCTATTTATACATATACTTGGGCAAAGCGTTTCTTGTTTGATTGTGGAGTCCATGTATGTGGAAGGTATAGCTTCTATGACTATTTCATCATGAACATATCTCATTATCATAGAACCTATAGACCCCCACTATAGTCTAGTTAATTATAACATAACTAGGTTAGTATGGATAATTATGTTGTGTATCAACATTGGTTCAATGATGATTCAATTCATTGCCTTAGGATGGATTGTGCCTAGGCTCTTAAGGTAATTACTTAATATGCTAGCATGGTGCTAGGATAGCTAAGTAGCATTGGATGTCTCGTAGACCCACGGATTGAAGAGGTAGGCAGTAGGTGGTGACAGCCCTATCTGTCCTTTGTAATCCTCCACGTTTGGCTATGCCACAGACTCTTGGCAGGAGTCACCCTAGTATTGCTAGGTGTAAGCCCGTGCCCGATGTGTTGAACCACATAGCATAAGTATTCACTATTGATCTAGCTTATGGATAATTAGTTTAGACTATGTATTTGTACAATAGAGCATAGTAGGAGTACCTCCATAACTCTCAACCTTAACTAACATCTAGGATCCTCTTACCCCCTTAGACTTGAAAGCTTTTGTGTGTGTCACACTACCTCCACTATTATTTTATCCATCCTTACTAGATTCCTACCTAGACCTTTCTACCCTTTCTACTCGATGATTGTTATATCTCTTCCCTGCCTTCCTTTGGGATCAAATAAATGATACCCTTGGGAATACTCTTAAGGGGAAATGCTACAATGATATCTCCGTGCGCTTGCGGAATTCACTCTGATCCAATAGAACCATTAAAAAGTATTTTTGACACATCAGTTGGAGATGTTTAGTTAATGGTGCATAAGAAATACCAACAAGCATTTCTGGCACCGTTGCCGGGGATGATTTGTTAGTATATCTTAGGAGCCGTCAACAAGCATTTCTGGCGCCGATGCTGGGGATGATTTGTTAATATATCTTAGGAGCCATCAACAAGAATTTCTGGCGCTGTTACCAGGGATGATTTGTTAGTATATCTTAGGAGCCGTCAACAACTTCCTGGCACTCACTTGCACTGTGTCCATTGGTTCGGTGCACCGGGCATTTGAAGTCAGCGTCATCACCCTCAGGTGATGGGCGCGGGCGCTTATCTTGGCTTGAGCTCCGGGCTCTGCTAGTTGTCGCAGCTGCCACCATGGGAGCTCCGGGCCTCGGCTTACTCCTACTGCGGCCCCCATTCTTCTTCTTCCTTCCACCACCTATGGTAGTGGCCTCCGCTTCAGACTGTGAGGGATCCCCACTTTTCGAGGAGGACCGGGCGTGCCAGTTACACCCCTTCGCAGCCTTGGCGCATCTGTCTGCCAAGGCAAACAGCTCGAAGACATCGCACATGTCATGCGTGGTGAGCTTCTCGAGCATCTTCTTGTCCCTCACACCCTGCCTGAATGCTACTATGATAGATGCATTCGAGATGTGTGGGATGGTGTTCCGTACCTGGGAGAATCGCTGGATGAACGCTCGCGGCAGCTCCCCCGAGCGCTGTCTAACAGCATGGAGGTCAAGCTCTGTGCCAGGGCACTCATACGAACTTCCATAGTTTGCCACGAAATGCCGGCACAACTCTTCCCAGGAGGTGATGGACCCCTGAGGCAGGTTCATGAGCCATGACCGTGCTGGACCAACCAGGACCACGGGGAAGTAGTTGGCCATGATGACCTCATCACCCCCCGCAGCCAGGATGGAGGTGGAGTAGATCTACAGGAACTCACTCGGATTGACAATCCCGTCATACTTCTCCGGCGTGTGCGGCTGGAACTTGTGAGGCAAGACCACCCTCCGTAGGTGCGGGGCTAGAGCTGCGCACCCTCCACCAGTAGTTGCGGGCAACTGGTTTGGCACCGCATGACCTTGATGGCCAGGTGGCACTGCGTACGCCTGGTGTTGAGACGCGGCGGAAGATGCCTGGTGTGGCGGAGGCACACCATATTCCTGGAGTGGAGGGGGCACGACGTACACCTAGTGTGGAGGAGGTGCCGCGTATGCCTAATGCTGTGCGGGGGGCGTCACATACCCCTGTCGCGGCGGGAGAGCGTCGTGCACTTGGGGTACATGACCCAGTAGGCTGTAATCTGCCTCAAGGTTATGGCGCCGCTCCCTCTGTCGTTCGATGATGACCCAGCAGTCCTCGCCTGCCCTACAGCGCTGCATCTCAGCCCGCAGGTCCGCTGTCGAAAGCCTTGTCGAACAGCTATCGGCGGTCCGTCGGTCGATGGTGGGCGTTCGCGATTGTGAAACAAACATTGTTGATGCTCGCCTCTCGCCTTGTGGAGTCGCTTGGAGCGCAGCGACAACCAGGTGGTCAACGTCATTTACCCACTACTGGGTTGCTCCCTGGGGTGCACCTGTCATTGGCGCGTTGCAGAGCAGCGCACGTGCGGCTAGGAGTGCACTTTCTGGGCTTGCTGCTGGCGATGCCATAGCAGCTGTCACGGCTGGCGTCGCCGTGCCATGTTATGCGGGCCTACAGTCAGCGGGGTGACTGCACGGCACCGCGATGGTCCAGACCTTCCCGCCCTGGAGCGGGACCCAGCTCTGGGGTGGGATGAAGCTTGGTCCTCTCCCACCGTCTGCTGGCGGGGCTTTGGCGTGGAGGAACTTGCATTGGAACGTGCGTTCACCATGATGTCGGTGAAGATGCTTGCAAGAGAAAGCGCCCCTACCTGGCGCGCCAAATGTCGAGGTGTTAAACTGACACCTCCCCCGGACCTACTCGGGAGTGGTCCGCGGAGGTTTGATGTGTTCTCGGGGGGCTAGTCCTAGCAAGATCAAGTTCAGAGAATGATGAACGCGAGGGATTTACGTGGTTAGGGCCACCTGGGCTTAATACCCTACTCCATGGTGGTTTGTATGTTGTATTGCTTGAGCCTGAGAGAACTCTGGGTCTGAGTGAACGTGTCTTAGTCGGTTGCCGCTCGGTCCCTTTATAGTATAAGGCCGAGCAGCTTATAAGTGGGACCCGACATGTGGCCCTGGGTGCACCAAATCCCTCCTAAGATTTGGGAGTAAATGCTATCCCCTGACAATAGCTTCAATGTGCCACCTGGCCATGCCTTGCTGCAGGGCTACACATAGCCCCTCATCATGGCAGGCGGTGTACCGTCCGTCTTGTTGCAGCCTCTCATTCACCTATCGTACATAGTAGTTCGGCGCCAGCCTGTTACTGACGGGCTTGGTACAGGACTTTTGACTTATGAGTGCGAGCTCTTGCTTAGCTGGGGAACATGCGCGTCTTTTCCGTTTAGGTGCACTGGGCTCGTCCCACTTTATTGCCACTATCGCAGGATGAGCTAGGTGCAGCACTGCTTGCCACATGGCGAGTCTGGTCCTTTCCTCTGCTGTGTGGTCGGGCCCGGAGCTTCCGGACATGTGCCTGCACCGGACCTTCTTCCTATAGGGAGGCAGGTCCGGGGCTACCGACCTGTTGAGCACGCCAGACCTCTCCTTGGCGGGGAGGTGGACCAAGACATGCGGGACACGTGGCAGCGCTGGACCTCCCTTCCGTGAGGGACATGCACCTGAAGCTGCAGGACACGTGGCTGCTTCGGGCCTTCCCTCAGTGGAGAGGTACAGCTATGCCGCAGCCACACGGCACCCTGGGACCACGTCGTGTCCTGCCCCCACGGGCGGTGGGACCCAGCGTGCCTCCTTTCTTGTATCTAGGGGTACCCGGTTCACCAGGTACCGACAACTTTCAATCTCCCCCTTTTTGGTGATTGATGCAACCAATTGAGATTTCACAATTAAGAGTAAAAATTTATTTTCATAAAGTGTATATATGAGAATGATAGATGAGTAACAACAACTTTTCACATATATGCACTCTTTATGGTGGGTTGCCTAAAGAGTGTATGATCAAACGATGTGATGAGCAAAAGATAATAACTTAACCATTATAACAACAATCATCACATTTTCATTAAACTAGGCATCACTCATTAAGTAAGGTAAGCACATCCAAAATAAATTACATTAGTTTGAAAATGTCTGCAAGTTGTTTTAGCTCATTTCTTAGCTCACAAAATCTCTTTTCAACTAATGGTTTGGTGAAAATGTCTGCAAGTTGTTTTTCAATCCTAACATGTGAGATTACAATGTCACCTTTTAATGAATGATCTCTTAAGAAATGATGACGAATATCTATTGAGTGCTCTATTGGATTGTGTGCAATTTTTATAGCACTCTCATTATCACATAGGAGTGGAATATGGTTCAGATTGTAACAATAATCTCTTAGAGTTTGTCGTATCCAAAGTAGTTGTGCGCAACAACTACCGGCTGCAACATACTCCGCTTCAGCTGTGGAAAGAGCAATGGAGTTTTGCTTTTTAGATGACCATGAAACTAGGAATCTGCCAAGAAATTGACAAGTCCCTGACGTGCTATTTCTATCAACTTTGTGAATGTAGCCTAGAGGGGGGGTGTGAATAGGTTTTTGAATTTCTTTTGTCGCAACCTGCAACACTTAGCAACTTGATCAAATACAGGAAAATCGGACTAGTCCGGTAGAGTGTGGACTAGTCTGGTGTGTGCAGACTAGATTGATCAAGTTTGATCGATGACCTCGATCTAGTCACTCTATGCAGCGGAAATTAAGCTATAACTAGAGTAAGTTGCTTCAATGAATCTAGATATGGCACAAGTTAACTTTAGTCTCAATGCTTTAACATAATTTGAACAAGATCGAGCTAACCCTAGAATGAGATGAATAACAAGAACAAAAGTGAGGACACAATGATTTTATCCCGTGGTTTGATTCCCACCGAGGAAACCTACATCCACGTTGAGGAGCCCACGAAAGGACGGGGTCTTCACCAACCCTACCCTCGTCAAATCGCCACAGAGGACGATTCTCTTCCACTAATCACAAAGGGGTAAGATAACCGTGTTCAAGGGGCCTTCTCACAAGTTGAGGGCTCCCCAAGATTTACAATTCAAAACTCCACCAAACGCACTCGAAAAGTATGCAATGAAACCACGAGAGTGTCTGAGAGAATCAAACCCAAGAGCTCAAGTCGTGAAGAACGTGTCTCTCCTTTGATCTAGAGTTAATCCTCAAGGATTTGATCTTTCTTGCATTGAATTGTGTGGAGAGACGTGTTTTCTAGGCTCTTGGAAGGTGTGACGGCGTAGGGGGTCGAGAGTTATCATAGTTGGGCCGTGCACCTCTATTTATACTAGGGTTTCCAAAGGTTACCATTAGGGTTTTTAAAGTTTGGACTAGTCCGTGGTGGACTCCGGACTAGTCCGATGTGCAGCGTGTGGGAAAGCCTAAGTGTCCTGAATTATTGGACTTGTCCGGCCAGGGGCGGACTAGTCCGATTTTGTCTCTGGAGATGTTCGGACTAGTCCGATGTACCGGACTAGTCCGGTTTGGTGAAACCCTTGGTGGATTGAGGACAAGTCCGCACTTGGAGGACTTGTTCGATTTTAGTCAGAAGGTTTTCAGACTAATCCGTGTAGATATCGGACTTGTCTGATTTAGGTCAGAAAGATAACATACTAGTCTGTAATGATATCGGAGTTGTCCGACTTCGTGCAAACTGTGAAGTGCTAAGGACTAGTCCGCACTGGGGAGGACTAGTCCGATCTTAGTCAGAGAGATATCGACCTTGTCCGGGGTAAGTCGGACTAGTCCGGACCTATATAACTTTGTGCAGTGAGAGTGATTAAAATTTCCTTGAGCTCTTGGGGTGTGTTTCTCCAACACACTCCATACACAAAGAGTATTGTAATCATTTCTTGAGCTCCTTTCAACTTGATTCCTCACGCTCCCTTCTTTATGCGCTTTCTTCATAATTTCATTAAAACCCGTGCTCATCTCAACGATTAAGTTAGGATCTCATTTGATTGTCATAAATCAACCAAAACCCACAAGGGATGCCTAGATGCACTTTCACTTTGCATCCTACATAGTCGGCATCGGAATATCCTCTCAAGTTAAATTTGGATCATTTGGGATACCAAAGGCCCAAGTTAGGTGTGTGCACAAGGTATCTTAAAATTCTTTTTACAGCTATTTAACGACACTCTTTAGGTGCGGCTTGAAACCTTGTACACATACACACACTAAGCATAATATCTAGCATAGATGCACATAAATAGAGTAATGAGACAATCATGGACCTATATACCTTTTGGTCCACATTTGGACCATCTTCGTTCAGATCGAGATGTCCATTAGTTGTGATGGGTGTATTGATGGGCTTGGCCTTGTCCATATTGAACTTCTTAAGGATGTCCTGCGTGTACTTGGTCTGGCTTATGAACGTGCCTTCTCTTAATTGCTTCACTTGGAATCCCAAGAAGAACTTTAATTCGCCCATCATCGATGACATCTCGAATTTGTCTGTCATAATCTTGCTAAATTCTTCACAAAAGGATTTACTAAATGAACCAAAGATGATCATCAACATAGATTTGACACACAAATAGATGATCATCAAAGTGTTTTGTGAATAAAGTATAATTAGCTTTTCCAATTTTAAAACCATTTTGTGTTAGAAAATATCTAAGGCACTCGTACCAAGCTTGAGGAGCTTGTTTGAGGACATAGAGAGCCTTACGCAGTTTGTACACATGGTTGGGGTACTCTTGATCTTCAAATGCTGGTGGCTGCTCCACGTACACTTCCTCCTTAATCGGACCGTTGAGGAAAGAACTTTTGACGTCAATTTGATGCAGCTTGAAATTATGGTGAGTAGCATATGCCAATAAAATACGAATGTCCTCAAGTCTAGCTACGGGAGCGAAAGTTTCATCAAAGTCCAAACCTTCGACTTGTGAGTAACCTTTTTCCACAAGTCGCGCCTTATTCTTGTTACCACTCCATGTTCATCTTGTTTGTTCCGAAAGACCCATTTGGTTCCAGCGATGTTCGCCTTTGGTCTTTCCACCAGTTCCCACACTTCATTTCTTTTGAAGTTGTTCAACTCCTCCTGCATTGCAATCACCCAATCTGGATCCTTTAATGCTTCTTCTACCCTGTATAGTTCCAGAAAAGAGACAAAAGAGTAATATTCACAAAAATTAGCTACGCGAGATCTAGTAGTTACTCCCTTAGCAATGTCTCCAATGATGTTGTTGACGGGCTAATCTCTTTGTACACTCTGATGTACTCTTGGGTGAGAGACTTGTGAAATAGCTTGCACTTCATTGTCTTCCCCTAGATCACTGCTTTCGTGGTTATATTTATGTTCTTGATCTTCCTGATCTTGATCTTGTGCATGAGCTCCCCCTTGATCATTGCTTCCCTGTTGAGGTTCATCTTGTGCACTTGAGTCTTGTGGTTGTTCTTGAGGTAGAATATCACCAAGTGCCATCCTCCTCAACGCTTGACATGAGGCTTCTTCTTGATCTAGCACACACTTATCAACTTGCTCCACTTGAGAGCCGTTAGTTTCACTGAACACTACACCACATGCTATTTCAACAAGGCCAGAGACTTTGTTGAAGACACGATAGGCGCAGGTGTTCGAATCATAATCGAGCAAGAACCCTTCTTCAGATTTTGAAGCGAACTTCGATGTCCTCGGTTTCTTGTTCAGGATAAAACATTTGCGTTCAAATAATTTAAAATATGAAACATTTGGTTTGCTCCCGATGAGAAGCTCATATGGCATTTTCTTCAAGAGTTGGTGAAGATACAACCGATTTGTGCGTGACAAGCGGTGTTCACCGTTCAGCCCAAAACCGGTCCGATGTCTTGTATTCATCCATCATTGTTCTTTCCATCTCGATTAGTGTTCTATTTTTCCTTTTGGCCATCCTGTTTTGTTGAGGGGAGTAGGGTGCCGAAAATTCATGCTTTATACCTTCTTCATCTAGGTACTCCTCAACTTGTGTATTCTTGAATTTCGTCCTGTTGTCACTTCTCATGTTCTACACAGTTGAGGATAATTCATTCTGAGCTCTTTTTAGGAATTTCTTGAGAATTCCCTGAGTTTTTGATTTATCATACAAGAAAAATGTCTAGGTGAATCTAGAAAAATCATCAACAATAACTAATCCATATTTGTTACCGCTGGTGCTTATATAAGCAATTGGACCGAATAGGTCCATGTAAAGAAGTTCCAGCAGTCTTGAGGTAGTCATCACATTCTTGGCGGGGTGTGGTTCTCCAACTTGTTTTCCCGCCTAGCAAGCGCTACACGGTCTATCTTTATCAAAAACAGCATCCTTTAAACCTCAGATGTGACCATCTTTTAGAAGTTTCTGCAGATTTCTCATCCCAACATGGGCTAGCCGTTTATGCTACAGCCATTCATGTTAGTTTTAGCAACCAAGCAAGTGTTGAGTTCAGCTGTCGGAGTGTGATTCCGGCAATTCTCCCGGCACTACTGTTAGTAGACCGCAGAGTTTCTTAGTTCGGTTGTGGGCGCGCAGAGATTCAGAGCAAGGTGGCAATTTGACACGTGGATTTACGTGGTTCAGGCCGCCTGAGCGTAATTCCCTACTCCACGGGTGTGTGTTGTTTTTGTATTGAGCATCTGAGAGCTAGTATGTCAGAGACCAGAGTGTCTCCAAGAGGCCCCTGTGTATCGCTCGGCCAGTCCTTTTATAGTACAAGGGTTGGCCGTTACATCATTAGCCTAGCCTAACATGTGGCCCTGGCAGTTACTGATGCTTAATACACATTTAATGTACTTAATTACCCTTAACAGTGTGGTAACGCGCCTTGATGGTGGCGTTACTGGTATTAAGGGTCATCAGATCGTGTGTCATTAAGATAGCATTAATGAAACATAATCAGGTCTTGAAGTTTTTTAATGTCCCTTGAAGGTCTAAGCCATTGGAGGTCCACCAGTCTGCCTGTTGAGGTTGAAGGTCTGGCGGTTGGACGCATGGCAGCTCCCGAGCTTACCATCTTGGACGAGTAGGTCCGATGCTATTGTACACGTGTCAGTACCAGAGCTTCCCTCTGTCGGGGGTTAAGTCTAGGGGTGCCACACAGGTATCTAGTTCGGAGCTTTCCCATGTATGGAATGTAGCTCCAGCTTTATGATACACGTGGCGGCACTAGTACTAACCATAGAAGGGAGGCAGGTCTGGTTTTGAGTGACACGTGGAGCCTTCGGAGGTCTTCAACTCAGATAGGTGGAGTTCCTTTATACTCTTTGCAATTCCAAGGGGTATCCGGTAAGCAGGGTACCGACAGTGACCCCCTGGACCCACCTCTGGGAGAGACCTTTTGGATCAAGTCATTCTGCTGGAGGTGGGTCCATCTTTCGATTTCTTCGCCGTATCTTCAAGGGTTTTTGGATGTGCTGTTGAGGTGGTGGTTCGCAGTTAGACCATCACCGCATGGCATCTCCAGGATGCGGCAGGTGAGATCTACGCGTGCGGATCTCACGCAATTGAAGGTCACCGGTTCCCAATACAAAAACCGTATCGGTTCCGCGCGCCCTGTCAGGCCGCCGCTGTAAAACCCCACTTTTATGGTACGTGAATTCAGTCCTGAGTTTTGTGATCAACTATATTAGAGATCCAATATAGTGGTACACAGGAACTTTATACCATCCAAACCTTTCTTGCACTCATGGTTAAATTTTATTAACATGAGTATTGGACATCACCACTAATTCTAGAATGATTCTATTCACCCCTCTTAAAATTTTTAGAATTATTTGGATGAAGATTATTAGGGCAATTTAAAGTGCAGTACTAATTGGCCCTACCAAAAATATTCAAATTAGAGGCTCTAAATTTTCATAAGATTTCCAACTTCTTTGAACATAAGATTTGAGTTCACCATGGTGTTCAGAATAATTCATTGACCATCTCCACAAAGTTTCATGATTTGGAGTTGATCTTCTATTTTTAAATGAATTATTAACTTTTGTATTGGGGGTCTGACTGACCTGTGGGCCCAACCGGTCAGCCGCTGCTGAAGGGGTCAGGTCGGCCGCCTGCCATCTCTGCACCGGCGCTCGACCGCTCGACAGCGCGCGCGCATGCAGCTCCAGTGAGCTGCCTGCGTGCTAGCTTGCCGTGGGCTATAAAAGGCCGCCGCCGCTCCCTTATTTCTCCTCCCCGATCAGTGGTTCCCCCCCCCTCTCGCGAGTTAATCTTCGCCGCGCGCCATCGCCACCACCTACCTCTGCTCCGTGGTGCGCTGCCGTTTCGCGCCGTTTCAAGCCACGACTTCAACAGCTTAAAGGTGCGCCTAGTCGAGCTCTAACTCTCGTTTCAAACCGTTTCCTTTTTCATTGAGAATTGAAGAAGTTATCGATCTTCTTTATTCCGGCCGAAGTGAATGAACTCGCTAGGTTTTCGTTTAAATTCCGTTTCTACAAGTAATGATTCTATGCAATTGCTTATGGATAGTTTCTATAGGTCCTAGCGCTCCTACCTGAGCAAAAACCCCTAAAAGTTATCAAGCAACGGCTGAGGAAATCGAGTTTTGCTCGCCGCCGGTGAGGAAACCTCGGTTCACCGTCGAGCTCATAGTTCCCGGTGGTTTTCTCCTCTTCCACGTCCATTTCCTTGATCAGCATCGTCCCAGGAAGGCTTTGAAGAAGATCCCGAGTGGTTTGAGCCACTCTGGAGCAAGTTCCACGTTGCCCGAGTTCTCACCGCCGCCGCTGCCGTCGCACGACCACTTCCGACGAGTTTATGGCCCCACCGACCTCACCGTCGTGCTCAGCGACCCCAAAAACCCCCAGGCGGCGAGTTTGAGCGAGTTTGGCCCGTCGGTTTAGCTGGCGGCGAGCTCGCCGGCGAGTCACCACCGCGGGCGCCGCCTCGCGCGGGCACTGGCCCGAGGTAGAAGACGACCCGTAGGATCCCACCTGCCAGCGACTACGAGATCACGGTGCGGCAGGGATCCCGTGCGGCTGCGCATGAATAGTTCTGTGGACCACGATGTTGCCTTGACCAGAGCACGCCACGTGGCCCATGGGACCCGCCGATTGAAATTTTGAATTCTGGCGCCAATGGTTTATTAAAATAATTCCAGAAAATTATTCAAATTTCTAAATTGAATATCTCTCTGTAAACTACTCCAAAAATCTTCAAACAAATTTTGTTTGAAAGCTCTTGAGCTCTAGTTCCAGTCAATACCAATTAGGTTATGTGAAACTCAAAGTTAAATTCTGTAGAAAATAATCTTTCCAAATGCAAATGCAATTTTTCCAGACAAGATAAACACTGGAAAAATCCCCAAATTTACATAAAAGTTAATGTCCTATTCTAGACCCCAGAAAAAGTTTGGGAGCCATTGCACCTGTTTAAACCTCTGTATGGTTCAACTTCCGTTTTCAGTTATTGAATTTTTTCAGATGTTCAATTGCTTTAGTATGTCCCAAATTTAAAATGAACCTTCCTTTAGTCATACACTAGCTCCTGTAAAAATCTTGGATTTAAGTAACCTACTATCCTAGTCCTAATTCAGTTACAAACTAAATATTGAATTAATGGCTAGAAATTCAATTATAAAGTAAATCCAGAAATTCTTGCCAACTTAGAAATACAATACCTCCTTCCCCAAAGCTTAGAAAATTATGAAACAAATTTTGCTAGAACCAGAACCACTTCCTCTATCATGATTATCAACTGGCAGCTATGTTCAAGCTACAGTTTCTTCTTTAAAATTCTTGGAAGTTATTGCTTGCCATAATTTTAGAGACAACACTATACTTTGATCATCTCCTGTTCTTTGCAAGAGCCTTGATCATATTTCCTAGTATCCACCCTAAAAGTTCCAAAGCCAATTAAGGTCTCTATCATCTAATGATCACCATGGGTTAAAAATTTTGGTCTCGATAATGATTATTTTTCAAAGTCATTTATATACCTATTATATGCATATCATATAGTGACCGAAGTCGAGGAGGAGCCAGAAGTCTTGGAAGAGCATCTTCCAAATTTTAACTCAGACTCTGACCTGCAACAAGGCAAGCTCCGGTTTGCATTTAAGAGCTTTTAAAAGTTTTCCAGTTTTATTCAGTTACGTCCCAATTGATATTGTGCATTACGTATAAGGTGTTTGATACTCCACTTGCATGACCAAAAATCCCAGGGATTGATTGGAATGAGTTACAATTTGACCTGTAGTAACTACTCCGCTAATGCATAGGAAATCCGGTAGAATTCGAGTAGTTTGGAATCTACTCGCGAGAGATGTAGGACATATCTCACAGGATTGGTTAGATATAAAATGGGAGAATATAATGAAATGGAGACCGGGCAGGGAATGGATAGGAAGCGGCGAGAATTGAGTCTCGGTCACATAGCCCTACCTGTGTCGATTAAGGCCCGTCTGTGTGTGGCCCCGTTGAACAAGCTTGACTTGTACCGGAAACATAATGGACATATGTAATCCAATAAACTGAGGTAGCTTGGTCAATTGGGTGTCGAGGCATACCGTTCCATTTTATAGGTGTGGGTTGAGGGCAGCAAGGTGTAAATCCGCTGGTGGGCACGCCAGAGTACGCCCCACGCAGGGACCTCCTGTTCGTGACGGATCGATCGGTTCGGCATTTGAGTGTCTTGTGAAAGGTGGCCATATACGCCTAGTACTGAAGTGTTATGTAGGTACGGGTGTGCTCGCTGACACTTCCGAACGACGTATGTGTCGTGTTGTCCGGGTGTGTCCTGATTGCAATCACTGTCCCTCGCAGTAATAGAGTACCACTTGTTCACTGTGTTGTGACGTAGTAAATACTAAAGAAGCCAGAAAATCATATTGTATTGAATTATAATTACTTTGCAACCTTGTATGATTTAGAGATAGTACAATTAAAAGTTTACAATTTCCCCATACTTTAGCTGTAATAGCATTATGTGCTCTGAGCATGTCATATCATCGGTAAAGCGTTTCTTGTTTGATTGTGGAGCCCATGATGTGCCGTGCCCGAAGAATGTGATTTGCTACATAAAACTTGATTATAAGGATCCACTTGTAGGCGAGTCATTTATGCTTCACCTAATCTATGTTTAGTGTCTCTTTTGCATATGTCTAGTGAGACGGGTTAGTCTTGCTGAGCCTTATGCTCACGTTTGCAGTTAACAAGTTTTTGCAGGTTATACCGTTGATGAAGGGTTTGATGATGAGGCTGCACCCCCTCCAGGGTGTACAGCCGAGTGGGAACCCTGCACGCCGCCCTAATTGAGTGTTGCTAGTGCAAAGTATCCAAGGCATGGGTAACTTTGCTTTTGCATAGCTAGTGCTGATAGCGTAGCTATGATATGTATATATTCCTTTACTTCCACTAGTATTCTAAAAACTTCTGCTGTATGAAAAATAAAAGACTTCATCTTGTATTTATTCAGGTTCTATTCTTGTATAACTGTTGGGTGTCGCATCGCACGACACCACCCAATGAGATCCTCGGATGTCGGGACTCCGGTCCCCACAGACATGGTATCAGAGCATCATTGGGAACAGTGTACTCGAAAAGAACATATTTTCGAAAAATTAGGACTTGAGTGAGGAATTAGCTATATGCCTTTATAAGGAGTATTATTAGTATAAGGTATAAAGGTGGTAAACTAACTATGTGTTATTATATTCTGTAACGACGCCCCGACGTCAGGTAAGAGGTAAGGTATGCCACCGAGAGCGGATCAATCTCGGTAAGCTCAGAATACGAGGAGTGGTATGTGAAATTTCCGTGGCTTGGCACGGGAGGTTAATAGGAGTCTCTGAAGCTTTCAATGTTTCTGAGAACCTATGAAACGCGGTACCCCAGCGTGCTTCAAAGTTAGTGGGAGCCTCCGCCGGGTGGTGTATAACCCGATAGTATGTCTCTCTAGAACTATCCATGTTCTATGGGAGCATGAGAAACACGTATGCCCGAGCGTGTATAAGCCGGATCGTACGGGAGTCTTTGCTGTACAGACGTATTTATAGCCATGTACTTCGAGACATGACTTCGCTCGAGGGCAACTCACAGAGTCATATGCATTTACTTTCATATGTATTATTGTGACTGCCTGTCGTGTATCCCCGTGCCGCCCTTGAGGTGTGAAGGTGTGAAAGAGGATTGTTTGTCTTTTGCATCATTAACTACGGTAGAGGACCATGTAGAAGCCGTTTGCGAGAGAACGATATAGGAACCACCTATAGACGTAACCGGAAATACCAGATAGAATTTTCCTTGGTGAGCTACGTAGTACCGTCAGTATCAAACATGATACTAGCCCATCCCCAATGACAGAATGGATGCATAATGTTTTGGAAAGTCCAAATATCAGATGCTGGTAGGTTTGGACTCCATAAAAGGGTTCCGACTCAATAGAATAAATAGAATCAAGATTCTTGTTTTCTGGCAGAAGTTGGCTCGACTCCGCCGGGTTGTAATCTTGGTTATTTGATAGAGAGTAAAGGAGTATCTTATATGGATGGAAATCTCGTGAAGATCTCTACAACTTTTCTGTTGACCACAAAGACAGAAAAGCTTTATAATCTGTTGAAATCTGGGGTGTATTGTAACTGCTCCAGATGACCTTACCATTGCACCAGTCTCTGTATTTTTGCCATAACTTGCTGTAGAAAAATCCAATACCTTGTTGGGATACATGTGTGGAAAGGTTAGGAGGATTTTTACAAGTTTGCTATGGGAGGTTTTTCCTGATTTGGGTTGGGGTTAAACCAAATTGGGAAGTCAATACAGTGAGCTGCAGGACGGCTGGTGCAAACCAGTCAGCTCAACTGTTAAGTTTGGATAGTTATAGCTCTTAATCCAGAATAGTGACATGGTCACATATATACATTTCTGGAAAGTTTAGGAAGTCCTCTATCAACTTTATTTGTCACTCCTGACCTGAATATGGGTGTAGCTATGCCTAATTCCAATTGTTGCAAACTTGGTTCTTGCTGTCCAGAACTTGGAACAGTTTGCACAGGGTTGTGAATTTGTGCGCGATACCTGTATAACAAAATTTTTAGGATGGAACTCTTTTATTTCTGGATTGTTAACGTGATGTTATACAATGTTTATTTTGTCATTACCTCGTTATCTTATCATAATAAACCTGTATAGAATGTGGAAGTAAGCCCATATACAGGAGAGGTTCTGTCAAAATTTCCAGAAAACTTGAGTCAACTTCAAACCTGTATAGATTCCTCATATTGGTTCACCTGGAACTGTATGAGTACAATCTGGAAAGGTTTTGAAGTGTACTACAACTTTTGTATTCAACTTAACTTTTAATTCTGACATTTCCTGTATGAAACTTTTGGGTTAATACAGGAAGGTCAGTTGAACCAGAACTGTGATCAGTTCCAGTTTGCAGATTTGCTTGAATCAATTGATTATGGATAATTTATTTTGTCCAACATTATCATTGATTGAGTTGAATACTTATACGGTGTATTGACATCCGGGTATGTTTGTCCACAGATGGCAGCACCAAGAATTCAGTTGCCTAATGGATGGGTGTTCTCAACATGCACCGGGCAAGCCGGTTTCCCGGACGTGTTTGTTAGGTTGCTTCGCCAGTTTGGCTACCAGGTGTTGCCTAGCTATTGGGGCAAGAAGTTCCAAGAAAACGGTGTGAGGAGTTGAACCATCTATGTCGATGTACCTGCTGGTCCCCCGCACCTTGGATGGGCTCCATACTCCATCAAGATCAAAGGGTTGATATTAGAGGAAACATGGAGCTACGCCGCAAGCATTGCCATAGGGAGGTTTTGCAAACTTCATTACCATGATCTGGTGGGTACTCCATATGAGTTGTTTCCAGTTAACGGAAGGGCTTCCGAAGCCTGGGCAACCCGCTTGCTTGCGGAGGTGGGCGAGCACGGTGAAACTTCCGCAACAGCCTTAGCGGTGTACGCATACGCATCACATCGCGAGAAGAGAAATCAAAGGGCATGCATAAAAGAATTGACGGACAATCTGAAGCAAGCCATGATTCGAGTGAATCACTTTGAGAGGGCAAATGACGGACTCAACCATCGTTTGAACCTTAGGGAGAATCAATGGCATGACGCTGTTATGGACTTAGCCGCATCTCGCTAGGAGACTCTAGAGATGGAAATTGACTTGGAGGCGAGCCTACACTATGGACACCAACGAGACACCCAGTTGGACGCGGTGACTGCAGATCGGGATCAGTCCAGAGTGGAGGCTCAGAGCTGGAAGACCAGCTGTGAGCAGGCTCAGTAGGAGAACGAGGCCTGGGGGATGTTTATGGTACAGACTGATTGACAAACTATGATTGCCAAAAAGACGTCACTTTTGAACGAGGCATCATCTTCTGCTCCAGCACCCACCAGTGGTGCCTAATCCTGAGGATGACGAAGAAGAAGAAGGTCCTCAGGAGATCGAGTTTTATGAGTAGAGGGCCGTGTTGATGTACTTATCACTTTAGGCCGAGTGTAATGATGAGTAGTAAACACCACGTGTGTTGTGTGACTTTATTAATCTTGTTCTAAGTAGTAGCGAGGTCTGGGTACGATGACATGGACCTGACGACTTGTGGTGCCCAAGCATAGATGAGACGACTTCTTGAAATGAAGTCTGTCTATTTTTGGAGTTCTATTGTAAACTTGGGCCCAAGATAATATAGATTGTATAAAGTTTGTGCTTTATCAATATATATGAATGTTATGCATCATCTATTGTTATCTACCGCATTACTATTTTATGGAAGGATGAACTTGAGGCAATGAGACTTATGGTGTGAATCGTTGTATTGCAGTATGGTGCGTACTCGAACTAGTTAAGATGGGGGAGGATCCAGTGGAGGTTAGGGGGATGACACACTACCCCCGGGACAGTCTACGCCTCAAACGCAACCACCTCCACCCGCACTTCCCAGTTGTCTCGCGGAGGTTCTCGCTGCAGTACTCGGCTCGCGCGATGAGCAAACCGAGCTATTGCGGACTCTGGTGCAGCACTCGTCCCGTCAAGGGGGATGACAGAATGATGGACCGCGTCAGCAATATCAGAGTTCCTACTCTGATTTCTCATCGACACATCCACCGGTCTTCAGAGAGGCCGATGAACCGTTGGATGCGGATAATTGGCTCCGCACCATTGAAGGGAAGTTCGGCTTACTCGAGGTAACTGAACAGCAGAAGGCGCTGTTTGCAGCACAGCAACTGTAGGGGTCTGCCGGTGCATGGTGGGCCAATTACCTTGCCGCACGCCCCGCAGGCCATGTCGTAAGATGGGCCGAATTCCGGGAGGCGTTCCGCGCCCACCACATCCCTCCCGGGATTATGAGAAGGAAGCTTCAAGAGTTCTTGGAGCTAAGGCAAGGAGGAAGGAGTGCATACGAGTACTCCAAAGCATTCAACCACTGGCCCAATACGCTCAGGACCAAGTGAATACCGAAGATCGGAAGCGCGAATGCTTCTACCGGGGTTTGAACCCCAAGATGAAGGACAATCTTGTCCTGTTCAACCGCGGCAACTTCAACGACATCGTCAATGCCGCTATCATGCAGGAGGACGCTACGTGCGAGCTGTCCTCAGACAAAAAGAAGAGGAGTGCTCCGCAGGGCAGCGGAGGTGGTGCTCCTCAGAAGTATCGTATGGTGTACCGATCACCATCCGGCCAGAGGTGGCAACCGCCATCACGACCACCAATGTTGAGTGGTCGCCAGTTCAACAACTTCGGATCCCGACAGCAGCAACAACAGGGGATGATCCCACGTGCACTTCCACCTCCACCACGTGCACCGGGATTTTGTCCTCCCATTCGGACTGGCCAAACCCCGTACACGTGTTTCACGTGTGGGCGCACGGAGCACTTCACCAAGGACTGCCCTCAGAATCGACAAGGCGGAGGGCAATCATCCTATCAGGGGGCCAACCAACCCCGCAACCAGCTCAAGAAGCCAGCCACCAGACCCGGCAACGTCCACCACCTCGCCATCGAGGACGTTACGGAAGGCGCGCCCGTGCTCACGGGTACGTTCTCTATCTTCAATCATTCCGTAGCCATACTCTTTGACTCCGGAGCTTCACACAATGTCATTAGTAAATCTGTTGTCATTAAAAATCAGCTGCCTGTTATCTCCACCAAAACTCCTTATATGATTTGCACTCCAGCAGGGAGGGTAGTAACATATGAATGGTCCATAGGGTACCTCTCGACCTAGATGGGAACATCTATCCTACCTCCTTCATTATCTTAGAGACTCAAAAGCTAGATATCATCTTAGGAGTGGCATGTTTGCAATACCATGGTGCTATTCTTGATATCGTTCCTCGAAAGATTTATCTAAACTCTCCACTCCATCAACCCCAAGTTCTCAATCTCGAGAACATCATTCCATTGGACCCATCTACTCACAATACCGAGGTTATGGAACTTAAGTATATTCCAGTAGTATGTGAATACCCGGACGTGTTTCCTGAAGATCTTCCTGGTATGCCCCCAGAAAGAGATATAGAGTTTAAGATTGAACTTGCACCGAGAATAGTGCCAATCTCAAGACCACCCTACAAGATGGCACCCAAGGAACTTGCAGAACTTAAGGAGCAGTTAACTGAACTTGAGAACAAAGGTTTCATTCATCCAAGTTCATCACCATGGGGTTGTTCTGCACTGTTCGTAGAGAAGAAAGATAAGACCTTGAGACTGTGTGTAGACTATCGTCCACTTAATGCTGTCACCATCAAGAACAAGTATCCACTGCCACGCATTGATATTCTCTTCGATCCATTGGTGGGTGCTAAGGTATTTTCGAAGATGGATATTCGTTCTGTTTATCATCAGATTAGAATCTGACCCGAAGATATACCAAAGACAGCATTCTCGACGAGGTATGGACTATATGAGTACCTGGTTATGTCTTTCGGATTGACCAACGCACCGGCTCATCTCATGTATCTCATGAACTCGGTGTTCATGCCGGAATTGGACAAGTTTGTCGTGGTCTTTATTGACGACATACTTGTGTATTCAAAATCCGAAGAAGAACATGCTCAACACTTGCGTATTGTGCTTCAACGATTACGGGACCATCAGCTATATGCTAAGTTCAGCAAGTGTGAATTCTGGATCGGCCAAGTGCCATCCTTAGGGCACATCATATCAGCAGAAGGGATTACAGTTGATCCCAGCAAGATCAAGCAAGTCCTCAAATGGGAGTCTCCAAAGTCTGTACATGAAGTCCGAAGTTTCCTGGGTTTAGCAGGATATTACCGGAGGTTTATACCCAATTTCTCCAAGATAGCTAAACCAATGACCGAACTTCTGAAGAAAGGGCAGAAGTATGTATGGACTGAGGCATGTGAGGCAAGTTTCAAAGCATCGGAGAAACACCTTACAACGGCACCAGTATTATCTCAACCAGACACAACCAAATCTTTTGACGTGTATTGTGATGCATCAGGAATTGGTTTGGGATGTGTGTTGATGCAGGATAGAAGAGTGATCGCTTATGGATCACGGCAGCTCCGGAACCATGAGCAGCACTACCCGACTCATGATCTTGAGCTCGCTGCTGTGGTACTGGCATTGAAGATGTGGAGGCATTATCTACTGGGTAATCTAGTACACCTCTACACTGATCACAAGAGCTTGAAATACATTTTCACTCAGAAGTATTTGAATATGCGACAACGGAGATGGTTATAGTTGATCAAGGACTATGAGATTGAGATCCACTACCATCCAGGTAAAGCGAATGTAGTCGCAGATGCTCTGAGCCGCAAGTCCCATGTCAACAATCTTTCCATTACCTCCATGGAAGGAGAAGAAGAACCGAGTCTCTACTTGGTTCCATATGGGGCACTCTACAACCTAGCTCTCATTCCTACTATCAAAGAGGATATTATGGCAGCTCAGAAGGAGGACAAGGGGATGTCGCATATTTGGCAAAGAATGAAGAAGGGGGAGATGAAATGTTTCCGATGTGACAATGAAGGCATCCTCTGGTTTAACAACCGTATAGTGGTACCACGAAATATGGAGCTTAGAAAGAAGATACCGGATGAAGCTCATTTGTCCAAGTATTCCATTCATCCGGGAAGCAACAAGATGTACCAAGATTTGAAAAAGAAATTCTGGTGGACTCGGATGAAGAGGGAAGTAGCTAAATACGTATCCGAGTGTGATACGTGCCGGTGAGTGAAGGCCGAGCATATGAAGCCAGCCAGACAACTTCAACCCTTAAGCATCCCGACATGGAAATGGGAGGATATCAACATGGATTTCATTGTGGGTTTACCTCTTACTTTCCGAAAGCATGATTCAATCTGGGTGATAGTTGACCGACTGACTAAGACGACGCATTTCATCCCCGTCAATACCAACTATCATTCATCAAGATACGCGGAGTTATATATTGCCAGAATCTTATGCCTCCACGGAATACCCCGCACCATCATCTCCGATCGTGGAGCTCTATTTGTTTCATGATTCTGGGAGCATCTCCACGATGCATTGGGAACCAAGTTAATTCGGAGCTTGGCTTATCATCCTCAGACCGATGGTCAGACCGAACGAGTGAATCAAGTGCTAGAAGACATGCTTCGTGCCTGTGTCATCCACCATGGTAGGAATTGGGATGAGCACCTACCATTGGCGGAATTTTCGTACAATAACGGTTATCAGGCTAGCATTCAGATGGCGCCATATGAAGCTCTTTATGGTCGGAAGTGTCGCACACCTCTAAACTGGTGTGAATCCGGTGAATGAGTGGTATATGGCATCGACTTGATAAATGAAGCCGAGGAACGGGTTCGCACTATTCAATCCAATCTCAAAGCTGCTCAGTCTCGTCAGAAGAGCTATGCGGACAAACGACGTCGACCTCTTCACTTCGAAGTTGGGGATCAAGTTTATCTCCAGGTATCCCCTATGAAAGGTATCCATCGATTCGGAGTGAAAGGGAAGCTAGATCCACGTTTTATTGGGCCGTTCGCAATAATCAAAAGATGCGGACCTATGGCATATCAATTGGAGTTACCGCCGTCACTTTCAGGGGTTCACAATGTATTCCACATTTCCCAGTTAAGGAAGTGTCTTAAAACTCCTGCTGATGTCTGTATAGAAGATTTGGAAGCTCTCCAACCAGATCTCACTTATTCCGAGCATCCAACTCACATAGTTGATGAGAAGACTCGCACCACAAGAAGTCGCACCTTGCGTTTCTACAAGGTCTTGTGGAGCAACCACAATGCTGAAGAAGCCACGTGGGAAAGCGAGGAGTATCTTAGGACGAACTATCCGGACTTGTTAGCGGCATATGTTTGTTAGATCTTTTTCTTTTGCCTTCTTTTGTAATCTCGGGACGAGATTCTTTTAAGGGGGGAGGAATGTAAAACCCCACTTTTATGGAACGTGAATTCAGTCTTGAGTTTTGTGATAAACTATATTAGAGATCCAATATAGTGGTACACAGGAACTTTATACCATCCAAACCTTTCTTGCACTCGTGGTTAAATTTTATTAACATGAGTATTTGACATCACCACTAATTCTAGAATGATTCTATTCACCCCTCTTAAAATTTTTAGAATTATTTGGATGAAGATTATTAGGGCAATTTAAAGTGCAGTACTAATTGGCCCTACCAAAAATTTTCAAATTAGAGGCTCTAAATTTTTCCTTGGCCTCCTAATATTCTCAATAGCTTGCCTCCAAAATTTCAAGATTTTGGGAACTCAATTGCTATTTTATTTGAGGCGCTTAACAAATTTGAATCAAATTCAAATCTGAATTTTAAATTCATTTCCAACTTCTTTGAACATAAGATTTGATTTCACCATGGTGTTCAGAATAATTCATTGACCATCTCCACAAAGTTTCATGATTTTTGGAGTTGATCTTCTATTTTTAAATGAATTATTAACTTTTGTATTGGGGGTCTGACTGACCTGTGGGCCCAACCGGTCAGCCGCTGCTGAAGGGGTCAGGTCAGCCGCCTGCCATCTCTGCGCCGGCGCTCGACCGCTTGACAGCGCGCGCGCATGCAGCTCCAGCGAGCTGCCTGCGTGCTAGCTTGCCGCGGGCTATAAAAGGCCGCCGCCGCTCCCTTATTTCTCCTCCCTGATAAGTGGTCCCCCCTCTCGCGAGTTAATCTCCGCCGCGCGCCATCGCCGCCGCCCACCTCTGCTCCATGGTGCGCTGCGTTTTGCGCCGTTTCAAGCCACGACTCCAACAGCATAAAGGGGCGCCTAGTCGAGCTCTAACTCTCGGTGCAAACCGTTTCCTTTTTTGTTGAGAATTGAAGAAGTTATCGATCTTCTTTCTTCCAGCCGGAGTGAATGAACTTGCTAGGTTTTTGTTTAAATTCCGTTTCTACAAGTAACGATTCTATGCAATTGATTAGGGATAGTTTCTATAGGTCCTAGCGCTCCTACCTGAGCAAAAACCCCTAAAAGTTATCAAGCAACGGCTGAGGAAATCGAGTTTTGCTCGCCGCTGGTGAGGAAACCTCGGTTCACCGTCGAGCTCATAGTTCCCAGTGGTTTTCTCCTCTTCCACGTCCATTTCCTTGATCAGCATCGTCCCAGGAAGGTTTTGAAGAAGATCTCGAGTGGTATGAGCCACTCTGGAGCAAGTTCCACGTTGCCCGAGTGCTCACCGCCGCTGCCGCCGCCGTCGCACAGCCACTTCCGACGAGTTTATGGCCCCACCGACCTCACCGTCGTGCTCAGCGACCCCAAAACCCTCCAGGTGGCGAGTTTGAGCGAGTTTGGCCCGTCGGTTTAGCCGGCGGCGAGCTCGCCGGCGAGTCACCGCCGCGGGCGCCACCTCGCGCGGGCACTGGCCCGAGGTAGAAGACGACCCGTAGGGTCCCACCTGCCAGCGACTGCGAGATCACGGTGCGGCAGGGATCCCGTGTGGCTGCGTGCGAATAGTTCTATGGACCACGATGTTGCCTTGACCAGAGCGCGCCACGTGGCCCATGGGATCCGCCGATTGAAATTTTGAATTCTGGCGCCAATGGTTTATTAAAATAATTCCAGAAAATTATTCAAATTCTAAATTGAATATCTCTCTGTAGACTACTCCAAAAATCTTCAAACAATTTTTTTTGAAAGCCCTTGAGCTCTAGTTTCGGTCAATACCAATTAGGTTCTGTGAAACTCAAAGTTAAATTCTGTAGGAAATAATCTATCCAGATGCATATGCAATTTTTCCAGACAAGATAACCACTGGAAAAATCCCCAAAAGTTACATATAATTCAGAGTCCTATTCTTGACCACCAGAAAAAGTTTGGGAGCCATTGCACCTGTTTAAACCTCTGTATGGTTCAACTTCCTTTTTCAGTTATTGAATTTTTTCAGATGTTCATTTGCTTTAGTATGCCCCAAATTTAAACTGAACCTTCCTTTAGTCATACACTAACTCCTGTAAAAATCTTGGATTTAATTAACCTACTATCCTAGTCCTAATTCAGTTACAAACTAAATATTGAATTAATGGCTAGAAATTCAATTATAAAGTAAATCCAGAAATTCTTGCCAACTTAGAAATACAATACCTCCTTCCCCAAAGCTTAGAAAATTATGAAACAAATTTTCCTAGAACCAGAACCACTTCCCCTATCATGATTATCAACTGGCAGCTATGTTCAAGCTACAGTTTCTTCTTTAAAATTCTTGGAAGTTATTGCTTGCCATAATTTTAGAGATAACACTATAATTTGATCATCTCCTGTTCTTTGCAAGAGCCTTGATCATATTTCCTAGTATCCACCCTAAAATTTCCAAAGCCAATTAAGGTCCCTATCATCTAATGATCACCATGGGTTAAAAATTTTGGTCTCAATGATGATTATTTTTCAAAGTCATTTATATACCTATTATATGCATATCGTATAGTGACCGAAGTCGAGGAGGAGCCAGAAGTCTTGGAAGAGCATCTTCCAAATTTTAACTCAGACTCTGACCTGCAATAAGGCAAGCCTCGATTTGCATTTAAGAGCTTTTTAAAGTTTTCCTGTTTTATTCACTTACGTCCCAGTTGATATTGTGCATTACGTATAAGGTGTTTGATACTCCACTTGCATGACCAAAAATCCCAGGGATTGATTGGAACGAGTTACAATTTGACCTGTAGTAACTGCTCTGCTAATGCATAGGAAATCCGATAGAAGTCGAGTAGTTTGGAATCTACTCGCGAGAGATGTAGGACATATCTCACAGGATTGGTTAGATATAAAATGGCAGAATATAATGAAATGAAGACCAGGCAGGGAATGGATAGGAAGCGGCGAGAATTGAGTCTCGGTCGCATAGCCCTGCCTGTGTCGATTAAGGCCCGTCTGTGTGCGGCCCCGCTGAACAAGCTTGACTTGTACCGGCAACATAATGGACATATGGAATCCAATAAACTGACGTAGCTTGGTCACTTGGGTGTCGAGGCATACCGTTCTGTTTTATAGGTGTGGGTTGAGGGCAACAAGGTGTAAATCTGCTGGTGGGCATGTCAGAGTACGCCCCACGCAGGGACCTCCTGTTCGTGATGGATCGACCGGTTCGGCATTTGAGTGTCTTGTGAAAGGTGGCCATATACGCCTAGTACTGAAGTGTTATGTAGGTACGGGTGTGCTCGCTGACACTTCCGAACGACGTATGTGTCGAGTTGTCTGGGTGTGTCCTGATTGCAATCACTGTCCCTCACAGTAATAGAGTACCACTTGTTCACTGTGTCGTGACGTAGTAAATACTAAAGAAGCCAGAAAATCATATTGTATTGAATTATAATTACTTTGCAACCTTGTATGATTTAGAGATAGTACAATTAAAAGTTTACAATTTCCCCATACTTTAGCTGTAATAGCATTATGTGCTCTGAGCATGTCATATCATCGGTAAAGCATTTCTTGTTTGATTGTGGAGCCCATGATGTGCTGTGCCCGGAGAATGTCATTTGCTACATAAAACTTGATTATAAGGATCCACTTGTAGGCGAGTCATTTATGCTTCCCCTCACCTATGTTTAGTGTCTCTTTGCATATGTCTAGTGAGACGGGTTAGTCTTGCTGAGCCTTATGCTCACGTTTGCAGTTAACGAGTTTTTGCAGGTTATACCATCGATGAAGGGTTTGATGATGAGGTTGCACCCCCTCCAGGGTGTACAGCCGAGTGGGAACCCTGCACGCCTCCCTAATTGAGTGTTGCTAGTGCAAAGTATCCAAGGCATGGGTAACTTTGCTTTTGCATAGCTAGTGCTGAGAGTGTAGCTATGATATGTATATATTCCTTTACTTCCACTAGTATTCTAAAAACTTCTGCTGTATGAAAAATAAAAGACTTCATCTTGTATTTATTCAGGTTCTATTCTTGTATAACTGTTGGGTGTCGCATCGCACGACACCACCCAATGAGATCCTCGGATGTCGGGATTCCGGTCCCCACAGCTGCCCTTGGGCTTCCTGCCTCTCATCATGACAACTGTTTGCCTAGGGTAAGGACCTCGACTTGATCGTCTGGGTGGCCCCGGGCCCCCTTGTCACTGGCAGGGTGAAATTTTTGAACTGTATCCTTGGCCCTTCTGCGGTTTCCATTCAAGCTTTGCGGGGGCTTACTTAAGAAGGAAGGCGCACACCGTTTGGGGATTCCTTACGCCTTCATTTGAACTTGCGCTCGAATCCTCCAAACTTTCGCTTGCTTTTCCTCTCTCGCCCTGCCGTGCTGCGATGGTGTTGGGTCTCTGCAAGAGCCATCTCACGACCGACGATGATTTGAAGAAGGTCCGGACCTACATGGGGTGGTCCAGCGACTCCTTCAACCACCTAGTCCGCGTCGGCAAGCTTCCATTCAAGAAGAAGCACGACGGCGACATGGTGTACTTTTCTGCGTACGCCATGGTGGGACTGATCCCACCCTTCTTAACTTTTCTCTTGATGCTGTTAGACTTCTATGGTCTGCATTTGTACCACCTTGGCCCCCACTCCATTCTTCTTGTGTCAACATTCGTCCACTTCTACGAGATGTGGGTGGGTATTCCCCCCTTCGTCGAGCTTTTTTGTACCTTCTTCACCATCCACACTATCAACAAGAGTGACGAGTATCTTGGCTTTTACTATTTTGTGAAGCGCAAGAAATGTCCCCACAAATACTTGAGGTCGTTTCCTTCCGGCAAGTGGGACGACTGGAAGAAGGATTGAATTGTCGTCACGGCAGAGGAACACGAGAGGCTGGAGCTTCCTGAGGGTCTTCCCAATGTTGACACGGACGCATGGAGTGAAGCTCCGGTGCTATCGGAGGCCTTCAACCCTGCTCTGACCAGGATCCGCCAATGCGTGGAAGGAGGGGTGACCCCCCAGACGGTCTTCTGCAACTTCCTGGTCAACAGGTGGGCTCCGCTGAAGAAGAGGGAGAAGCTCGCCTAGGCCCTCAACAGCGTGATGGACGATGACCGGATTGAAACCGGTTTGGAGTCCAATTTGGAAGGCGATTTTTTGGAGCTTCATCTGAAAAAGTTCCAGCATGGCATTGACGTCGAGGGTGACGACTTAACTCTGCCGGTGGATTTCCTTCCTTTGAACATGGAGGCGAAGTTTAGCAGGGAGCTCCAGAGGAAGATGCTGATGCTTGACGACCTTGGCGAGGTGGAGAGGCGTTCGACCACCAGATTGGTGATCCCCGGAGCTTCTGAGGGTGGCCCTGCTTCCGCCCCGAGACAGAGAGCTGAAGTCATTGGCAAGGGCAAAGAGTTGGCTGAGCCCTCCGGCCGAAAGAGGAAGTTGAAGCACTCTGAAGGGAAGTCTGTCAGACCTGCTCCTTCCACAACAGCTCCTTCTCCTCGGCGAGGGAGGTTTTCAATAGCGACACCTGCTCCAGCATCGACGACTTCCCTTTGACGAAAAGGAGCTTCTTCCCGGCACTTGTTGTAGCGCTCGGCGAGGTTCTGGACCTCTCGATAGTTTTCCAAGTTGTGCCTGTCCGTCTTGTGTATGGGACACCACATCTTGGATGACGGCCGAGGTCGTTTCTCGGGGCGTGGCCCCTGGCCACCCGGAGCTGCGACAGCTACAGCGGTAGATGTGCCGGCCGACGACTTCTTCTTGTCGTTGGACTTTTTCTTCTTCTTGCCACTCCTGGAGGTAGCGTCTTCACCCTTGGAGGATTTTTTGTTGACCTCCGGAGGTGGTTGGGAGTGCATTTCACGGCCCTCCTCAGCTTTGGCACACTTGTCTGCCAAGCTGAAGAGTTCCGTGACGCTGGTGACTTCCTTGGTCGCCAGCTTCTCTAGCATTTTCTTGTCTCGAACGCCCTATCTGAATGCTACAATAACATAAGCGCTTGAGATAGAAGGTATGGTGTTTCATACCTGGGAGATCCTCTGTATGAAAGATCGTAAGGATTCCCCCCCTTTTTGCTTGACAGCAAGAAGATCCAGTTCCGTGCTTGGTCGGATGTATGAACTCTCGAAATTGGCGGTGAACTGTTAGCATAACTCCGCCCAACTGTTGATGGAGTCAGGCGGAAGGCTCATGAACCAAGACTTGGCGGTCCCAGTCAAAGCCATAGGAAAATAATTGGCCCTTACGGCCTCATTGCTCCCAGCCGCAAGGATAGCGGTGGAGTAGATTTGGAGAAATTCAGCGGGGTTAACAGTCCCGTCAAATTTCTCCGGTAAATGAGGCCGGAACTTCTGTGGCCATCTGACCATGCGTAAGTGCATGGCCAAGGCACAACAACCTCCTCCTATTCCCTCAGGAGCAGGGCTGTCCCGAGCCTCTTGTCTCTCGTGAGCACGCTCGATGTGGACGCGGTCGTCCTGTTGACGGTAACGACGATCAAGCTCCGCCCGGAGGCCATGAGTCGAAAGCCTCATTATCGTGTGAGTACGGCGCGCCCCGGAAGGCAGCGACGTCACCTGTTGGGATGCAACACGCCTCCTGTGTTACAAAGCGTGCGAACCAAGTCTGCCTGACAATGTCCGATGCTATGAGGGGGCCCACCCCGAGGGAGGAGGACCTTGATTGCTGATGGCATCAGCTGCTGCTGCAACCAGATGTTCCACATCGGCCCTCCACTGCTCCATCGCACCCTGGGGTGCTCCTAGAAGCGGTGGACGTTGGAGAAGAGCACACGAGCATTAATCGCATGTTCAGGGTTGTGGTTCGCCGATGCAGTGACCGACACGGACGCCCCATCTCGACGTCCAGCTTGATTCGCTGGAGCGGATGGTGGCGGTGGTGGCATGACTCCTGCTGGAGCCACATCACCTGCTGGCTGCTGCATGTTGGAGGGATTGCCTCCAGCAGGTCGCTCAACGTGGTTACCATTGGATGATCCAGCAGCAGAATTCACCATCTTTGAATCTCGGGCACGCCCCTACCTGGTGCGCCAACTGTCGGAGTGTGATTCCGGCAATTCTCCGGGCACTACTGTTAGTAGACCGCGGAGTTTCTTAGCTCGGTTGTGGGCGCGCAGAGATTTAGAGCAAGGTGGCGATTTGACACGTGGATTTACATGGTTCGGGCCGCCTGAGCGTAATTCCCTACTCCACGGGTGTGTGTTGTTGTTGTATTGAGCGTCTGAGAGCTAGTATGTCAGAGACCAGAGTGTCTCCAAGAGTCCCCTGTGTATCGCTCGACCAATCCTTTTATAGTACAAGGGCTACTCGTTACATCGTTAGCCTTGCCCGACATGTGGCCCTGGCGGTTACTGATGCTTAATACACAGTTAATATACTTAATTCCCCTTAACAACATGGTAACACGCCTTGATGGTGGCGTTACTGGTGTTAAGGGTCATCAGATCGTGTGTCATTAAGATAGCATTAATGACACATAATCAGGTCTTGAAGTCTTTTAATGTCCCTTGAAGGTCCGAGCCGTTGGAGGTCCACCAGTATGCCTGTTGAGGTTGAAGGTCCAGCGGTTGGACGCGTGGCAGCTCCAGAGCTTACCGTCTTGGACGAGTAGGTCCGGTGCTATTGTACATATGTAAGTACTGGAGCTTCCCTCTGTCGGGGGTTAAGTCCGGGAGTGGCACACAGGTATCTAGTTCAGAGCTTTCCCATATATGGAATGTAGCTCCAGTTTTATGATACACGTGACGGCACTAGGACTAACCATAAAAGGGAGGTAGGTCCGGTTTTGAGTGACACGTGGAGCCTTCGGAGGTCTTCAACTCAGATAGGTGGAGTTCCTTTATACTCTTTGCAGTTCCAAGGGGTATCCAGTACACAGGGTACCGACATCAACCTTATCTTTGTTGAAGTCACCAAGATAAATCTTTCCCTTAAACATTTTCTTGAATGCAATCGAGCCATCGCTTTTTCTAAAGACGATCACACCCTCATTAGTGTATAAACAATTATAACTTTTGTCGCATAGCTAAGATATGGATAGAAGGTTATAATCTAAATAATCTACATGTAAAACATTCGAGAGAGTATGTTGAGAAGAGATTTCAATTTTACTGCTACCAAGGACCTTTCCTTGGCTATTGTCTCCAAAGTATATCCCTTCACTTGGATCTGCATTGCGCTCATACTACACAAACATATTCCTCTCTCCGGTCATGTGATTAGTGCATCCGCGGTCTAGCACCCATTTTGATCCACCGAAGGAGTAGGCCTGCAAAACAGAATTATTCCTTGGTTTTAGGTACCCAAGTTTGCTTGGGTCCTCTCAGGTTAGTCACAAGAGTCTGGGGCACCCACACACAAGTTTTTGAGTTCTTATGGCATAGCCCTGCATATTTAGAAAATAAATGTCCAAACTTGTCTTTCATAAGTATATAGGAAGCATTAAAAGTATGAAATAGTATTTGCAAGTCAGATTCATGTGATGTTTCCTTAACAAAAGTAATTTGCTTCTTAGCATGAACATTGGTGGACATGTGTTTGTTCTTGTTAAAACTAAGACCATCTTTGATGTTAGGAGGTCTAGTGACCATATATGCACTACGTGCATATTGTCTTCTCCTTGTCAAAGATGCCACTTTGGGAAGGATGCTTAGCAAGAGTAGAAGAATCAGGTTTGACAACATTTTTCTTAATGGAACATGTGTAGGTTTCAATTGTTGTCGGACTTACACCTTTGAAAGGTGAGCTTTTGGAGGAGGAGGAGTCACTTTGCTTGAGTGACTCAACTTGCACTTCAAGAATCTTGTTAACTTTTGACAAGTTAGCATGTTCATCCTTGATTGCAACGTGTGAGTCTTCTAGCTTTGAGTAAGTTTCCTTACTTAAGACTAGCTCATGCTAAAGTAACTTGATCTTCTCCCTTTCAATCTCAAGGAGTTTCTAAACCTCTTGATACCTCTTCCTTTCACGGATGAGCATATCTTCTTGTCGGTTGACAAGCTCCTCCTTCTCAAAGATTTCATCCGACAACATTTTCGTTTTCATCAATGGTTTTACTTAATCCCTAAACATCTCCTCATTTTCACTAGAGCTGTCAAAATCATCAATGGAGGAATTTAGTGAGGGAGGAGTAAGTCAGACCGTTTTCTTGCCTTCTTTAGCTGTAAGGCAAGTGTGAGTGTGAGTCTCCCATCCTCCCATATCTGGGAAGAGCGTAGACCTCTTGGTAGACTTCTTGATGGCACTGGTGGCCATCTCCTCTTCTTCATCGAAGGAGGATTCGTCGTTTGAGTCCCACTCCTTGCCAATATGCGCTTGATGATCTTGCCTCCTTTTCTTGAAGATTTTGTTTTCTTGAGGCTTCGTTTCCTTCTTCCTATTATTCTCTTCATAAGTACAGTCAACAATGAAGTGACCTTACTCGCCACAGTTATAGCAGGTACGTCAAGCCTTGGATTTTCCTTTTTCTTTGCTCATTCCTTCATTTGAGTTGCTGTCGTTTCTTGTTTTCATCATGCGCTTGAATTTCTTGATAAAGAGTACCATCTCTTCATCATCCAAGTCGATGCTCACATCACTTGTATCTCCCTCATCTTGAGCTTCACGGGCTTCCTTTCCTTTAGGCTTGCAAGTTGCTTTGAGAGAAACTTCCTTCTTTTTGGAGGAGGTGAGCTCAACTAGGTCTTTGACATATTGGACCTCCTTCTCCATCATCTCATGGTTTATAATTTTGCCCAATAGTTCACCCAGAGTCATTTTGTGAAACATTGAGCTTTCTCGGATCATTGAGCATAAGGTGACATTTCTTGGCATGAAGGCTCTAATCCTCCTTTTGACCACCTCATGGTCAGTCCACTTCTTGCTTCCATAGGCACAGATCTTGTTGATAAGCGCCTTCATCCGGTTGTACATGTCTTGAGGTGATTCGCCTTCTTCAATTGCAAATCTTCCCAATTCTCCTTCAAGTATCTCAATTTTAGCTTCTCGGGTTGACCTATTTCCTTCATGTGCTGTTTTAAGTGTATCCTAGATTTCTTTTGCACTTTCTAGTTCATCAATTTTGGTGAACTCTTCCCGGCTCAGTGATGAAGTGATCACTGCAACAGCTTGTGCATTGCGGTGAATTTCTTGTTCTTGTTCTCGAGTGAGTTCTTCGTCTGTATCCAGGATATCTACACCTGTACACACAATATGACAAAGACTAGGATTTAAAGAGATTAGATGTATTTTCATATTATATTTCCACATGGTGTAATCGTTTTCGTTGAATTGCGGAGGTTTTCTCATGGGAATAGAAAGATAATGATTATTTGAACTGAGACGTTTGTAACTGTAAGGATATCAGGAGTAGTCATGATGACCACTCCCCATCGTCTTCTCATCCTCTTTTCCCTTTTGGATCAGGAGTTTCTTCCTTAGAAGTGCCTTGAGGTGACACACTTCTTCATCGTCATGTTGATTTTCCTTGAGTACATCGAAGACTTTTGTATCTTTCTCTTCTTCGGTGTTGGGCACCATCGGGATCTCGTTGTTCTTCTCAAAGGCCATTGATCTCTCCGAGCGGTAAGTCTCATCGATGGAGAACCTGCTCTGATACCATTTGAATGTGGCCTAGAGGGGTGTGAATATGCTTTGATAATTTCCTGCACACTTAATTAAATTATCAAATACCAAGGAGACTGTACTTGTCTGGTTTGTTATGCGGACTAGTTCGATTGTTCAGTTATAACTAAACTATAAAACATTTATGCAGGAATTTTGAATGAAATTGCAGCAGAATATAATTACTATTCTTTTAACTTGAACAAGAGATCAGATTACTTAATGTTCATGTGAATCAAAAACTATTTGATTAATCAATTCTAACGCCATAAGTAATGATAATGCAAAAATAGAAATCACACGAGACACAGATTTTGACTGAGGTTTGATCTCACCAAAGAGGTCTACTCCTCGTTGAGGAAGCCCACACAGAGTCGGGTCTCCTCAAACCCTTTCCCTCGTCAAGTCACTGAGGTTTGATCTCACCAAAGAGGTCTACTCCTCATTGAGGAAGCCCACACAGAGTCGGGTCTCTTCAAACCCTTTCCATCGTCAAGTCATCACACAAGACTGACTTGATTCCACTATCACGGGTAATCACCGAGTTTATAGGGCAACCTCACACATTGATGGATCCCACAAGAATTACAACAAAAATAAGATCAAATACATTAGAAAAGATTACAAGTAGATGCACGAGGGTAAAGAGATCAAACCCCAAGAGCTCAACAAAGCATAGACAACGATCTCCCAACCCCAAATCTGAATACTCAGTTGATTTTCACCTTTTGAGGACTTTAGATGCGTGGGGAGATGTGTTTTTGTGCTCTTTGGACAAGTGGCAGCGCTAGGGTTTGAGTTATGAACAGTAGAATGTGTGAATTGTGTTTTCGGGGTCGTGGATATCCTATTTATAGTGTTTTCAAAATTGTTGCCGTTAGGGATCCTGATGACCGGACTAGTCCGTACTGGGGACTGAACTTGTCCGGTGTGCTGTGTAAAAGTCGGCGTGGAATGTGCAACACACTAGAAACCCTAGATTGTGTGAGGTGTACTGAACTAGTTCGGGTGGGGTCCAGACTTGTCCAGTGCCCTGTGTATTGAAACATCAGAAACTTTCTCGGACTAGTCTGGTCCATAAACGGACTTGTCTGGTGCATAGTGTTATGAAACTCCAGAAGGTTTCTCAGACTAGTCCGATCAATGAACGGACTTGTCCGGAGCACTATGTTATGAGTTTACAGAAATTTTAACGGACTAGTTCGGTCCAGTAACATACTAATCCAGTGCACTGTGTTGTGAAACTCCAGAGAGTTGATCGGACTAGTCCAGTCCAGGAACGGACTAGTTTGGTGCACTGTGAATTTGGACAACAGAGAGTTAAACGGACTAGTTCGATGCTCAGTGAATTTTTAGGTTGATTTTAATACCTTACCCCTATGCAATGACTTGATCTCTTGGGATGTGTCTCTCACACACATCCTATACATTTAAATCTACTTTGCACTTCAATCGTCAGTTGGGCTTTTCTCTTTTTCTACACCACTTCATTTTTCACTTTTTGAGTGCACTAAACTATCTCATTTAAATTAACCTGCAGTCATCTCAACAAGTTCATTAGGATCTCATTTGTTTGTCATCAATCGTCCAAAACCCACAAGAGAATGCCTAGATGCACTTGCAGGATAACTGCATGCTTTTCTGGAGAGAGCATGCCAACGAGAACAAATATTTAAAATGTGGTCAACCGAGGTTTGTCAAAGTTGTTAATAAGGATGGTGATACTATGATGACGGAAGTCGCACGTAAGCAGCTTTGTTACTTACCCGTGAGACCTAGGTTGAAGCGGCTGTTCCTTTTCAAAAAAAAAAAAAACCGTCAGACACATGAGATGGCACAAAGAAGGTGAATGTCAGAACAATGGAGTCATGACGCACCCGTCCAACAGTGAGGCATGGAAGTTGTTGGACCAGTTCAATCCAGGTTTTGGCCGTGAAATGAGAAATGTTTGCATCGGGTTGGCGACAGATGGGTCTCACCGTTCAGCACAAACGCCATACCATACTTCTGTTGGCCCATCTTTGTCATTCTATACAACCTACCACTAGCTTTTTGCATGAAGTATGAGTTCATGTTTCTTAGGCCTATTGTACCTGGGTCGGATCATCCTTGGTCACGTCTCAATATGATGTTAAAACCGTTAATCAAAGAGTTGAAAATATTGTGGATAGGAGTCGAAGAACACGACTGTTACAAGAAGCAGAAATTCAACCTTTGAGCTGCTTATTTATGGTCCATCCATGATTTTCCAACATACGGCATGTTTTCTGGATGGAGCACTCACGGTAGATTGACATGTCCGATATGTGCTTCGGACATCGATTTCTTTTGACTTACCCATGTAGGCAATATATCTTAGTTTGATTGTCACAGACGTTGGCTGCCACCGAAACACGTCTTTAGGCAACAGAGGAATGTCTTCAGAAAGGACACTGTTATCACTAAAGGACCACTGAAACGTCTTAATGGGTCATAAATATCTGATATATTAGACAAATTGGTGCCAGATGAAGGTCGTCCTGGATATTTTGAAGGTTACAGAGACGAACACAATTGGACTCACATATGTGGACTTTGGGAGCTACCGTATGTGTAGTCGTTGATTCGAAGACACAACATTTATGTCATGCATCAAGAGTGTAGCATGGATGAATGTGTCATAAGAACATGCATGGACATGACGGGCAAAATGAAAGACAATTTAAAGGCTCGAAAGTATCTCGCTGAGCTGTGTAGCCGACCAACTCTTGAGCTCTCCGAAAATGGTGGTAAACCACATGCTTCTTTCTGTCTTCGACCTAAAGAAAAGAAATAAGTTCTCGAATAGTTGCAAAGTTTGAAATTCCTAGATGGTTATGTAACTTGTAAAATCCTGCTTTTCGGAACAACAAAAACACAAAAATGCAAACTTAAAAATTTTGAAAATGGACTTGGAAATACAAACTCACATGAACCATATGAGTTAACCCATATTCACTAGAAACAGGAACTTGTTAAAATTTTACCTATAGAACATGGTTGATAATGTATTTGGAACTTAAGATGTAAAATCCTTAATTTCCAAGTATTCACATTTTCAATGAAAAATTAAAGGAGAAAAACAAAATAGAGAGAAAGAAAAAGGAATTTTTGTAACCCTAAAATGGGACATCCAAAATATTCAAATATCATGCCGTAAATTTTTCCATGAACTTCAAATATTCCAAATAGACTCTCGGTAAAGTTTCAAAATTTTTGAAGCACATTTTTCATTTATTAGACACGTACTGAGAGTTTAATCAACGTCGACGTCAAATTTAAACTTTGTGCTCAACCTTGTCCAAATCAACTCCAAATTTTTCCTGAGGTCCCTTATGGTTCAAAAAGGTTAACTTCAAAGTTTCAGGATTTTTGAACCTAATCTACCAATTATTTCCTTGAGTCAAGTATCACCACTTGAATTCAAATTCAAACCTGAGTTCAAATTCAACTTGCTCAGTTTTGAAATCTGATTGCACCATAAAATTTCTCACATTTTATTTAGTCATTGGGCCAAAGTTGAGTATTTTTGAAGCATGTTTGCTCGCCCTGATTGAAATTTGAAAGAGGAATGAGGGAGGTGGGTCCCACAAGTGGTCCCCACCTGTCAGGTCGGCAAGGCTTCCTCTTTCCTCCCCTGCCTCCACGTAGGCGCGTGCATGTGCCACCGCGATGGCCACCGCGACGTCGCACCGGTCCTTATCCCCAGCGCCGTGCCTCCTCCCGGTCCTACCCACGACACTCGGCCGCTCCTCGCCTTCCCAGCGCCCTGCTCGCGCATCGCCCGACCCCACGCGCCGCCATCCCCCGCGCTCCTCCCGTCGGCCGACCAGCTCGCCAGCTCGCGCCGCTCACCGCGACGCGCGCTCAGTCCGCCCGACGGCCGCCACCTCCCAGCCACGCTCGCGCCCAGGCCGTCGCCGCCCTAGCTGCCCACGGCGAGGCTTCGCCCCGGCCGCGCCTTTCCTGCCCCCTCTGTCGCCCTGCCTCCTCCCCTGCCTCTGCGCAACGCCCGTCCCTGCGCCACCGGCCCGCGCACGCCCCTCCATCTCCCGGCCGCCGACAACCCGCCTCTGGTGCCGACCCCGCGCGCGCGCTCCACCGTCCCCGCACCCGTGCACCGCCGCCATCCCGCCGCACGCCCACGCTCGACGAAACCGCATCACCCCACCAGCCACGCGTATCCTCGCCCAACCGGCGCGCTCACCGCCGCCCAGCACCGCCTCGCTACCCGCGTCGCCCTGCTCCTGACCGCCTGCAGCTCCAGCGCCGTGACCGAGCGCCCGGCTGCCCTAGCGCCACCGACCCGTGCTCCTAGCTGCGCTCCACCGCCGTGTCCCTGCTAGCTGCACCTTTCCGGGCCGACCGCGAGCACCATGACGCCATGTCCGCGTTCCGCGCCGTGGCTATGTCCTGGAAGCAAGGCGAGTAATGGGTGTGATGGAGAATATGCAGGAACACGTCGTTGACACACCGACATCGACAACTGGTCCAAGGTTTGCTCTTATTTTGCAAGAGTGATTGGATCAGTGACTGCAGCCAAGGTGTTCGATGAAATGGTTACAAGGCAAAACTAAGTGTGTTGCCGTTCAATGCAGGTCTATGGATGCAGGTCTATTCTGGGGTGGCAATCGACAAGGACATGTGCCAAGATACCCTTTCAATGGTGATGACGCGATGGAACTCTAGTACACACCCAAGATGTTCGGCGAAATGCCTACAAGGTGAGCCTTGCCCAAAAATGTCTTGCTTGACGTCATTGAGGTCCGTTGGTGGTGATCGCTAAGGTTACTCATATGTCGTCAAGTCGTACGTCCAGTTTTCGCATTAATATCATTCCAATAGAAATCCCTAAGTTGACCTCTTTTGTCGTTTGTATCACGTTGGCATGTCCGTGCGTGCTCGTGATGCTCCACCTTGAGTCGCGTCCACGTCGTTGACCATATGACGTCGTTGTGACGTTCCGAGCCATCATCATGTCCTGGCATCGAGATGAAGGATGCATGTAACATACATGAAGCTGAAACACAACCACGACACAATGGTCGACAGTCGTTTAGCCAAATTAGGGTTTGGTCAAGGCGAGACTCGTCGAGTCCTAGGTGTAGCCTAGATGCTCGATGAAATGCCTTCTAGGTCAAACCGAGTGTATTGGTGACCACCGATGACCTAGGGTAGAATACTGCGAGAACGTTGCGAGCGACGAGGAGAACTAGTCCAAGTGGAACCTTGGATAAGAATTTCTTAGTCGTGTCGAGGACGTTTCCTTTCCATTCGCAGAATTGCTTACCTAGGTGTACCTCTTCATCGACGATAGGTTCGTCGAGTCTTTTGTCGACAACTAAGTCGAGTCCCTAACTCTCCGACTCATGAGGTGGTGTTCGGGATTCCGCTCACCCAATTAACGAGTTCGGGTCGATGTGGGCCTAGCTAATCCGATCTTCTGGTGATGTCAAAGCATGACCGTCACGACAAGGTCTCGCATCATGTTTAAGTCCCAAGAGCTTATCAAGCTCACCTGGACAAGCTTGCAGGAGACACTACATTAGTGTCGTCGTGAGGCACTTGAACGATGCTCGAGGAGCTTGCCGTAGAAACTACTTTACCTAAAGGTCATTTGAACGTTGTCTCGGTACTCACGTCAGGTTAACAAGGCTCGTTATGACGTCTTAAATCCAAAGAATGTTGACCTCACTTCACTCTTAAGTGTCGCTAGAGTTTCACCCTGGTTCATCCTTATCAGAACCCTGTGACCACCCTTGTCCCGTAATTAGGTTTACTCCTTAACGAGTTTGTGTAACTTCACTGGTCGACTTCTAAGTCACAACCTCTTGTTGCACAGTTCACTCATGCTTAAGCTTTTAATGCTCCATCTTGATCGCTTAGTCTTCCTTACATCACACAGTCCAGTAATGCTTCTTTCCCATTCTACCTTATCACTCTTTGAGCGGCATAGCTCCAAGTGTCGAGTGCTAAATCGCGATGTGTCATTACATTGCACCTTTCAGTGCTTATCTCGACACTACTATGCCACCTTGAGTCATCCTTTGTTTATCCACACAACAGAGGCATGTCTGTTCCTCTTAGTCAATCTCGTCGTTCCTAAAGAGCTTAACTCTAGTGTTTCCTTATATTACTTACTTATATGCATATCATGTCGATAGGAAACGTGATGGTAGGTGATCGTTGAGGAGCTTCACTTGGAGGAGAAGGCCAAGGTGTTCCCACTGAAGTTCCATGGCAGGTCTCCGGAGGAAGACCAAGCCCTAACAATTGACATTTATTCGAGTCGCAAACTAAGGCAAGCCCCGGTTTGCATTTAAGAGCTTTTTTTTAATGTTTTCCAGTTTTATTCACTTATGTCCCAGTTGATATTGTGCATTACGTATAAGGTGTTTTATACTCCACTTGCATGACCAAAAATCACAGGGATTGATTGGAACGAGTTACAATTTGATCTGTAGAAACTGCTCTGCTAATGCATAGGAAATCCGGTAGAAGTCGAGTAGTTTGGAATCTACTCGCGAGAGATGTAGGACATATCTCACAGGATTGGTTAGATATAAAATGGAAGAATATAATGAAATCGATACCGGGCAGGGAATGGATAGGAAGCGGCGAGAATTGAGTCTCGGTCGCATAGCCCTGCCTATGTCGATTAAGGCCCGTCTGTGTGTGGCCCCGCTGAACAAGCTTGACTTGTACCGGCAACATAATGGACATATGGAATCCAATAAACTGACGTAGCTTGGTCACTTGGGTGTCGAGGCATACAGTTCCGTTTTATAGGTGTGGGTTGAGGGCAGCAAGGTGTAAATCCGCTGGTGGGCACGTCAGAGTACGCCCCACGCAGGGACCTCCTATTCGTGACGGATCGACCGGTTCGGCATTTGAGTGTCTTGTGAAAGGTGGCCATATACGCCTAGTACTGAAGTGTTATGTAGGTACGGGTGTGCTCGCTGACACTTCCGAACGACGTATGTGTCGTGTTGTCCGGGTGTGTACTGATTGCAATCACTGTCCCTCGCAGTAATAGAGTACCACTTGTTTACTGTGTCGTGACGTAGTAAATACTAAAGAAGTCAGAAAATCATATTGTATTGAATTATAATTACTTTGCAACCTTGTATGATTTAGAGATAGTACAATTAAAAGTTTACAATTTCCCCATACTTTAGCTATAATAGCATTATGTGCCCTAAGCATATCATATCATCGGTAAAGTGTTTCTTGTTTGATTGTGGAGCCCATGATGTGCCGTGCTCGGAGAATGTCATTTGCTACTTAAAACTTGATTATAAGGATCCACTTGTAGGCGAGTCATTTATGCTTCACCTTACCTATGTTTAGTGTCCCCTTGCATATGTCTAGTGAGACGGTTAGGTCTTGCTGAGCCTTATGCTCACGTTTGCGCTTTAACGATTTTTGCAGGTATTAGTTTTATTTCTGTTGTTCAGGTTATACATGAGACTCGAGGTGTCGAGATAAAATCTCATGTGAACCACGCCGCTGCTAAATGTTCTTCGTGTTGCTAGTGAGAACCGTCCTAGGACATGGACGCCTTCTCTCCTGCTTAGTTAGGTGAGATTATGAGTATGTATTTTCCGTTGCGTGTGTACTTCTATTGTACACTCTTTTGTAAACTCTTCTTATTATAAAATGAAACCTTTATATGTTTTTGTATCCTTTTTGTGTGTGTTGTTCGGTGCCGCATCGCACGGCACCACCCAATGAGATCCTCGGATGTTGGGATTCCGGTCCCCACAGACATGGTATCAGAGCTTCATTGGGAATAGCACGCTCGAAAAGAGCCTATTTTCGAAAACTCCAAAGTAGTCGAGTGAGGATTAGCTATATGCCTATTATGGACTATTACTAGTGTAAGTTATAAAGGTGGTGAACTAACTTGTTATATTATTTCTGTAACGACGCTCCGTCTTCAAGGTAAGAGGTAAGGTACGCCGCCAAGAGCGGATCAATCTCGGTAAACTCTGCATACGAGATGTGGTATGTGAAATTTCCGTGGCTTGGCACGGAAAGTCAATATGAGTCTCTGAAACTTTCCATGTTTCTGGGAACATATGACACGCGGTACCCCAGCGTGACACAAAATTAGTGGGAGCCCCCGTCGGGTGGTGTATAACCAAATAGTATGCATCTCTAGAACTATTCATGTTCTATGGGATCATGCGAAACACGTATGCCCGAGCGTGTATAAGCCGGTTCGTACGGGAGTCTTTGCTGTACATACGTATTTACAACCATGTACCTCGAGACATGACCTCGCTCGAGGGCGACTCACACCAGAGTCGTATGCATTTACTTTTGATTATATCTTATTGTGACTGCTTGTCGTGTTTCCCCGTGCCGCCCTTGAGGTGTGAAGGTGTGAAAGGGGGTTGTTTGTCTTCTGCAGGTACACTAACTCCGGTAGCGACCCGTGTAGAATACGTTTGCGAGTGATCGATATTAGGACCAACTATAGACGTATCCGGATATACCGGGTTAGACTTTTCTTTTGGTAAGGCACGTAGTACCGTCAGTATCACAATTGATACTTTGACCATCCCCCACGAAAGAAATGACTTCATATTCATATTAAGTCCAAGTATTAGTTGCTGATATCTTATGGACAAGGAAAAATGTTTCTCTTCAAGAGTAGGTGAACCAAAGTCCTTTGATCCTGGCGAGAGTTTAGCTCGACTTCACCGGAGTAAGATTTTGGTTAAGCATGAAGATCCATAGTGATATGCTATGGATAAGAAGGTTGTCAAGTCTCTTTTAAAGATTCCATTTGGTTCCAAAGAAAATGATTTGTTGTGAATCAAGTTCTAGCCATCGGACTTGAGTTTGAGCTAAGTTTCAAAATTTGAGTTTGTTTCCAAATTCTTGTGTTTCGAAGCCGGTGAGTTCTGTTTTCGAACAGAATTGACCTGACTTTGAAATTCCATATCTCTTCAACCTGGAGGGATTTGGAGGCATGTGAATACTTTTTGGAAAGATTTTGAAGTCTTCTATAAGTTTCTTATTGACCTCAAAGCCAAAAGACCTTTGTATGGTGGTGAAAATGCACCATAACCACTGCAGCTGCTGTTCTGAAACTGTACAAGACAGTATCTGAATTTTTGCCATATTTCCTTGTAGAAAGCTCTTCTATTCCATTATGATACATTTATGGAAAGGGGAAGAGCTACTCTACAACTTTGTTATTCATTGATACCTCAAATTCAGTTTATAACTAATTAGAAAACAGAGTTGAAGATAGTACATGTATATAGGTGCTATCTGAAACAGTCAGAAAAATTCTGAACTTTGAACGGCCATAACTTTTAAACTAGAAATGCAAACTATGCATGTTTATACATATATGGAAAGCTTAAAGAGTCCTCTATCAACTTACTATTCAACACAAAGGCTAAAAGTCACATTAACAAGGTCTAAATTGAAGTGTCATTTAAGAGGTTCTGGCAGTCCGGAAGAGGGGACAGAATCTGAACTCTTCACCAATTGAATCATAACTTTCTGCATACTTCACTGCTGCAGGCCTACTTTATGTGGTTGGAAAGTGTACAGAGTCATCTACAACTTTTCTATAGAACCCCGGAGCATAAAACATCTCTAACATACTCAAAATTTCAAATTTCTAAACTTGATAAAATCTGGACAGCGAGTGGACAGTCCTGTATACAGTTACTGTTTCTCGCATAACTCGCTGTACAATTGTCGAAAGACTTCATAAGTTTCATTTATGGAATCTTGAGAATGTATTTAACAAGTTTTCTATGTATTATTTTTGCAAATGTTGATGTTTGTATATCTGAAAATTGTGGATAAAATCAGCCTTAAACAAAGGAGGTGCTGTCCAAATTTTCAGAAAAACTGTCAACTTGCAAAATGCCATATCTTCTCAACCAGAAGTGCTATGAGGGCACGTAAATACTCCTTAGAAAGTTTTGGAAGTCCTCTACAAGTTCTCTATTCCACTCAAGACCAAAATCTTTTCTTAAGTGGGTGAAATTTTAGAAATTGCAGAAACTGTCCAGGCATACCCAAACTGGACAGCAATCTGTACACCTCTGAATTTAATCCATAAATCGCAGATCCTTGATCCAATGGTGTCGTGCGAGTAACCGTTGGAAAGGTTAGAGAGTCAGATACAATTTTTGCAATTGGATCCAGACCTGAATCGGTCATCTACCTACTCCAAATCAAGTTTGAATACAGAATGGTCAATCAGAACTGAATTCAATTCTGAATACTGAAATTTTACCCAACTTCAAAAATTCATATCTTTTGAAATAGAACTGATATGAAAACAAGTAAGTACATTATGGAAATCTTATTACATTGGCTACAACTTTGTAAATAAGAATATTTCCAGATTTTGATCAGAACAGCCTGAAAACTTTAGATCAAAACTGCTACTGTTTAAGCAGATTCTGCTGAAAGTGCAGAGAAATCTGCTAAATTTAAAATTGCATAACTTGCAAACAAAAGATGATATAGAGGCAAACCAATACTTTTTGGAAAGTTATTGAAGTGTACTTTAACTTTGTTGTTCACCTCAAGATCTGATTTTGCCATTTACTTGTCCAAAATCGAAGTTGAGTCCAAGCTGTTCATCCTCCACCAGGATTTAATCGGGTGATGACCCTTTAGGGTGATTATGGATTTGGTTCTCGAGTTCAACTCGAGGAGTTTCATAACATCCCAGGTGTTGCGACTCAACAATATTTGTCATTAGAGTTGAGTATTACACTAAGTCAAATCCCTTTTTGCTCGGATGCACATGCTAGTGTTTTAACTATGCAACCTTGCACCTCACACTTTATTTATGCATTGAGCATGTATGACACTTCCCTTAGTTGGACGACCCTCCCCATAAAGATTTCTTGGAGTAAGTTTCTTGCTCACCTAGCTTGAATCTTAAGGGGTAATGAGTTCATCTAGTAATCGAAGTGTTACATTCACCTAGGTGTCATACCAAGGTACATCGACACCGAACCAACGTGCTGGAAGCAATGCTCAAGTAAATAGGACCGAGTACAGCATTGACTCATTGAGTCAATGAGAAGCTTAAGTAACGGATCACCTCGAACCCCGTTTCTTGTGGAACTTGATCCTCAAGTTAAAGAAGTCAGTTGATTCTTCACGCTAAACCACTCCCTTGCTTCAGTCTCTGAGACGAGAAGCCATAGGTGAGTAGTATGAGCTGGAAACTCTTTAGCAAGAACGTGGATCACGAACCAAGGTCGTGCCTAGCACAGTACCTTGTCAAACACTTAGTGTAACCTACGGAAGTGATGAGAACCTTACTCTTCAAAGGTTACTCTCTTTGCAACTTCTGAAGGCAACCCTACCGCACCTTTTAAAGGTTAGACATACTACCTTAGGAATCCTACGTGATGAAAAATCTGACCCTTTGTTAAGAAATCACAACTACCTGTAAGCTTTGATTAGCAAGCTTCAGGGAACTTCACATCAACAAGAAGTTCCATCATTTTGTTCCATTATGTACACTCCGTTGCCTTGAGATGAACCTCATCATTCCTTGTTAATGTTTTTACCTCGAAATTCTTGAACTTGGTCAAGACGTGAAAGTGACATTCGTCGTTCGACACTTTTAATGACCAAGTCACTTAATCCTTCTGTATCTAGGGTACTTTTGTTTGTGTCTGAGTTGTCTTACCTATTTTTGCTCAAAGCATAATACTGAATGCACCATACCTTGCATAATTATCCGCGGAGTTGCATTGTGTCTGCATAACATCATCCGGTTTGTGATGGATCATAAAACGTAATTACTAATGAGTTTTGAGCAAGAATACGTGACCCCGTTCAGATACTTAAGTAGTGCCTAACATTTTTGAGTTGTGATCAATTTTATTGTTCGCGACGCCTTCGATTGGTTTCATTATCTTGAGTAGCACAAGGGACACCTTGTGACTAAAACACAGTTGAGTCCTTGTCCTTGACTTGTTGAAACCCAAATCGCCTTGAGTACTTGCAACTAAACAAACACTTGGACTTCCATCCTTGACTTGTTAGGTTCAAGTACCTTGATTGTTGCAACTATACCGTTCGTCATCGAGTAGTCATCAGTTTGATGATCAACCTTGTAAAATCCATGAAATCTCCTTCCTCGCGATGATACCGTTTGATTGTCAACCTCGTGAAACTCTTTGGGTCCATCTAAGATCTTATGTTGTTATATGGTAACCTTGCTACACTAATTACCTTGTAGTTACCATATGATTGAGTTCTTTGCTGTGTTGAAACATATGAGGATACTGTATCCTTACATCCTCATGTGCCACCGCAAAGGGTCTTCATCTTCTGTTTCTATTGTTTGAAGACGTTGATATACCCAAAAACCTTGTAGTCATCATATCTTCAGTATTCCTGCTGTTTTGATTACATGAGAGTGTTGAGTGTCTTGCTACTCTTATGCTACGGCTAAGGAATCCTATGGTTGACTAAACATCAAACGAGGTTAATGATTGTTGTTTAACCTCATAAACCATCTTAACTCATGTCAAGGGAAATACCACATTAAGTTATAAGGACCTATGCAAAACCAAGCAAGCAACCAAGAATCCATGCAAGGATAGTTTCAAACTATCATGGTGACCTAGAGAAGCAGAGAACAAGTGCTGATTTGTCAAGTCAAGACTAGGACAGGACAAGATGTCATGTCAGTGCAAGAGTACAACAATAAAGGATCAGTACCAGACGTGAGAGCTTTACGACGTGATATTGTCATGTCGAGCATCCTGTCAAGGTTATCAACAAAAAAACAAAAAATGCGAACTTAAAAATTTTGAAAATGGACTTGAAAATCCAAACTCACATGAACCATATGAGTTAACCCATATTCACTAGAAACAAGAACTTGTTAAAATTTTACCTATAGAACGTGGTTGATAATGTATTCGGAACTTAAGGTGTAAAATCCTTAATTTCCAAGTATTCACATTTTCAATGAAAAATTAAAGGAGAAAAGAAAACAAAATAGAGAGAAAGAAAAAGGAATTATTCTAACCCTAAAATGGGACATCCAAAGATATTCAAATCTCATGCCGTAAATTTTTCCATGACCTTCTAATATTCCAAATAGACTCTCGGTAAAGTTTCAAAATTTTTGAAGCACGTTTTCCATTTATTGGAAACGTACTGAGAGTTTAATCAACGTCGACGTCAAATTTAAACTTTGTGCTCAACCTTGTCCAAATCAACTCCAAATTTTTCCTGAGGTCCCTTATTGTTCAAAAAGGTTAACTTCAAAGTTTCAGGATTTTTGAACCTAATCTACTAATTATTTCCTTGAGTCAAGTATCACCACTTGAATTCAAATTCAAATCTGAGTTCAAATTCAACTTGCTCAGTTTTGAAATCTGATTGCACCATAAAATTTCTCAAATTTTATTTAGCCATTGGGCCAAAGTTGAGTATTTTTGAAGCATGTTTGCTCGCCCTGATTGAAATTTGAAAGAGGAATGAGGGAGGTGGGTCCCACAAGTGGTCCCCACCTGTCAGGTCAGCAAGGCTTCCTCTTTCCTCCCCTGCCTCCACGCAGGCATGTGCATGTGCCACCGCGATGGCCACCGCGACGTCGCACCGGTCCTTATCCCCAGCGCCGTGCCTCCTCCCGGTCCTACCCACGACACTCGTCCGCTCCTCGCCTTCCCAGCGCCCTGCTCGCGCATCGCCCGACCCCGCGCGCCGCCATCCCGCGCGCTCCTCCCGTCGGCCGACCAGCTCGCCAGCTCGCGCCGCTCACCGCACCGCGCGCTCAGTCCGCCCGACGGCCGCCACCTCCCAGCCACGCTCGCGCCCAGGCCACCGCCGCCCTAGCTGCCCACGGTGAGGCTTCGTCCCGGCCGCGCCTTTCCTTCCCCCTCCGTCGCCCTGCCTCCTCCCCTTCTTCCGCGCGACGCCCGTCTCTGCGCCGCTGGCCCGCACACGCCCCTCCATCTCCCGGCCGCCGACAACCCGCCTCCGGTGCTGACCCCGCGCGCGCTCCACCGTCCCCACACCCTTGCACCGCCGCCATCCCGCCGCACGCCCGCGCTTGCCCCAGCACCTCGCCGTTCGCCTTCCTGTCGCGTCGCTTGCCTTGCCGCCGGCCCGCGCAGCTCCCCCGCCGGCCGCCTCCTCGTCTCCCCGGCTGCACCTCGCCCTGGACTCTGCCTCCTCACCGGCGCCGCCCTACGCCGACGTCGTCGCTCGCCGGAACCGCATCACCCCACCAGCCACGCGCCTCCTCGCCCAACCGGCGCGCTCACCGCCACCCAGCACCGCCTCGCCGCGCGCGTCGCCCTGCTCCTGACCGCCTGCAGCTCCAGTGCCGTGACTGAGCGCACGGCTGCCCTAGCGCCACCGACCCGTGCTCCTTACTGCGCTGCACCGCCGTGTCCCTGCTAGCTGCGCCTTTCCGGGCCGACCGCGAGCACCATGATGCCATGTCCGCGTTCCGCGCCGTGGCTATGTCCTGGAAGCAAGGCGAGTAATGGGTGTGATGGAGAATATGCAGTAACACGTCGTTGACACACCGGCATCGACAACTGGTCCAAGGTTAGCTCTTATTTTGCAAGAGTGATTGGATAAGTGACTGCAGCCAAGGTGTTCGATGAAATGGTTACAAGGTGAAACTAAGTGTGTTTCCATTCAATGTTGTTCTATGGATGCAGGTCTATTCTGGGGTGGCAATCGACAAGGACATGTGCCAAGATACCCTTTGAATGGTGATGACGCGATGGAACTCTAGTACACACCCAAGATGTTCGGCGAAATGCCTACAAGGTGAGCCTTGCCCAAAAATGTCTTGCTTGACGTCATTGAGGTCCGTTCGTGGTGATCGCTAAGGTTACTCATATGTCGTCAAGTCGTACGTCCAGTTTCCGCATTAATATCATTCCAATAGAAATCCCTAAGTTGACCTCTTTTGTCGTTTGTATCATGTTGGCATGTCCGTGCGTGCTCGTGATGCTCCACCATGAGTCGCGTCGATGTCGTTGACCATATGATGCCGTCGTGACGTTCCGAGCCATCATCGTGTCCTGGCATCGAGATGAAGGATGCCTGTAATGTACATGATGCTAAAACACAACCACGACACAACGGTCGACAGTCGTTTAGCCAAATTAGGGTTTGGTCAAGGCGAGACTCGTTGAGTCCTAGGTGTAGCCTAGATGCTCGATGAAATGCCTTCTAGGTCAAACCGAGTGTATTGGTGACCACCGATGACCTAGGGTAGAATACTGCGAGAACGTTGCGACCGACGAGGAGAACTAGTCCAAGTGGAACCTTGGATAAGAATTTCTTAGTCGTGTTGAGGACATTTCCTTTCCATTCGTAGAATTGCTTACCTAGGTGTACCTCTTCATCGACGGTAGGTTTGTCCAGTCTTTTGTCGACATCTAAGTCGAGTCCCTAACTCTCCGACTCATGAGGTGGTGTTCGGGATTCCGCTCACCCCATTGACGAGTCTGGGTCGATGTGGGCCTAGCTAATCCGATCTTCTCGTGACGGCAAAGCATGACCGTCACGGCAAGGTCTCGCATCATGTTTAAGTCCCAAGAGCTTATCGGGCTCACCTGGACAAGCTTGCAGGAGACACTACATTAGTGTCGTCGTGAGGCACTTGAACGATGCTCGAGGAGCTTGCATAGAAACTACTTTACCTAAAGGTCATTTGAACATTGTCTCGGTACTCACGTCAGGTTAACAAGGCTCATTATGACGTCTTAAATACAAATAATGTTGACCTCACTTCACTCCCAAGTGTCGCTAGAGTTTCACCCTGGTTCATCCTTATCAGAACCCTGCGACCACCCTTGTCCCGTAATTAGGTTTACTCCTTAACGAGTTTGTGTAACTTCACTGGTCGACTTCTAAGTCACAACCTCTTGTTGCACAGTTCACTCATGCCTTAAGCTTTCAATGCTCCATCTTGATCGCTTAGTCTTCCTTACATCACACAGTCCAGTAATGCTTCTTCACCATTCTACCTTATCACTCTTTGAGCGGCATAGCTCCAAGTGTCGAGTGCTAAATCGCGATGTGTCATTACATTGCACCTTTCAGTGCTTATCTCGACACTACTATGCCACCCTGAGTCATCCTTTGTTTATCCACACAACAGAGGCATGTCTGTTCCTCTTAGTCAATCTCGTCGTTCCTAAAGAGCTTAACTCTAGTGTTTCCTTATATTACTTACTTATATGCATATCATGTCGATAGGAAACGTGATGGTAGGTGATCGTCGAGGAGCTTCACTTGGAGGAGAAGGCCAAGGTGTTCCCACTGAATTTCCATGGCAGGTTCTCCGGAGGAAGACCAAGCCCTAACAATTGACATTTATTCGAGTCGCAAACTAAGGCAATCCCCGGTTTGCATTTAAGAGCTTTTTTTTAAGTTTTCCAGTTTTATTCACTTACATCCCAGTTGATATTGTGCATTACGTATAAGGTGTTTGATACTCCACTTGCATGACCAAAAAATCCCAGGGATTGATTGGAACGAGTTACAATTTGACCTGTAGTAACTGCTCTGCTAATGCATAGGAAATCCGGTAGAAGTCGAGTAGTTTGGAATCTACTCGCGAGAGATGTAGGGCATATCTCACAGGATTGGTTAGATATAAAATGGCAGAATATAATGAAATGGAGACCGGGCAGGGAATGGATAGGAAGTGGTGAGAATTGAGTCTCGGTCGCATAGCCCTGCCTGTGTCAATTAAGGCCCGTCTGTGTGTGGCCCTGCTGAACAAGCTTGACTTGTACCGACAACATAATGGACATATGGAATCAAATAAACTGACGTAGCTTGGTCACTTGGGTGTCGAGGCATACCGTTCCATTTTATAGGTGTGGGTTGAGGGCAGCAAGGTGTAAATCCGCTGATGGGCACGTCAGAGTACGCCCCACGCAGGGACCTCCTGTTCGTGACGGATCGACCGGTTCGGCATTTGAGTGTCTTGTGAAAGGTGGCCATATACGCCTAGTACTGAAGTGTTATGTAGGTACGGGTGTGCTCGCTGACACTTCCGAACAACGTATGTGTCGTGTTGTCCGGGTGTGTCATGATTGCAATCACTGTCCCTCGCAGTAATAGAGTACCACTTGTTCACTGTGTCGTGACGTAGTAAATACTAAAGAAGTCAGAAAATCATATTGTATTGAATTATAATTACTTTGCAACCTTGTATAATTTAGAGATAGTACAATTAAACGTTTATAATTTCCCCATACTTTAGTTGTAATAGCATTATATGCCCTGAGCATGTCATATCATCGGTAAAGCGTTTCTTGTTTGATTGTGGAGCCCATGATGTGCTGTGCTCGGAGAATGTCATTTGCTACTTAAAACTTGATTATAAGGATCCACTTGTAGGCGAGTCATTTATGCTTCACCTTACCTATGTTTAGTGTCCCCTTGCATATGTCTAGTGAGACGGTTAAGTCTTGTTGAGCCTTATGCTCACGTTTGCGCTTTAATGATTTTTGCAGGTATTAGTTTTATTTCTGCTGTTCAGGTTATACATGCGACTCGAGGTGTCAAGATAAAATCTCATGTGAACCACGCCGCTGCTGAATGTTCTTCGTGTTGCTAGTGAGAATCGTCCTAGGGCATGGACGCCTTCTCTCCTGCTTAGTTAGGTGAGATTATGAGTATGTATTTTCCGCTGCGTGTGTACTTCTATTGTACACTCTTTTGTAAACTCTTCTTATTATAAAATGAAAACTTTATATGTTTTGGTATCCTTTTTGTGTGTGCTATTCGGTGCCGCATCGCACGGCACCACCCAATGAGATCCTCGGATGTCGGGATTCCGATCCCCACATAACTAGTCTGAGACAAATCGTGAATATGAAAACAGGAAAGCTCATTGGATTGAAGAGTCATGATTATCACATAATCATGGAAAGACTTCTACCTATTATGTTTTGGGGCTACTTTGACAATGCAATGTGGAAGGTGTTAGCCGAGCTTAGCCACTTCTATGGACAACTCTGTGCTAATGAAATCACGACAGAGATGATGAGTAAGTTGGAGAAGGAGATTCTGGTACTATTGTGTAAGATGGAATTTTTTTTCCTCTGGGGTTCTTCAATCCAATGCAACATCTCCTAATCCATCTTCCATTTGAAGCGAAAGTGGGCGGTCTTGTGCAATATAGGTAGATGTATCATATTGAAAGAGAACTAAGATATCTGAAACCAATGGTTGGTAACAGGGCATGGTTTGAAGGGTGCATCGCCGAAGCTTTTGCTCTTAAAGAAGTAGGATGCTTCTCAAGTGTTTACTTTACAGAGGAACATAATGTCAATACTTCATCAATACGGTACAATATGGATGAGCAACTTCCATGTAGCGACCTCTCCATTTTTGCAACAGGAAGCACTACTGTTGGTAGTTACACTTCCTACGAATTTAGCAAAAAAAGAAAGGTGTGCTTCTTTCTTTTACATGTACGCTAATATGGATGAGATGGGGAAATATTTCAAGTAAGTGTTTGTTCTACATTTATGCTAATCAGCATATTGTGTGACACATCTATTCTAAAAAGTTCTCTTTTCGTACAGTGAGTTCGACAAGCAAAATTGGAGACATAGACATCAACCTACGAGCAAACAAATAGAAGGGATGTGGCGGGAAGTTATAAACAGAGGACCTAATTTTATTTCTTGGTTTCGAGATCATGTAATATTTTCTCGTTAACTTATCAGTATTAACAATGTTTTTTATAACTTACAAATATTTACAAAGTTTTCTAATAACTTCATATCTTGGACAATGCAATAAAGATGCCAACGTCCATGAAGATTTGCGACAACTAGCCTATGAAGTGGTTAAAGTTAGAAGCTATGGTCGATATGACGTCAACAACTTTCGACTCCATACAACTCAATTTGAATCTCTTCATCCTCTCACGATAACACGTAATACCGTTGTGATGAGGGCAGTCTATTCTCAAGAACATGAAACTCATTACTATTGTGATTATTAAAAAAATCTTTGAATTTGCTTTTGTCGGAAATAAGAAAATTCGTGCAGTATTCTTTGACTATGAATGGTTTGATGCCAGTCGTGGAATTCGACTAAACCAATTTGGCATGGTCGAGGTAAAACACAAGGAACAGTTGAAAGGATTCGATTAATTAGTTCTTGCACACCATGTGGAGCAAGTGTACTATCTACCTTGTCCATGCAATTAACTTAAATTTTGGTGGGTGGTACATAAGGTGAATACTAGTGAGCGATTATACGCTCCAAGAGATGATGATTACCATTAGGAATCTAAGGTTGATGAGGTCTACCAAGAGGAAGAGTTGTCAGACTCATATTCAGTCGAGCCTCGTGTAGGACTCGATGAATTAGTTGGAGACGCTCAAGATATTGAGATAGACACAGAAACGGAAACTAAAGATATTGATGACTTAGTCGAGCCTGCTGCTATGCAGAAACGAAAACGAGATGCAATCGAGACGGTCACGAAAGAAGAAGATCGATTGGCTGGTTTAAGGAGTAGGGTGCATGACCGTGACGTTGATGAATTTTGAAATTTACGAAGTAACATTTTCTTCATTAACTTAACATGAATTTTGTATATTATCTTAGCATATTAATCAATTATTCCTTACAATAGGATCTCGTCGAAGGGAAAGGGGGATGCAGTAAGAAGGTTTGTGCCATCACAAGACCCTTTCTTAGGTATCTCGTCAACTGGGAGCAGACGTTCTGAGCTGTTGGCGCACGTTACAGAGTTTGCGGCTCGGGTCCAGTCGAGTGACGTGCGCACAGAGGTAAGTTTCAGTTAACAATCACGTTATTTTAAATTGCACTTATAAATAATTATTTCTTATCAATCATTTTATTTTTGCAGTCTCACTTAGAGTCATCTAAGTTGGAGTCAGAGGCTAGGGGGCCACCACAGAAGCTGACTAGCCTCCCTTCGGGCTCCGACGGTGACCAGCCTTACAGGTCACAGGACACGGTGGCGCCGCAGAGGCGACGAACGAGGATGACCCACTTTGCAGCTCCTCCTCCGATTCCTTCTCAACGGATCACTATCCGTCCTGTCGAAGACAGGTAAAAACCGTATAGTATATTAAATATTAGATTTTGTCTTCTATTAACTAATGAGTTAAAAGTGAAAGGGGGCTTGGCCTAGTGGTTAAGTACTCTGAGTAGCACTACTCAGGTCCTTACTTTGATTCTCGGTAGGAGCGAATTTTAGGCTGAATTTCACAGTATTAAATGCAGGTACTCACAGAGGAAGTCATGGGCGCTAGATCTGGGGTTCACTTACAAAAAATGTGAAGGGATGAACGTGTTGTAATATTAGCTTACAAAATATGGTCCACAGTCGTGTGCTTAGCCGTCCAAATATCGTCGTCTTGTTCTAGACAATAGGTTGTGAGTGTCTGCATTTGTACTCGCTTGTAATAAACTGGCCATAACCTCCTCGGGGGGGGGGGGGGGGGGGGGGGGAGGTCGTGACTTACTCATCATCTAAAAAAACTAATGAGTTAACATATTTTACAGATGTTGGTATGACTTTTCGTTCAAGGGGGCCCATAAACACCAGAGGCAGGTTAACGGTGTACTGGAAGTTATAGTTAAGTTGCACTACCCCGGTGTCATCGACGGTTTCCCTGCTCTGTCGTGAGATGACAATGTTCGTCTCTCTCAGGAGGTCCACGACACCCTTCAAGGAGCTGTGAACAATTTTATAGTAAGTTTAACTATTTAATTTTTTTCTACTCGTTTAAATTGTTAATGCATATTACTTAAATATTTGTTTACTTACACTTCAGGTACCAGGTAGAGGAACCGGGCATGGAGGAGCACACAAGACACGTGTTCCACTACAATGCTCGGAAGCTCGTGACGGCGGTGTTGTCGAACGCTCGAATCTAGGCTGTCCACGCGTACCACAAGCTGCACCCCCGGGAGCAGCAGCAGGAAAGGGGTCCATTTAGGAAGGACTCCGACGCGTACTTGACAATGGAGCAGTACGCAGAGGTAAGTTTTTATTGTTAAATATTTACAATACCTACGTATGTTAACTGTATTAATGAAATATGAAATATGTGTAGGTTAGTATTTCCTGGTTACAGGGTCGACCTGAGGCGTACGTAGCTCTCTGTCGACACTGGGATAGCGATGCTTTCATCGCTAAGTCCATAAAGGCAAGACAGTGTCGCTTGGGTCCGAGGGCAAGCACAACTACGGTGGCGACGACTACTTGCGTTTGGCTAAACGCATGGTAAGTACATTTTAAGTACATTTATGTGATCATAATATATTTGTCTCACTAACACGGCTATACAGGAGCGAGATATCGGTCAGGAGCCGACCCCGACCCAACTTTGAAAGAGAGGTCACAAAGGAAGTGACCCTTCTCAGCCAGGGAAGTGCAGTCAGGTCGCGACCGATCGACTGATAAGTTTTCAAAATTCATAAATTTCATTATAACTAATACTATTATTGACACTCTTACAAGATTTATTTGTTTTTAGGAAAAGTACGCACATGAGGTTGCGAATATACACGACAAAGATTACGATTGGGAAAACGCGCCGATCAACCCCAAAGTTGTGTACGAGAGCGGAGGCAGGAAGGCTCATGGACGGTGAGTTGGTCATTTGTTTCATTTCTTTTTCAATCTATATTCTTCTATGTTTTATTTTTCATTCTTTTGTAGGTTTTCCATTTTTGATGGAGTTGTCGACTCGAGGTCGGCGCGACCTCCGAGAGGCGCTTCATCGATGCAAGCCTCGTTCGTTGGGCCGTCAAGTGGTCGTCTCTAGTAGACCCTATTGGATATCATTGCCTTGAAGGAGACACTAGCGTAGACCCAGTCGGAGCAGGAGAGGTTGAGGGCGGAGCAGGAGAGGGCAAGAGAGGAGAAGGAGAGGTTGAGGGCCTTTTAGGAGGTCACGAGCTTGTCCATGGCCCAGATGCAAGCAACGGTGGCGGTAAGTAATTTAAATCTGTAGTTTAATTTCATAGCATTTCAGTAATATATGCCTTCTAATATTTTGCAATGGTAGACTTGCTCGACAGAGCGGTCAGCAAATCGAGATTCCTCTGTTTCCACTACCTTAGGTGACCCCGGCACAGACGCCCCCAGCACATATGCCCTCGATGCAGGTAATAAACTTTTTCTTTAATATTTTGTCGTATTCATTTCAGTATTTTACATAGGGAGAGGATGAAGAACGTAGGGTGAGAGAGAGAGAGTGAGATAGAGGTGGAGTAAGAGATACAAACATAGGTTGAGAGAGTGAGAGGTGATATAGAGGTGGAGTAAGAGAGACATATATAGGGAGAGATGGAGTGCGAGAGAGAGAGGGTAAAGTGTGAGAGAGAGGATGCTAGAGAGGGAGAGGAAGAGAGAGAATGTGATGGAGAGGAAGAGAGTGAGAGAATGAGAGAAAGAAAGGGAGAGGAAGAGAGAAATTGTGATGGAAAGAGAGGGAGGGGAATAAAGTGAGAGAATGAGAGAAAGAGAGAGAGGGAGTGTCACACTTGGTCCAAACAAGCTAACTAGATGCATTCCACATGTATGTCAGAATCAGTTTAATCATACATGTATAGACGAAAAGTAAATATTATCATAATACATGTCATGTTCGAATTATAAATAGGTCTTACATCAACGACCCGTAGGTCTCAAATAAACAACAAATAGCAAATACATAGATAAGTAGATAGGTAGCAGCAGCGTGATGATCGCTCCAGTCCACAAGCAGTTGCACGAGGAAACGTCCGCCTAGAACATCTCCTCTGGGTCGACATAAAACACATCGTTCGCTGCTTCTTCTTCATAATCTGGAGGGAAGAGGGAAGCTCTTTGAGTACATAGAGTACTCAGCAAGTGTGGGAAAAGAGATGACATGGAAGCTACATCGAGGAAGGCTCATAATGGCTTTAAGAACTATGCATTACCTATACCTTAGCTTTCATTAAACAACCTATAACTAGGTGAATACACCCAATAAAAAATAGTAAAATAATGAATAAGAAAGTAATAGACCACATGTAATCCCAACCATAAATCCCAACCATCACTAATTAAGAATTTGACACCAAGCCGCTTTTGTCCGTGAGCACGGCTGTCATGACAGTTTTCCAATGTCTGCAGAGAAAGTATCTTTTACCCACAAGTCGTGATTTCACACCCTGTTGCCAGGTGGACTAAGTAAACCTCCCTGTTGCCAGTGGTGATCAACCACATTTCACACTTTCGTAGGGGTGCGGCCAGGAGATCACTACGAGGTCTTTACAAAGATTCTCCCGACGCGTACTAGTCCTCTGAGGTTTCGCCCCTGTACAAAGGTGTGAGCCAACAACTTCGTCTCAACACCCCAGTTGCCCCCTCTTGAGCCTTGCAGATTCCAAGTCAGTTTCTCTAAACCAATTCCCGCACTATCCAATCACCAACACTACGTCAGTAGAGGCCTAATTAATTGACCAAGCTGCCCCATACTCAGTCTTGTGGCGACACTGTATAGCTTAGTGGCTACTCCATAAATCGATCCTTAGAATCTGGCAAGATTCAAACCCCAGGCCCCGGTCTTGTGCGTACTGCATCATACCATACAAACCAACCCGCCAGATTCTTATTGACAATTCTTTTCCAACATCATGATCATAATCGTAAGTCATAAGTAATGAATGTGATCAAAGTTTTCCCATCCATCTACTTTGCATGGCTAAGCGTAAAGTAAATCCCAAATACCACCCTTCCATACCCCAAGCGACAAGGTAATAAGGTAAAGCAAAAAGATATAACATAGAATTCATATTAAATTAACATGCAACTAACTAAATCCTTATAAAAGGTGCAAGATGGTCAAGGGCACTTGCCTCCTCCGAAGTGGTTGTCGAACTGAAGGTCTTAGAAGTTGATCTCTTGCTCGGGAACCAGGTGTACTCGAAGTGAATAACATACAATAAGTACTAACATACAATGCTAAAACACAAATATGCACACGATCACGAAAAATCTACGCAACTACGTACCTACAAGAGATTTAATATGCATGTGCAGTAGTTCATTTAATGATATTCATTAAAATGTGAATTCTTATGTGTTAGAAATGAGACCTGACATTTTATATCACTTTCATATTTATTTTTATGCCTAATACACGTTTTGGGGATTTTCCTATATCAAAATACGATTATTTATTGTTATTATATTATTTCATATTAAAGTAATACAATTAAATAATTTTTAATGTTATGTGATATTTATTTCTAAGCGTAAAATAATTTTTTATTAATAAACATCAATTAAATATATTTTCTATATAATTTTGGTGGCTAAAAATGAATTATTTAAATTTAAACAGGAATATATATTTTTAACTTTCCTAAATATTTACTCTGAATTCTATAACTTTTTATTCATTTATTTCCATTTTATGCAATTTTCAATAAATCTGTAAACATTATAAATGCTGAAAATAATTTCTAAAGTGTCCAGGAGCTAAACTGTAATTATCCCAAACTGGACAGAAGCTAGAAATAGTATTTAGTAAGTTTCCAGGGGCTAGACATGAAATCAGCAGTTAAATCCTAGTTTCCCTGAAGTCCATAGGCCTAATTGCAAATTTGTTGAGTTTCTGCATAATTAAATTGTTGCTGAGGGTTCAAATTGCAAAAGAGTGGGGGCCTAGATGCAAAAATGGTGGCGCGTTGGCTGATATAAATGCCAACCGTCGGATTCAAGACGGATGGCCCAGATGTAACGAAACGAAGGGGTGCATTTTAATCTAATCGTGGTCATTGACTACAAATGGACAGCTGGGGTGAGGCCATGGTTCCCTACTGCCAGCATCAGCGCAGTGCATGGCGATGCCCAGCGGTCGACGGCGGCAAGGTCACCGGAAAACACGAAAAAGAACTAAACAATGTTAAGCTCGGCGTTTTCTATGGGATTCGAAGGAGGGGACGATCGTGAACTCACCGAAGGTGTTAGCGAGGCTCGAGAAAGTTTGGATGGGTGCCTGTGGTGGAGAGGCACAGTGGAGGTCGACGGTGATTGATGAAGTCATCACTGCAACCTCCAATCCTTTGCGTGAATTGGACCGAGAGCTTCCTAGCAACACGGTTAACGCGTTCGACACATTAGAAAGGAGGAAACACGATCAACCGGGGCAGACGACGATGAGCGGCGGCGGAAGCTTACCGACGGCTGATGAAACCGATGGCGCGATGGAAATCTCCCTGAGCAAACTCGTCTGGCGTGCTCCTGAAATTGTGGCGAACATGTTAGGCAAAGAAAGAAGGAAAGAAGAAGATTGAATCGACAGGAACGCGGAGAACGATAGAGACTCGTCGTGGACAACAATGCTATGGCTTGGAGAGCTCGATGAAGGGGAGAAAATGGGGGGCGGTGGCTCTTTATAGATCGATGGAGGTTGTGGTTGTGATGCGCCCTTCTTGCTTGAAATTTGGACGCGGATCCGAGGACCGGGGGATCGTGGGCGTGGGCACAGATCATGGCGTCGGGTGGCGACGATTAAGGAAAAAGGGGAGAGGAAGGCGCTAATGTGCGGGCCCAGGTGGAAAAGAGGGAGAGAGGGAATGGGGCGCGGGCTGGGCTGGCGTAGAGGGGAAAGGGGATGTGGGCCGCAGCGGTTTTGGCCCAAGCGGGGCTTTTTATTTTTATTATTTTTTCTTTTCTTTTTCTTTTGTTTTGATTTCAATTTCAGACTCTAACGAAGTCTAGTCGTTTGAATTCAAATTTCACACCAAAATGCAAGATCAAATGCACACTAATATAGTTGAAAGATTGATTGTAGGGTTTTGAAATTTTATGATGTTACAACTCTACCCCCTTAAAAGGAATCTCGCCCTCGAGATTCGGACGTTCTAAGAGAAGAGATAGGGAAACTCGACATTTAGGTCTTCTTCTTTCTCCCAAGTTACTTCTGCCTCCGAGTGATGTTTCCACTACACTTTGCACATCCGTGTGACCTTGTTCCTTGTAACTCATTCTAATGTCTCAAGAATTGGTATCGGTTGTTCTGCGTATGAGAGATCCTCTTGCACGTCGATAGCTTCCATGGGTAACTGTTCCTCGGGCACTCTTAAGCACTTCTTCAGTTGTGACACACGGAACACATCATGCACATCTGAAAGTTGAGATGGTAGCTCGAGATGATAAGCTACCTCTCCTATTTTTTCCAGTATCTTGAACGGACCAATGTAGCGGGGTGCTATCTTTCCCTTCACCTTGAACCGGTTTAGGCCTCTTACTAGTGATACCTTGAGATACACAAAATTTCCGACCTCAAAGGTTAGATTGTGACATCGAGTGTCTGCATAGCTCTTATGCCTTGACTGTGTTGTCTTCAGATTATTTTCAATCTCTTGCACTTGTCGTTTGGCTTCTCTTAGTATCTCCGGTCCAAACACTTGACCTTCACCCGTTTGATCCCAAAACAAGGGTGTTGTACACTTTCGCCCATACAATGCCTCGAACGGGGACATCATGAGACTTGCTTAATAATTGTTGTTGTAAGAGAATTCCGCGTAAGGAAAATTCTTGTCCCAACTTTTGCTATTCTTCAAGGCACATGCACGCAACATATCCTCCAAGATTTAATTTGTCTGTTCTATCTGACCATTTATCTGCGGCTGATATGCAGAGATGAAATTAAGATGAGTGTCCATGGACTCATGTAGCTTTTGTTAGAACCTTGAGGTGAATTGCGTACCACGATCAGATACTATCTTCTTTGGGACACCGTGCAAGCATACAATTCTTGCCATGTATAATTCTACCAACTGCGAACCATTGTAGATTTCCTTGACTGAATGAAGTGAGCAACTTTAGTCAAACGATCCACACCAACCCATATGGATTCATATCCTGATTGTGTCCTTGGCAAACCGCACAATAAAATCCATACTTATCTCTTCCCATTTCCACTCGGGTATCTTGAGTAGTTGAAGTAGTCCGGCGGGTCTCTGATGTTCCGACTTGACCAATTGACACGTGTCACACAGAGCCACGTACTCAGCTACATCACGTTTCATACCAAGCCACCAATATCGATCCTTAAGGTCTTAATACATCTTGGTACTTCCTGGATGAATAGAGTAGGACGAATCGTGCACTTATCTCAATATCAGCTCTTGGATCCCTTTAACATTCGGCACACATATCCTTTTTCCTAACCATAGGGTTTCGTGTTCATCTCCCTTGAAATCTGGGGCTTTACCAACCTTCATTAGCTTCTTAAGTTTCTGGATTTTCCTATCCTCCTTTTGGCCCTCTCTAATGTCTTGTTCCAATGTGGAATCCGGTTCCATAACTAGCACATATGTGTTAGGTACTATGCATAGGTTTAGTATTGCAAACTCCTCACATAGCTGTGGTTGATGAGCTTGTATCGTCATACTGTTGCATTGTGCATTCCTACTCAAGGCATCCACGTCCATATTTGCCTTTATAGGGTGATAGTTGATCCCAACGTCAACATCATTAATGAGCTCAAGCCATCTTCGTTGTCGGAGATTAAGGTCCGGCTGAGTGAAGATGTACTTCAAGCTCTTGTGGTTGATAAAGATTTTTGTTCTTTTCTCCATCAGGTAGTGCCTCCATAGCTTTAATGCATGAACTACAGCTGCTAACTCCATATCATGGGTCAGGTAATTCTCTTCATGCTTTTTGATCTATCTTGAAGCGTAGGCCACTACATGTCCTTCTTGCTTAAAAACGAATCCCAATCCTTTTTCGGAAGCATCACAATAGATCGCGAACTCCTTTTGCATATTCGGCATGACCAACACTGGAGCAGTGGTCAATCTCTTCTTTAACTCGGTGAAGCTTGCTTCACATTCGGGTGTCCATTTGAATTTAGCTTCCTTCTCGAGTAGCCTGGTTAGCGAACGTGAGATCTTTGAAAATCCCTCAATGAATCATCGATAGTAATCAGACATTCCCAAGAAACTTCGGATTTATCCCACATTTTCTGGCGTTTTCCACTTGAGAATACCTGCCACTTTACCCATATCCACTTCTACTCCTCCTTTTGATATGACATGTCCTAAGAATGACACTTACTTCAACCAGAACTCACACTTACTGAATTCAGCATACAAATGGTGTTGTTGAAGTTTCTGTAGTGCCAATCACAGATGTTCCTCGTGCTCCTCTTCATTCTTGGAAAATATCAAGATGTCATCGATAAATACCACCACAAACTTATCCAGATACTCCATGAACACCTTGTTCATGAGGTACATGAAGTAGGCAGGAGCGTTGGTCAACCCGAAAGACATGACTGTGTATTCATAAAGTATTTATTAGGTGATGAAGGATGTCTTGGGTATTTCTGCTGGGCAAATCTTCAACTGATGATAATCGGAACAAAGATCTATCTTTGAGAATACACAAGCTCCTATCAATTGGTCAAACAGATCTTCAATTCTTGGCAATGGGTACTTATTCTTGATGGTAACTTCGTTGAGAGCACGATAGTCCACACATAACCTCTGGGTGCCATCCTTCTTCGGTACGAATATGACTGGAGCGCCCAAAGGTGATGAGCTAGGGCGTATATATCCTTTCTCCAATAGCTGCTTAATGTGATCCTTCAGCTCGACTAACTGCTCGGCGTCCATTCGGTACAACCTCTTATATATTGGAGCCGTTCCAGGCATAAGCTCGATAATGAAATCGATCTACCGATCAGGTGGCACACCAGGTAGCTCTTCAAAGAACACATCCGGAAACTCTCTGACAACTTTGATCTCTTCTACACCTTCAACTTGATTAATCTACACTCTTGACACCGGTGTTGGATCAGGACTGAACTCAACCTTGGTCCCATCTGAATGTGTCAAACAGACCATCCTGGTTGCACAATGGATCGCCCCATTTTATTTTGTCAACGAATCCATCGCCAAGATAATGTCCAACCCTTGAGATTCAAGGACAATGAGGTTTGCTGAGAAAGCTACCTCCCTTATGTCTAACCTTACATTAGGGCATACTTGTTGTGTTATCATTTCCCCTCCAGGGGAGTGAACTATAAGCTGATGTGTCATTAAATGCATCACCATGTCATGCCTTCTCATGAACTCCGTATATATGAATGAATGTGTACCACTAGAATCAAACAACATTGTAGCTAGATGAGAATTGGCAGGGAACGTACCAACCACCACATATGGTCATTGTGTACTTCCTCAAGTGCCACATGGTTGACTCTTCCATGAGTAGAAGGCTGCAGAGGCTTCTTCGGGCAACAAGTGGAGTAGTGCCCCATCTCGCCATAGCTATAGCATTGCACCACTGCGTTGTTACCTTGTTCTCTATTACTCCCTTGTTGGTTCTGCTGCAGCTGGCCTGCAGGGCGAGGTGCTGGAGTTGCTGGGCGAGGTGGTTGTGTTGGGTGGCAAGGTGGTTGCATCTGCGGGCGTTGTGGCTGATGGTATGGAGCTGGTGGCCTGTATGCGGGGTTAGGGTACCTATGGTCAGGGTAGGAACTCATAGGGCGGTTCATAGGTATCATGTGTTGTTGGGCAAAGCGGGGGCAAACATTGTGAAAGTGCATCTAGGAATCCCTTGTGGGTTTTGGATGATTTATGACAAGCAATTGGGATCATAACCTCTTTGTTGAGATAAGCACAAGTTTTAATAGCAAAATAAGAAAAGTGCCAAAAAGAATGAAGAATTGAGGAGCAAAGTGGAAATGAGCTCAAGGAAAAAGAATAGTAGATCATTGTGTATGGAGTGTGTTAAGGAAACACACCCCAAGAGCTCAATCACAATTAAACACACACATTGCACAAAGTTACACAGGACCAGACTAGTCCGACTGACACCGGACTAGTCTGATATCCTCTCTGTACAAAATCAGACAAGTCTGATATCCATTAGACTAGTCCAATATCTCTCTGACTAGAATCGGACTAGTACTCCCCAGAGCGGACTAGTCCTCAAAACACTTCACAAGTCACACAAAATCGGACAAGTCTGATCACAACCGGACTAGTCTGATATTCTCTCTGGTCCAAATCGGACAAGTCCGATATTTGCACGGACTAGTCCAAAAAACCCTCTGAACTAAATCGGACAAGTCCTCCAAGTGCGGACTTGTAACCCAATACACTTAGGGTTTCACATGTCCGGACAAGTCCGACGACAATCCGACTAGTCCGAAGATTTCCAGAAGTGAAATCGAACAAGTCCGCTCCTAGCCGGACTAGTCCGATATTTCAGGACACTTAGGTTTTGCTACACACAGCACACCGGACTAGTCCGGTGACCACCACGGACTAGTTCGATCTTTCTAAACCCTAACGGTCACTTTTAGAAACCCATATAAATAGAGGTGCACGGCCATATTTCACCATCTCTCGAACCCTGGCGCCATCACACCTCCCAAGAGCCTCAGAAACCACATCTCTCCACGAAATTAAGGGCAACAAAGATCAATCCTTTGAGGATTCACTCTAGATCATTGGAGAGACACTTCAACACTCATTGAGCTCTTGGTTTGATTCTCTAACACACTCCTGTGATTTCATTGTAATCTTTTGAGTGTGTTCTTGGTGGAATTTCGTATTGTAATCTAAGGGAGCTATCAACGTGTGAGAAGGCCCCTTTGAATTCAGTTATTCACCCCTTTGTGATAAGTGGAAGAGGATTGGCCTTCGTGGCGATCCGACGAGTGTAGGGTTGGAGAAGACCCAGTCCTTTTGTGGACTCCTCAATGTGGACGTAGGTTGCCTCTGTGGGAGCCGAACCACGGAATAACTCCTTGTGTCTTGTTTTTGTGTTCATCATTCTTATTCTTCACAATAATCTAGGGTTTCAATCATTATTGCTTACTTCAAGTTGAATCATCAAATATAAGATTGAATTGTGATATAACCTGGTTCATAACCTTGTAACACTTCATTTTATTATATATTTCTGTTGCATACATTGAAGAATCAAATTAATTGATCAAACTTAATCAACCTAGTGCGTACACACCGGACTAGTCCGATATCTCTGGTTTTGAACTGGTTGTTAAGTGTTGCAGGCTCCGACAAAATTCAAAAAGGCCTATTCACCCCCCCTCTAGGCCACATTCAATTGGTATCAGAGCAGGTTCTTCAAGAAAGAGACTAATCGCTCGAAGAATATCATGTCGGACATGAAGGACACCCACAAGAGCAACAACCAAGAAAAGGTTGATGATGAAAAGAACCTCAAAGTGGAGAAGCTCCTCGAAGCCATTCAAGACTTCGAGGACGACGATGAGGAGACGCTAGAACTAAAGGCGCTCCTAAGAAAGAAGACACTTTCCAAAGGGAAAGTGAAGATTGAAGAAAAGAAGAAGGGGAGTAGTCACACCGACTACTCCCGATATCCTTTTAACTATGATCGTCTCAATTCCTATAATAATCATTATTTGTCAATCCCTCTTGGAAAAGCCCCGCACTTCGATGGAAGTGATTACTCAATGTGGAGGCAAAATATGAAAATGCATCTAATCTTCCTCAATCCAAGTTTATGGCATATTGTGTGCACAGGGATAGATATCTCGGACGACGACGAAGAGCTCACCCCTAGCCAAGAGCAGGCAATTAACCAAAATGCTCAAGTCGCGGCCGTAATTACCTCTTCACTTAGTCGGGATGATTTCACCAAGGTGGATGGACTCGAAATTGCTATGGAGATATGGGACACACTACAAATTGCACATGAAGGTGACCGACATGTGCGTGAAGCAAAAATTGAAATGATTGAAGGCGAGTTAGGAAGATTTGCAATTGAAGAAGACGAGTCACCCCAAGACATGTACAACCAATTAAAGACACTCGTCAACAAGGTCAGATCATACGGAAGTAAGAAGTGGAATTACCACGAGGTGGTAAAGCTCATCCTTAGAGCTTTCATGCCTCGCAACGTCACCCTATGCTCCATGATCAAAGAAAGCCCTGGATACAAAAGGATGACTCTGGATGAACTGCTTGGAAAGATCATCAACTTCGAGATGATGGGAAAACAAGAAAAGCATGTAAATGAGATTGCCGACATCACCTTGGCAAAGAAGAAAGGGGTTGCTTTGAAGTCCACCCTCAAGCCCCTATCCAAAGAAGCTAGAGAAGCACAACTAGAGGAAGATAGTGACAACGAGAGCAGTGAATTAGATGAAGAAGACATGATATTGTTCATGAAGATGTTCAAGAGAATAATGAAAAAGGGACAAGGTACAAAGTCAAGCGAAGGAAAGTACAAGGAAAGAACAAAGCCAAGGTTGAGGCGGGCATGCTATAATTGTGATGAGTATAACCACTTTATAGTTGATTGCCCGTATGAGGAGAACAAGAAGAAGACCAAAGAAGCCAAGCCTCAACCCAAGAAATTCTTCAAGAAGAAGAAACAAGCTGAACAAGCGCACATTGAGAAATTCTTCAAGAAGAAGAGATGGCTAGCATAGCCTTCGACAAGACATCCAAGAAGTCTACCCTCTTCCCTACACTTGGCGCATGGAAGGGAGATGGCACTTGCCTTATGGCAAAGGAAGGTAAACGCAAGGTAACCATTAAACCCCCTTCCGTGCATTCCTATTCTAGCGATGATGAAATCAATAGTGATAATGAGGACATGCTTGTTGGACTAGATAGGAAAACAACCACAAAAATGAAATTTTTGCTTGATCAACTTGTTGGGAAGGAGAGGTTAATACATCATCATGAGGACATGATCATCTCCCGAAAGGAGGAATATGTCGAACTTGACAAGCTTCTAGAACTTGAAAAGGAATGAAGCAAATTACTTGAGCTTGAGTTAGCTTCGAGCAAGGAAACTTGATTGCAGTTAACCGACTCAAATGATACAATCAAGGACCAACTTGCTGACCTGGTCAAGGTTAACAAGATCCTTGAAGTGCAAGTTGAGTCACTCAAGCAAAGTGAACCTTCTTCCTCTTCAAGCTCACATTCTCAACCCACTAAAATTGAGTTTTCTCATGCTTGCACATGTAAGAAAGTTTACACCATTTTGAAGGACAAGCCAACCTATACAAAGGATAAACATTCTGCCTAAAGTGGCATATTTGACAAGGAGAAGATCAAATATGCACGTAGTGCATACTTGGTCAAAAGACCTCCAAATGTCAAATATGGCATTGGTTACTCTTATGGTGAAAAGCAACATGCTAGAAGTCATAAGAATAACAAGGAGAGGATTACCTTTGTAAAGGGAAGACCCTCCCAAACTGGAAAGTCAAAGATTAAGACAGTAACTACACATGAACACCGGACTAGTCCGGTTGGTGTCCGGACAAGTTCGGTCCTCCGGACAAGTCTGACCTCCCAGACTAGTCCTGTGCATAAACGACAACAATTATTGTTTAGAACTTTTGATGCCTCGTATGTCTTAATGAGAAGTAATTTTGGCAAGATTTATGCTCATTATGTTGGGCCACGCCATGGGAACACCAAGTTTCATGTGTGGGTGCCGAAATGTATTGTAACTAACCTCCAAGGACCCAAGCAAGCTTGGGTACCTAAAACCGAAGCATAATTTGTTTTTGCAGGCCTATTCCTCCGGTGGATGTAAATGGGTGCTGAACAGTGGCTGCACCAACCATATGACCGGAGAAAGAAAAATGTTCGTTGAATATGAGGAAAATGAGGACCCAAACGAGGGCATCTACTTTGGAGATAATAGTCAAGGAAAGGTGCTCGGTACCGGTAAAATTGCAATATCTTCTAAGCACACACTTTCTCATGTTTAACATGTTGAATCCTTAGATTATAACCTGTTGTCTATATCTCAATTATGCGACAAAGGTTATTATTGCTTGTTCACTAACGAGGGTGTGACCGTTTCTAGGAGGAGTGATGGTTCCATTGCATTCAAGGGTATGTTAAAGAGAAAGCTTTATCTTGTTGACTTCAACAAGGATAAAGCTGAACTTGACACATGCTTGATTGCAAAGACCAACATGGGTTGGTTGTGGCATAGACGGCTAGCGCATGTTGGTATGAGGAACCTTCAAAAACTCCTCAAAGGTGATCACATCCGAGGTTTAAAGGATGTTGTATTTTAGAAAGACAGGCATTGTAGCGCGTGCCAAGTTGGGAAGCAAGTTGGAGCACCTCTCCCCGCCAAAAACGTCATGACTACAACAAGACCACTCGAGCTACTACACATGGACTTGTTTGGTCCAATTGCCTACATAAGCATCGGCGGTAACAAATATGGTTTAGTTGTCGTTGATGATTTTTCTCGCTTCACTTGGGTTTTCTTTTTGCATGATAAGTCAGAAACACAAGGAATACTCAAAAAGTTCTTCAAGTGAGCTCAAAACGAATTCTCATTGACAATCAAGAATATTCAAAGTGACAACGGCACGGAGTTCAAGAACACACAAGTGGAGGAGTACCTTGATGAAGAAGGCATAAAGCACAAATTTTCAGCGCCATACTCCCCACAACAAAACAGAGTTGCCAAAAGAAAGAACCGAACACTCATAGAGATGGCAAGAACAATGCTCGATGAGTACAAGACCTCAGATCGATTTTGGGCAGAAGCGATTAACACCGCTTGTCACGCCGTAAATCGACTTTATCTTCATCGACTACTCAAGAAGACATCCTATGAGCTACTCGCCGGTAACAAACTAAATATTTCATATTTTCGAGTTTTCGGTTCTCCATGTTATATCTTGAACAAGAAGCCTAGGACTTCAAAGTTCGCTTCAAAGTCCGATGAAGGTTTCTTGCTTGGTTATGATTCAAACACTTACGCCTATCGTGTTTTCAACAAGACCTCCGGACTTGTTGAAGTAGCACGTGACGTAGTGTTCGATGAGGCTAATGGCTCCCAAAAGGAGCAAGTTGATCCATGTGAACTAGGTAAAGAAGAAGCTCCTTGTCAAGCATTGAAAAGAATGGCACTAGGTGAAGTTCGACCACAAGAGCCACCTCCACACGTACATGAGGAAGATGAACCACAAGAGGAGGTCAACGGTCAAGGTGGAGCTTCAGCACAAGACCAACCACAAGAATACGAAGATAATCAACAAGTCAATGAAGGTAATCACTTAGGGGGAGAAGCAGATGATCATGAAGATACAACGCCTCAAGTGCCACACCCAAGAGTACACCAATGCGTCCAAAGGGATCACCCAATCGACAATATCATTGGTGACATCCAAAAGGGAGTAACCACTAGATCTCGCATAGCTAACTTTTGTGAGCACTATTCGTTTGTATCCTTTTTGGAACCGCGCAGGGTTGAGGATGCATTGAAGGATCCGGACTGGGTGGTGGCAATGCAAGAAGAATTGAACAACTTCAAGCGGAATGAGGTGTGGGAACTTGTGGCAAGACCCAATGCAAACATCGTCGGCACCAAGTGGGTCTTCCGCAACAAACAAGACGAACATGGGGTGGTGACAAGGAACAAGGCATGACTTGTGGCCAAAGGGTATTCACAAGTCGAAGGTTTGGATTTCGATGAGACCTTTGCTCCAGTAGCTAGACTTGAATCTATTAGAATATTACTTGCATATGCTACTCACCATGATTTCAAGTTGTATCAAATGGATGTGAAAAGCGCCTTCCTCAATGGACCAATCAAGGAGGAGGTGTATGTGGAGCAACCCCCCAGGTCTGAAGACGAAGAGTTCCCCGACCACGTATTTAAATTGTGTAAGGCTCTCAACAGCCTCAAACAAGCTCCTAGAGCTTGGTATGAGTGTCTTAGAGATTTCTTAATTGAAAATGGCTTTAAGATTGGCAAAGTAGACTATACACTATTTACAAAGAATTTTGACAATGATCTTTTTATTTGTCAAATTTATGTTGATGATATAATCTTTGGGTCAACTAATCAATCATTTTGTGAGGAATTTAGTAAAATCATGACAAATAGGTTTGAAATGTCAATGATGGGAGAACTAAAGTACTTCTTGGGATTCCAAGTGCAGCAACAAAAGGAAGGGATGTTCATAAGCCAAACCAAGTACATGCAGGACATACTTAAGAAGTTTGGTATGGACAAGGCAAAGCCCATAAAGACCCCCATGGCAACAAACGGCCACTTGGATCTCAATGAAGATGGACCTAGCATCGACCAAAAGGTATATCGTTCCATGATTGGATCTCTACTCTATTTATGTGCATCTAGGCCAGATATTATGTTGAGTGTATGTTTGTGTGCAAGATTTCAAGCCAATCCTAAAGAATGTCACTTGACAGCCGTAAAAAGGATCTTGAGATATTTAGTTCATACACCCAACCTTGATCTTTGGTACCCAAAAGGCTCAAAATTCAATCTCATTGGTTATTCCGATGCAGATTATGCCGGGTGCAAAGTAGATAGAAAAAGCACCTCCGATACATGCCAATTCCTAGGGAGATCCTTAGTTTCTTGGTCCTCCAAGAAACAAAATTCCATTGCCTTATCCACAGCCGAAGCGGAGTATGTTGCAGCTGGGAGTTGTTGTGCACAACTCCTTTGGATGCGACAAACTCTAAGGGATTACGGTTACAATATGAACCGTATTCCACTCCTTTGTGACAACGAGAGTGCCATCAAAATTGCCCACAACCCAGTTGAGCACTCTAGAACTAAACACATAGATATAAGACATCACTTTTTGAGATATCATGCCATGAAAGGAGACATAGCCATTTCCCATGTCAACACCCAAAAGCAATTGGCCGACATATTCACCAAGCCACTTGATGAAAAACGCTTTTGTGAACTCTGAAATGAACTAAATATCCTTGATGCTCGGAGTGTGGCTTGAAATGTTGCATACATGTATGAATTATTCAAAATATGTTGATTGGATTGTGGAAATCATCTCTCTAAATTTTCTCAGAAAAACTATGTCAATTACTAGATCTTGGTGAATTATGATCATCGCTTGATTGTTGTATGCTTACTGGTCATATTCATCAAGATTATTTGATTTGATTTGCCTCCCTATTCTCTAAATATGTACCTTCAAATATATATGAATGGGCTAAGCAATTCTTACCTTGTGACCACGGACAAGTCCGTGGTTACCCGGACTAGTCCGCCCAAGCAGACTAGTCTGCAAAGTGACGGTTAGGCCGGACTAGTCCGGTATACAATGGACTAGTCCGATATAGTCCTCTGGAAAAGTTCGGACTAGTCCGGTCATCTCTGGACTTGTCCGATTTTTCGTTTCCATAACCCTAGCCGCCGCCAAACCCTAATTCATTCACCTCCACTCTTGCCTCACGCGTTCTCTCTCTTCCACTCGAGCTCCCAAGGCAATTTTGCATCCCCTCCACCAAAAAGCTCCGCATTTGGGTGGAGATCAAGCATCCTTGCTCGAAGATTGAAGTTCACGGACAAGTCCAGACTTCAACACCCTCCACTTCGAGCATCAATCGATTTTTTTGGTAATTTTCACTCAAACCCTAGAAATTCCAAATTTCTTCATTGTTGATCGAATAGCCTAGCATATCTCACTATATACATGCCTACTTGATGTATTACGTTTATGCTACACTTGTTGTGCATTAGTAATCACCATGTGGCTGGTATCTTAGGTTTTTGAGGATGAATACCGGACTAGTCCGGTCCATGCACGGACAAGTACGGTCCCCCTGACTAGTCTGTGCCTGTGCATCGGACAAGTCTGATTTTTCTGTACTCAAAACCTAACTTTTCAATTCCTCAATGCAATTCCTTGCTATCCTTCCATACCTAGGCCTTGTACCATTCATTCTCAATCATGCCACTCATTCTCAGGTCATGTCGAGCTCGGGCAATGAAGTCTCTGACTTTGAGGCCGAGATGGACCATGAGGTGGCACCTCGGACCTCGACGGGTCTTGGAAAGAAACGCCAAGAGAGACCTTTCGAGCCAGCTCCATCTCCTCCATAGGATCGGAGGAAAGTGCTAGCAAAGAAGCCGACCTCCAAGGTGCTAGCTTCTAGGGCCACTACTGGCGGTGGCTCTAGCTCGGCAAGTGCCCGCCTAGCCAAAGGCAAGGGCAAAGGGATAGCGACGGGTCTAGTTGGCCCGTTGAAACTCCATGCTCCAAGGGAAGGGGTCTACGACCCCACTGAAGAGAAGTTCAACAGGAAGGGCAGTGATTCGGCGGCAAAATTCAGAAGCATTGATTGGTATGGCCGACCGAAGCAAGCTGCCGATGGAAGATTTTGGTGCAACTTCCATGCTGATTTCTACAAATTTGTGTATCTCCCAATGAAGACACCGGTTGTGCGCAGTCAATGGATTGACTGGGCACATTTTGAGAAGAAGGGCTGCTCCCTGTTCACTGAAGTCGTGCAAGCCATTGAGAGGCATGGCCTGAAGGATCTTTTTGCCTCTGGAATGATGAAGTGATTGTGCAGTTCTTTGCAACTTGCCACTTCTCGGGTGAAGATGAGGAACGTGTTACTTGGATGACTCATGGATCCAAGTACAGTATCACCCAAGAATATTTTGCAAACCTACTTCACCTTGACACCTCAAGATCTGACTGCTTGATCATCCGCAACATAGGTGTCATTGAGAGGGATAGGATGAAGTTCCTATATGAGCCAAACTCAAAGTTTGTCCCTCCCTCCACAAAGAACATGAAGCCTTTCTTTGTGGTCCTGAATAGAGTCTTGAGGAAGACCATTGCTCCCAAGGATGGAGATGTTGGGAGTGTGCAAGGTTATCTCCGGACGTTGATGAGGGTGATAAGCAGAGACCGTCAGTTCGATGTGGCGGACTACATTTGGAATGACATGGTTAACATATCCTGTACACCCAACAGATCTTGTGGGTATGCCCCATATCTGATGTTTGTGATCGAGAAGGTCACTGGGATTGAATTTGTCAAGGATGTGGAGCATCTACCCTTGAGTCCTCAGATGCCTCAGAAGCCAAGTGTCCAGGTTGCTTCCTCACTGGCCTCCAGTCCAGAGGCACCGGCAAGAATATTTGAAGATGCAAGAGCTGCCCCTGCTAGTAGGGCAGCCCCTCAAAGGGGATCAGCCAGTGGAATCTTCAAATACCTGGCTACCATCTTCGCTTTCTGCAAGAAGGCCGAAGTGAGGGCCCACAAGTTGAACAAGAAAAGAAAGGAAGACATGAAGTACGTGAAGGCAAATGTGAAGCAAATTTTCCAGAAGCTGGAGATCGACCCCATTGGATCTCCAGTGATTTCTGAGGACTCCGACCCAGACATCACTGAGCTCAGGCCCTTGACCCCCTCCGAGCTTGCCTACTTTGGCATTGGGGGCTCGAGTGGCTCCGCACCTCCTCCTCATCATCATCATCAAGCTAAAGATGAAGATGACGAAGACGGCGATAAGAGGACCGACAGCAAAGAGTGAAGACCTTAGGACCCTCCTCTCCTTCTTTTTGGTGTCTTGATGCCAAAGGGGGAGAGATTGAGGAGGATTCTTAGCCTTAGCTGTAGGATGCGAGGAGAGAGCTCTCTTTTATGCTCTTTGACTATTTTGTGGGATGTAAAGCTTTAACTATGTTCTTAAGTCAATTATGGTTCTGTGATGCAATGGTATGATCTTTTGAGAAGTATTTGTTGAAATATGTGATTTTGCTCCTAGAATGACATATATGCTTGCTTATGGTTGATTAATGTCAATTATGTCATTCTTAGTGTTTCAACATACTTAGTTATGCATCCCACCATAAAGAATGCACATATGGATTATGTTCTCACTGCTTGATGTATTTTAGACCCATATGTGCATGCTTTGTGAAAATCTCAATTTTTTATCACATTTTTGTGAAATCTCAATTGGTTGTCATCAATCACCAAAAAGGGGGTGATTGAAAGTGCATCTAGGAATCCCTTGTGGGTTTTGCATGATTTATGACAAGCAATTGGGATCCTAACCTCTTTGTTGAGATAAGCACATGTTTTAATAGCAAAATAAGCAAAGTGCCAAAAAGAAGGAAGAATTGAGGAGCAAAGTGGAAATGAGCTCAAGGAAAAAGAATAGTAGATCATTGTGTATGGAGTGTGTTAAGGAAACACACCCCAAGAGCTCAATCACAATTAATCACACACATTGCACAAAGTTACACAGGACCAGACTAGTCCGACTGACACCGGACTAGTCCGATATCCTCTCTGCACAAAATCAGACAAGTCCGATATCCATTGCACTAGTCCGATATCTCTCTGACTAGAATTGGACTAGTCCTCCCCAGTGCAGACTAGTCCTCAAAACACTTCACAAGTCACACAAAATCGGACAAGTCCGATAACAACCGGACTAGTCCGATATTCTCTCTAGTCCAAATCAAACAAGTCTGATATTTGCACGGACTAGTCCGAAAAACCCTCTGATCTAAATCGGACAAGTCCTCCAAGTGCGGACTTATCACCCAATACACTTAGGGTTTCACATGTCTGGACAAGTCCGACGACTATCGGACTAGTCCAAAGATTTCCAGAAGCGAAATTGGACAAGTCCGCTCCTAGCCGGACTAGTCCGGTATTTCGGGAAACTTAGGGTTTGCTACACACAGCACACCGGACTAGTCCGGTGACCACCACGGACTAGTCCGATCTTTATGAACCCTAACGGTCACTTTTAGAAACCCATATAAATAGAGGTGCACGGCCATATTTCATCATCTCTCGAACCCTAGCGCCGTCACACCTCCCAATATCCTCAGAAACCACATCTCTCCACGAAATTAAAGGCAACAAAGATCAATCCTTTGAGGATTCACTCTAGATCATTGGAGAGACACTTTAACACTCATTGAGCTCTTGGTTTGATTCTCTAACACACTCCTGTGATTTCATTGTAATCTTTTGAGTGTGTTCTTGGTGGAATTTCGTATTGTAATCTAAGGGAGCTCTCAATGTGTGAGAAGGCCCCTTTGAATTCGGTTATTCACCCCTTTGTGATAAGTGGAAGAGGATTGGCCTTCGTAGCGATCTGACGAGGGTAGGGTTGGAGAAGACCCGATCCTTTTGTGAACTCCTCAACGTGGACGTAGGTTGCCTCTGTGGGAGCCGAACCACGGGATAAATCCTTGTGTCTTGTTTTTGTGTTCATCGTTCTTATTCTTCACAATAATCTAGGGTTTCAATCATTATTGCTTACTTCAAGTTGAATCATCAAATATAAGATTGAATAGTGATATAACCTGGTTCATAACCTTGTAACACTTCATTTGATTGTATATTTCCGCTGCATACATTGAAGAATCAAATTAATTGATCAAACTTAATCAACCTAGTACGTACACACCGGACTAGTCCGCACTTTACTGGACTAGTCTGATATCTCTGGTTTTGAACTGGTTGTTAAGTGTTGCAGGTTCCTACAAAATTCAAAATGGCCTATTCACCCCCCTCTAGGCCACATTCAATTGCTACCAGAAGGCTGCCCATGAACTACCTTCCTCTTGCGCTCATCTTGCTCAAGCTCCTTCTTGGTTCTCTCCACAGTAAAAGCCTTGTCTACCAGCTTCTAGAAACTGTCATAATCACTAGAGGACATGGAAATGTTGCGCTCTTTGTCCAACCCATTCTTGAAGCAGAATTGTTTCTTCACATGTGTGTCAACATCACTAGGTGCATAGCGAGACAGTTGAGTGAACTTCTTCAGATACTCCCTCACATTCATGCGGCCTTGCTTCAGCATGAGGAATTCCTAACGCTTAGCTTCAATTTCACCCTCAGGAACAAAGTGGTTTCTGAAGTTATGCCTGAACTCCTCCCAGGTGATGTTCTCCGGGTTAGGGTGTGCTTTAGTGAAGGCACTCCACCAATCCACAGTAGGTCCATGGAGCTGGTGGGGGGCTAGCAGCACCCTCTCATTCCCCATGCACTGAACTATCCTGAGATTGCTCCTCATCAGCCTCAATGGGTTCAACAACAGTGGTGAAGGTTGGTGGCTAGGTGTTTGGGAAATCCCTCAGATGGGACCTGAGCCTATGAGGTGATGGTGGTGGAAGCTGGCGTGCAGGTGTAGGTGGTGGTGGTGGGGCTTGCTGCATGTTGGCTACTATCTAAGTCCAGTTGTGGAGCATCTGGGTTTGCATGGCCATCAAATGTTGAAGCTGGTTGGCTGCTGGTGCACCTCGGGCACCTCTTCTGTTCCATCCTAGGAGTGGGAAACCTTCAGCCTTTTCGTTGTTAAGGGGGATGCCACGTCCACGACCCTTACCATGGCCTGCCATCTAATATTTGGAACAACAGGGTCTTAGAATAACAGAGGAGAGAAATAGAAGACAACTATATGATCCCAACTATAGGCACAAGAAAAATAATAAAAAGGAAATGCAAATCCACTAAGCAAATGATGAGGTTGTGGACAAGATGTCGTAGCATTCCACAACTCCCACCTCACAGTTTAATAAGCAAAGCAAAGAATGCGGTTGTGGACAAGATGCCTAAGCATTCCACAACTCACATCAAACACACACTGATGGAAAGCAAATCTAACATAAAGATAACACGACTCAGAACACTAGATGTGTCTACTCATCGTCCCTGCTCCCTACTGGGTGAAGTCCTATCCTGAATCATCAGGTGAAGCTGAGTACTCTCACTCTTCCGGGTCCTCATCCGGGTCCTTGTCGCCACTACCAGGAGAGCTCGACACTCTTGCTTCTGAAGATATCGACGACCGGTAGCGTAGGAGTAGGCGGTGGAGCAACAGGTGGTGCGAGAACAGATGAAGCCGAAGCAGGTGGAGCAGCGAGTGGTGACACATGAGCGGGTGGAGAAGCTGGGGGTGTCCCAGGAATGGGTGACGCAGGAGTGGGTGGTGCAGCTAGTGGAGAAGTTGGTGATGACACGTGCGGGTGACGGAGGAGCAGGTGGTGCAGCTAATGGTGATGCAGGTGGAGCAGGTGGAGCAGGTGGGGAAGGTGGAGCTAGTGGGGCAGGTGGAGCAGGTGGAGCAGGGCACCAAGGCTCCCCGTCAGAAGCGTAGCATGGAAGCTCGGGGTCTCACTGAGTGATCCTCCGGTAGCACCGGATGATCTGGTCTTTTCGGTCGTTGAGGTCCCGGAAGTCCTGCAACTCCTGCTAACAGCGCTGGAGTCACACGGACAGCTCGACCGTGTCATCGACAAGACGCTCCGACTGGCAGAGATGAAGTGGAACCTCCACCTCACGACCCACAAAATCGGTAGTGCCGCTCGGGCTCTAGGGAATGTAGGTATGAGCGGAGTACTCTAAGTGGAGATGGTGCACCTAGCTCCAAAAAGTGGTGGCCTCCCACATCACGTCCTTCTCGGTCGACTGTTGGGAGCTCCTCCACGCAGGTGAGTAGTGGACCCTTAGAAGCTCGTGGTCGTAGAAGATAGCTAGCTGGCAGGCCCACTCGGTCCTGGTGGGGACGCTTACTCTCGTGGTGGTGTAGCTCAAGTAGAGTCGGTGGTGTCAGTAGCCACCTACACAAAGAAGTGAACAAAGATGACGACGTAGGTCACCTGCAGCCTCGCCGCTGGAGTAGATCACCGTCTCCACGTGAGGGGAAAACAGCACCGAACGCCTAGCCAGTTCATGACGGGGCACGTGACCTTTAGTGGACTTACACGCAGTGTGCTTACAGTGTGCAATCTACAAAATTTGAAATAGAAGAGTGTGAGAACACAATAAATCAAGAAAAATATAAGAAAAAGTAGTACAACAAAGGAAGAAGCAAAGACATTTTTTGTAAAATAGTTTTTAGAGAAAATACTATAGTCCTTAATACGTCCATCTCTATCCAGTCTCACGTCCTACGGGCAACATAGATCTGATACCACTTTTGTCACACCTGGTCCAAACAAGCTAACCAGATGCATTCTAAATGTATGCCAAGATCAATTTAATCATACATGTGTACACGAAAAGTAAATAGTATCATAATACAAGCCATGTTCGGATTACAAATATTTCTTACATGGTCTGGAGGTGGAGAGAGAAGCGCTTTGAGTACACAGAGTACTCAAGAAATGTGAGAAAAGAGATGGCATGGAGGCTACATCAATGAAAGCTCATAATGGCTTTAAGCACTATGCATTACCTATACCTTAGCTTTCATTAAGCAACCTATAACTAGGTGAATACACCCAATCAAAAAATATAGTAAAATAATGAATAAGAAAGTAATAGACCACATATAATCCCAACCATCCTAATTATGAATTTGACACCGAGCCGCTCTTGTCTGTGAGCACGGCTGTCATGACAGGTTTCCAATCTTTGCAGAGAATGTATCATTTACCCACAAGTCGTGATTTCATCCCCCATTTCCAGGTGGACTAAGTAAACCTCCCTGTTGCCAGTGGTGATCAACCACAGTTTACACTTCCGTAGGTGTGTGGCCAGAAGATCACTACGAGGTCTTTACAAAGGTTCTCCCGATGTGTACTAGCCCTCTGAGGTTTCACCCCTGTACAAAAGTGTGAGCTGACAATTGCGTCTCAACACTCCAGTTGCCCCCTATTCAGCCATGTGGATCCCAAGGCAGTTTCTCCGAACCAATTCCCCGCACTATCCAATCACCAACACTACATTGGGAGAGGCCTATTTAATTGACCAAGCTGCCCCATACTCAGTCTTGTGGCGATACTGCATAGCTTAGTGGCTACTCCATAAACTGGTCCTTAGAATCCGGCAAGGTTCAAACCCCAATATCGGGTCTTGTGCGTACTGCACCATACCATACAAACCAACCGCCAGATTCCTATTTACTTCAATTCATTTTCCAACATCATGATCATAATCGTAAGTCATAAGTAATGAATGTGATCAATGTTTTCCCATCCATCTACTTTGCATGGCTAAGCGTAAAGTAAATCCAAAATACCACCCTTCCATACCCCAAGCGACAAGGTAATAAGGTAAAGCAACAGAATATAGCATAGGATTCATATTAAATTAACATGCAACTAACTAAATCCTTATAAAAGGTGCAAGATGGTCAAGGGCACTTGCCTCCTCCTAAGTGGTTCTCGAACTGAAGGTTTTGGAAGTTGATCTCCGGCTCGGGAACCGGGTCTACTCGAAGTGAATAACATACAATAAGAACTAAGATTTTGTCGGTACTCTGCGTACCGGATACCCCTTGGAACTGCAAAGAGTGCAAAGGAACTCCACCTATCTGATTTGATGACCTCTGAAGGCCCCACATGTCACTCGTAACCGGGCCTGCCTCCCTCACATGGTTAGTCCTAGCGCCACTACGTGTATCATAAAATCGGAGCTACAATCCCTATGTGGGAATGCTCCGGACAGGATACTTGTGTGGCACTCCCGGACCTAACCCCCAATAGACGGAAGCTCTGGTACCGACACGTGTATAACGGCACCGGATCTACTCGTCCAAGACACTAAGCTCTGAAGCTTCCACGCGTCCAACCGCCGGACCTTCAACCTCAACAGACAGAATTGGTGGACCTCCAACGGCTCGGACCTTTAAGGGACAATTAAGGCATCAAGACCTGATTATGTGTCATTAATGCTATCTTAATGACACACGATCAGAGGATCCTTAATACTAGTAACGCCACTATTAAGGTGTGTTACCATGCTATTAAGGGTAATTAAGCATATTAAACTGTGTATTAGGCATCAGTAACCGCCAGAGCCACATGTTGGGCCAGGCTAACGATGTAACAGTCAGCCCTTGTACTATAAAAGGACTGGTCGAGCGATACACAGCGGGGAGTTTTTTGGCCTCTCTCTGGCTCACGCTCTCAGACACTCAATACAACAACAACAACACACCCGTGGAGTAGGGTATTACGCTGAGGCGGCCCAAACCACGTAAATCCTCATGTCAACTCATCATCTTGTTCTGAATCTCCACGCGCCCCAACCGAACTAAGAAACTCCACGGGCGACTAATAGTAGTATCGAGAGAATTGCCAGAACAAGACTTCGACGTTTGGCACGCCAGGTAGGGAGCGCCTGAGATTCCAAGATGGTGAATTCTGTTGCTGGATCATCCAACGGTAACCATGCTGAGCAACCTGTTGGAGGTAATCCCTCCAACATGCAGCAGCCAGCAGGTGTTGTAGCCCCAGCAGGAGTCATGCCACTGCTGCCACTGTCCGCTCCAGTGAATCAACCCGGACATCGAGATGGGACGTTCGCTTCGGTCACTGCATCGGCGAACAACAACCCTGAACACGAGCTTATTGATGCGCGTGCTCTTCTCCAATGTCCACCGCCTCCAGGAGCACCCCAGAGTGGGATGGAGCAGTGGAGAGCTAATGTGGATCATCTGGTTATAGCAGCAGCCGATGGCATCAGCAATCAAGGTCCTCCCCCCTCGAGGCGGGCCCCGTCGCAACATCGGACCTTGTCGGGTAGACTCGGTCCGCAAGCTTCGCAGCACAGGAGGCGTGCTGCATCTCAACAGGCGATGTCACTGCCTTCCAGGGCGCGACGTACTCACACGATAACAAGGCTTTCGACTCACGACATTCAGGCGGAGCTCGATCATCGTTACCGGTAACAGGACGGTCGCGTCCACATCGAGCGAGCTTGCAAGAGGCGAGAGGCTCGGGACAGTCCTGCTCCAGAGGGAGTAGGAGGAGGATGTTCTGCCTTGGCCATGCACCTACGCATAGTCAGATGGCCGCAGAATTTTCGTCCTCACTTGCCAAAGAAATTTGGCGGGACTGTTAACCCCGTCGAATTTCTTCAAATCTACTCCACCGCTATCCTTGCGGCTGGGGGCAATGAGGTCGTGATGACCAATTATTTTCCTGTGGCTTTGACTGGGACCGCCAGGTCTTGGTTCATGAGCCTACCGCCTGACTCCATCAATAGTTGGGCGGAGTTGTGCCAACAGTTCACCGCCAATTTTGGGAGCTCATACAACCGACCAGGCACAAAATTGGATCTTTTGCTGTCAAGCAAAAAGGGGGAGAGTCCTTGTGATCTTTCATCCAAAGGTTCTCCCAGGTACGAAATACCATTCCTTCTATCTCAAGTGCTTCTGTTATTGTAGCATTTAGACAGGGCGTTTGAGATAAGAAAATGCTACAGAAGCTGGCGACCAAGGAAGTCACCAGTGTCACAGAACTCTTCAGCTTGGCAGACAAGTGTGCCAAGGTTGCGGAGGGCCGTGAAATGCACTCCCAACCACCTCCGGAGGCCAACAAAAAGTCCTCCAAGGGTGAATCCATTACCTCTGGGAGTGGCAAGAAGAAGAAAAAGTCCAACAGCAAGAAGAAGTCGTCGGCCGGCACACCTACTGGTGTTGCTGCCGCAGCTCCGGGTGGCCAGGGGCCACGCCCTAAGAAACGACCTTGGCTATCGTCTGAAGACGGTGGCAGCTCCAAGATGTGGTGTCCCATACACAAGACGGACACCCACAACATGGAAGACTGCCGAGAGGTCCGGAACCTTGCCGAGCGCTACAACAAGTGCCGGGAAGAAGCTCCTTTCCGTCAAAGGGAAGGAAAACAAAAATTCGACGAAGCTCCGACTGAAGAGGAGTTAGGTTTTCAAGACCCCAAAAAGGTCTTGAAGGCTATTTACACCTTCGTTGATGATGACTCCGATGTCTTTGACTATGAGCGTCGGAAGACAATGAACACCATGTTTGGTGGTTCATTGGACATCACCTCGCACCGAGTCCTCAAGACGATGCGGCAGGACATGGCCTCCGTAACTCCCACCGCAAGGGCGGAGCCTCATCGGAAGTGGATGGATACTGCCATCACCTTTGATGCTTCGGACTCCCTCAGAACATGATCGGAGCAGGTCAACTTCTGCTGATGGTATCTCCAACCATCAATAACATCCAGCTCCACCACGTAATGGTGGACGGAGGTTTGGGGCTGAACCTCATAAGCTTCAAAGCCTTCATCAAGCTTCAGCTCCGACCTTCGGACCTTCGTCCCTCCTGACCTTTCTTAGGAGTAGTTTCTGGATCCATAACCCCACTCGGTGCCATTACTCTCTCGGTGACCTTCGGAACTCGAGAGAATTACAGGACTAAGAAGTTGGTCTTTGACATGGCACAGATCAACTTGACATTCAACGCCATCTTGGGCAGGCCAACTTTGTACAAATTTATGGTTGTTGCTCATTATGGCTACTTGGTGTTGAAGATGCCAACACCCTTAGGCGTTCTTCGGATCCGCAAAGATCGCACCGCCGGAGTTACTGCTCTGGAAGAACTCCACGCGCTTGCTACAGCGCAGGAGGAAGAATCCGGAAAGGAGCAAGCTCCAAAGCCCCTGAGCATTCATCATCGAGGCTCGACTTCCGCACCTCGTGTGCAACCAAGCGCCGACACCGACATTCCCGTCAAAGTCGTTCAAATTGGTTTCGATGCTGCTCAGACCACCCGTATATCGGGAGGACTGAACGACAAATAGGAACTCGTTCTCATCACTTTCCTCCGGGCCAATTTTGACGTGTTTTCCTGGCAACCGTCACAAATGCCTGGGATCCCTAGGGAAGTGATTGAGCACAATCTGAAGATTTATTCTGACACTCGACCTATACATTAGAAGCCTCAGAAGCAATCAGTAGAGCGACAGAACTTCATACGTCAAGAAGTGAAGAAGTTGCTCGAAGCTGGATTCATCCGGGAAGTCTTCCACCCAAAATGGCTGGCAAACACAGTCGTTGTACCCAAGGACGGCGGGAAGCTTCGGATGTGTATCAACTACACAACACTGAATAAGGCATGCCCAAAAAATCCATTTCCACTACCTAGAATAGACCAGATAGTGGATTCCACCTCCGGGTGTGAATTATTGTGTTTCCTAGATGCATATTCTGGGTATCATCAAATAAAAATGTCTACAGAAGATGAAGAGCATGCTGCCTTCATCACAATAGATGGATTATACTGTTACACTACCAAGCCATTCGGTCTCAAAAATGTTGCTTCAACATTTGTGCGAGCCATGTACAAACCTTTGGAGAGCTCATTAGATATGTAGTGGAAGTGTCGTCGATGACATCGTCGTCAAGATCAAGAACAAGGAGTCATTTCTTGACACCTTGCAAGCTGTCTTCGACAAGTTGAGTACTACACGCACCAAGCTGAACCTGGACAAGTGTGTCTTTGGGGCTAGCTCCGGAAAGCTTCTTGGATTCCTGGTGAACCACTGGGGAATAGAGGTGAACCCGGCGAAGATTAAAGCTGTTGAAGACATGCGGCCACTAGCTTGCATCAAGAATGTCCAGAAGCTAACTGGGTGTCTAGCTGCCCTCAGCCAGTTCATATCAAGACTGGCAGAGCGGGCGCTACCCTTCTTCAAATTATTGAGGAAGTCCGGACCATTCCAATGGTCTAAAGGAGCAGAAAAGGAAGTCCAAGAGCTGAAGCAGCTCCTCACCACTCTACCAACTTTGGTAGCTCCGAATCCTGGTGAGCCACTTCTGCTTTACATTTCAGCAACTGACGAAGTTGTTAGCATGGTCCTGGTAGCGAAAAGACTAGAACCATCTCCAGTTCAGGAATCCAGACCCCTTCGGGAAGGTCTTGAGCTACCTGAAGGCGAGTCTGGGTCCCAGCCCCCAGACCCGGATCCTCAAGGCGAGACGCCAGACGATCAACCTCCTTCAAATGAAGGAGTAACTGTTGTCGACCAAGAAGATTCGGATCCTTCTGGGAGGGTCTGGGTCACTTCAGAAGAAGCTTCGTGTTCTTCTAGTAAGAACCAGGAGGTCCCCGAAAAAGGTCTGTACCCCTTCGGGAGGATCCGGGTTGATGAGGAGGAAGCTCTAGGCTCCTCCGAGAGGGTCCGGACAGTCCAACGCCCAGTATACTTCATTAGTGAAGTACTCCATGACGCCACGACTCGGTACCTAGAGGTGTGGAAGATGCTCTACGCAGTTCTTATTGCATCTAGGAAGCTTTGTCACTACTTCCAAGCTCACAAGATTTCAGTGGTAACTTCTTATCCACTACGTGCAATCTTGCATAACCCTAACTCTATTGGGAACATTGCAAAGTGGGCAGCGGAATTGGCAGAGTTCGATCTTGAATTCGTCCCAAGACAAGCGATCAAGAGTCAAGCATTGGCAGACTTTGTGGCGGAATGGACCCCCTCTCCGTCAAATCCTGGGGCCCCCAATGAGCAGAAGTCGGAACCTAAGGTTTCGGTCATCACTGAGCCTCACTGGACTCTCTAATTTGACGGCTCCGTGCAGAAACAGGGGACCGGAGCTGGAATCCTTCTCCTTGCTCCGACTGGGGAGAAGGTCAAATACATGGTTCACCTTGACTTCAAGGTGACCAACAACATGGCGAAGTATGAAGCCCTAATCTATGGACTCAAGGTGGCACTATCATATGGTGTCAAGCAGCTGTTGGAAAGGGTGATTCGCAGCTCATTATAAAACAAGTCAAAGGTGAATGCTGCTGCAACAACCCTCAACTAGTTGCATATCTCCTTGAAATCCAGAAGCTTCAAAAGGATTTTGAAGTCCTGGATCTTCGCCATGTCCAGCGTCTCAACAACGCTGAAGCTGACGAACTCTCGACGAAAGCTTCAACCGTAGCTCCGGTTCCCGACGGAACCTTCGTTCGGAGATTGTCAAGACCAACAGCTCAGCCTGCCGAATTGAGCGAAGGGGGCGAGACCAGCACCTCGAAGTTGGCGGTCCCGATGTCCCTGTTACCATGGCGTCCATCATAGGTCATAGATGCTGCAAGAAGCTCCGAGCAACCCAACACGCAAGACTCAGAAGCTCAAGTTAGCTCCGATGCATGGATCTCGAAGATCCGGAGCTACTTGAAAGACAACAAACTTCCTGGCAACAATGTATCTGCTGACCGGATAGTCAGATTGGCTAAAAGATACACACTGGTAGAAGGGGATCTCTACTGGCATGGTGCCAACGGCGTCCTAATGCGGTGCATTACAAGGGAAGAAGGCCACGAGCTCCTCGCAGAAATCCATGGAGGCGAATGTGGGAACCACTGTTGATGGCTCCTAAGATATACTAACAAATCATCCCCGACAACGGCGCCAGAAATGCTTGTTGGTATTTCTTATGCACCATTAACTAAACATCTCCAACTGATGTGTCAGAAATGCTTGTTATTGGTTCTATTGGATCATAGAGTGAATTCCGCAAGCGCATGAATATATCATTGTAGCATTTCCCCTTAAGAGTATTCCCAAGGGTGTCATTTATTTGATCCCAAAGGAAGGCAGGGAAGAGATATAGCAATCATCAAGTGGAAAGGGTAGAAAGGTCTAGGTAAGAATCTAGTAAGGATGGGTAAAATAATAGTGGAGGTAGTGTGACACACACAAAATCTTTCAAGTCTAAGGGGGGTAAGAGGATTCTAGAGGTTAGTTAAGGTTGAGAGTTATGGAGGTACTCCTACTATGCTCTATTGTACATATACATAGTCTAAACTAATTATCCATAAGCTATATCAATAGTGAATACTTATGCTATGTGGTTCAACACATCGGGCACGGGCTTACCCCTAGCAATACTTAGGCGACTCTCGCCAAGAGCCTCTGGCATAGCCGAACGTGGAGGATTACAAAGGACAGATAGGGTTGTCACCACCTACTGCCTACCTTTTCAATCTGTGGGTCTACGAGACATCCAATGCTACTTATCTATCCTAGCACCATGCTAGTATATTAAGTAATTACCTTAAGAGCCTAGGCATAATCCGTCCTAAGGCAATGAATTGAATCATCATTGAACCAATGTTGATACACAACATAATTATCCATACTAACCTAGTTTTTTATAATTAACTAGACTATAGTGGGGGTCTATAGGTTCTATGATAATGAGATATGTTCATGATGAAATGGTCATAGAAGCTATACCTTCCACATACATGGACTCCACAATCAAACAAGAAATGATTTGCCCAAGTATATGTATAAATAGAGACTAAAGATACTATCTTTATTATGCATAAAGTCACAAATACAAGAAAGAATACATAAGTCATACCTTTCCCAATGTAGGATTGGGAAGAGAGAGACTCCTTACTCCTTTTGGACTTGGGACTAAAGACTCTCCTCTCTACAACCTAACTCCTCTAAGACTATGGATGATAGTGTATACAATAGAGATGAAGCTCAAGTGGTGTGTGTTGAAGTGAGGGGTAGGGGGTCCTATTTATACTAGTGTTGAGGTCGGTTCCTGCCACCAAAAGCGTGCGAATCAGTCACCATTGACTCCTTCAAGCCAGGAGGAGCCAACACGCGTTGTTTGACCATGTTTGGCGCCAGGAATAGGTCGGTCGAACCCCTGGTTCGGCCGACCTGGTCAGCACTCCAAACGTGGAGTGCTTCCTCCAGGTGGCTGTCAGGTGGTCCCCCTTGATGTATATGGGTGATACACCGTTGTATCTCCTTGAATACTTCTGTTTGTGCGCCATTTGATCCATGGGATGCCACGTCTCGTCGCTTGATTGGCTGGGATGATATTTTATAGAATTGGTCCCTCTGCATTTCCTCATTTCCTGCATAAAATGCTGCATACACATATTTCTCCAAGTCCAAGTGGAATTGGGTTAGATAGAAAGGTGATGTGTGCAAGAAATGACAAATCCTTCACATAATTGAGTTAAATTGACGAATGAAATCGGTATATAACAGCCGTCAACAACCACGCGTCTTCCCTCACGTTGGTCGGTAAAGCCTTCCGGCATGGTTTTTACTGGCCTACAGCACTCTAGGATGCAACTGAGATAGTGAAGAAATGTGAAGCATGCCAGTTCCATGCGAAGCAAATTCACACACTAGCTCAACCTCTACAAATGATACCTCCGACATGGCCATTCGCTGTGTGGGGCATGGATATTTTGGGACCTTTCCCAAAAGTCGTCGGAGTTTACAAGTACCTGTATGTCGCCATCGACAAGTTCACCAAGTGGCTGGAAGCAACTCCAGTTGTGACAATAAACAAGCAATCAGCTATCAAGTTATTGCAGTCCATAGTATGCAGATTTGGAGTCCCAAAAAAGATCATAGCTGACAACGAGACCCAATTCACAAGTTCTGCATTCCGAGGATATTGCGAAATCCTCGGCATTCAAGTCAGCTATGCTTCCGTAGCTCACCCGGCAAGCACTGGCCAAGCTGAGAGAGCAAATGCATAAATCCTAGAGGGACTCAAGACACGCACATATGAGCGCTTGAAAAAACATGGAGCCAACTGGATCGAGGAGCTTCTGCCCACCTTATGGGCAAACAGGACAACTCCAAACCGGTCAACTAGAGAGACACCCTTCTTCCTGGTGTACGGAGTTGAAGCAGTCCTTCCTCTAGAAATCACCTTGGGATCACTCCGGATCCGGACCTTCAATGCAGCCACACAGGAACAGCTCCGGTGTGAAGACCTTGACCTCGTTGATGAGGGAATGTGCCGAGTAGCTATTCGAAATGCACGATACCGACAAGCGCTCCGGCGTTATCACCAAAGGCATGTGCATAACCGATAGCTCGAGGAAGGTGATCTGGTGTTACGGAGAATACAAACTCGGGAAGGGTTAAACAAACTTTCCCCCAGCTAGGAAGGACCCTTTCGAGTGATCAAAGTATCCAGTCCCGGATGCGTTCGCTTGGCAACCAAGGATGGGACACCGCTCCATAATCCTTGGAACATTGAGCACCTCCGTAAGTTTTACGCTTAATATCGTGGAGGTGAGTCTGTAATTACATATGATGTATGTTATAGCGTCATTGTACAGAGACGGGTACCTCCTCTGGGAGGACAGCCGGACCTTTCCAAGAAGGTTTGCAAAGTTCAAGCAACACTTGACACAGTCTCAGAACTAAAACTGTAGCTAGCTACCCTGGGTCGAACAAGAACTGTAACACACTTAGCTTGGTTCTGTACCCTAAGAGTGTGCTTGTCTCCCCTGTACCCTGGACCTATAATGAAAGACATCGATATGTGAAAACAGACTCCACGTGCATTTATTTTGTACAGGCTCATTCTTTTTTATTTTTCTCTTTCTTGTCTATAACAAAGTTGTGCAATTCTTAAGAAGCTTTAGCTCAAAAAATTCATATATAATTCAAGTTGCATTGTTATTTCTTTCGGATCTTAACATCGTTGAATGGCCTACTCGCCTGAACGTCAAGCCAATCTAGGTCAGGAGTCTTCTATTGACTTAGCCTGGTCCTACACCCTAAGTACGCCACTCTACCTACACCCTGGGCCTAAATAAGGTGAGTCCAGAAAACGATTGGACCTGGAGAAAATAAACAAACATGCTTGATTTTATATAGAATTGCAGTCGAACTAAAATTTCATATGGGAATAGTAAGTCGCAAATGAGTTATAGATAAGAAATGGATTTTACTGTTTTTATTGACTTCAGTGTGCAGGAAAAATGAAAATACCACGACAATGGTGGACAATGCCGAAGCTATCAAAGCTTCGACATCCCCCAAGGGGGCCCATCGTCGATGTTTTAAACAATGATAGTGGGCGCCGTCGGAGCTACCAAGTTCCGACAAATCCAGGGGGCCAGCCGTCAACGTGAACAAATAAAAGGAGTTGAAGAAAAGACAGAAGAAGGACACCCCAATGGGGTCTGCTGTCGATGCTCTACGTGTTGACAGTGGTCGCTGCCGGAGCTACTAAGCTCCGACAACCCCAGGGGGACCCTGCTGCCGATGCAACAAAACTTCGGACCTATACTCTACAAGTTCAAAGTACTCAAGTCTTCAACAAAATGCTACATCCTTTTGGTACATGTTCACAATCAAATTGTGTACATCTACCAGGGGGCCGAGTAAGACAAAGATTGAAGACAAAAAATTAAATTCATAATTTTTTTGGATTTCATTCATCTAAAGACAAGAGATTACAAAATTGGAGAAAAGAAGAGAAGATACAAGCGGCAGCTAAAAGGAGGAAGTCCTAAGTCCTATGGATGAACGAGGTGACCTTCTGGGCAACCTCCAACACGCTGGTCTTGGAGGCGTCTCCCTCTCTGTCGATGGGACCTTCAAGCACCGGGTTTAGTGGAAAATGAGGATCCCGTCTTGTGTAGCACGTCAGCATGTATTCTGCGACGTTCTGCGCAAGGGATTTTCCTTCAGTTTCCAACTGATCCGCGATGACATCACCCATCGCGCTGAGTTTGTTGCCAACCGAGCTAAGCACCCCCAATGCATGGTCCAGCTCCGGCTCTGGGTTGTCCAGACGCATGGGACTAAAGCCCAGCGGTGCAAGCGCGTCATTGGCTTTGCCCACGAAGTCCCATACTTGTCGGGACTTCGTAGCCCTCGAGCCTCGAATCTCCTCCAAGGACCTCCGGACCGCCGCAAGCTCCGAACCCTCCCGGGCAAGGCGCTCAACCTCCTTGGTGTGCTGTTGAATACCCTCAGCAACTTGCTTTTCAAGGTTGGCAAGCTCCTTCTCCCGGACGTGGATCTTGTTCTGGCGGTCAACCTGGTCTTTCTCCCGGCCCCACACTTTCTTCTCCCTGGCAGAGACTTTAACCTCCCTTTTGGTTAGGTCCTGTCCCCATTGCCAGGCCTTCTCCTCCTTGCTCTTGCAGCGTTCCTCCAGCTTTTGGGTGCCCTCCGCAAGGATTTTTGTCACCCAGAGCCAGCCTTTGGGCGAGCTCCTCCTCCCTCTTCACAAGGTCATCCCTCAGCTCCACGAGTTTTTGCTCTTCCTCTTCGAGATTTCTCTCGCTCATCAAGACCCTCTCGGCACTTGACGAGGCTTTTGTGGATGGTATTGAGCTTCTCCTGGCGATCGTTCGCCACTTCATTGGCAGTCAGGGTTTGTTCATATATAGCCCGGGACTGATTGTCGAGGGATCGCACCATGCTTTCCCTCTCATCCAACAACTGGCCCCAATACTCCATCCGGGTCTTCTCCCTCTTGACCCACTCCTTGTCGTCAGCCAATCTTGTTTGTGCTAGCTTGGTCTCAAATTGTAGCCGGTTGTGCCACCTCCTAAGGGTTTGGCGCTCCTCCTCGAGGGCCTTGCTGTCGTGATAAAAAGCAAGCTGGACCTGACGAAGGCTGGAGAAGGCATTGTTGATGGATAGCGACAGGGGGATTGGCTCCAGACCTACCGAGGTCCCCTCCGCTGACTCCAGCGGGTTCTCCATAACAAAAATTGGGTCCCACTCTACAAGAGTGGTCCCCTGAGCTTCCGCGGCACTAGGGCCACCCTCCGGGAGTGCCTCGATCGTCGCCAAGGTAGATCCTGCCACGGGAGATTCTACCTCCGGAGTCAGCTCTAAAGGTCCCGCCGCCAGGTCATCATCAATTGGCCCCTCAGGCAAGGGACCAGCCGCTTCGTCTTGGCACCTTGGCTCAGGAACGGGCACCTCCGGGGCAGGTAGTGAAGACCCAGTCGGAGCTGAGGCCATATCCACCCCCACGCTGGTGCTTCCTCCACCGGTTCGGGTGCCAGCACCCCCACGTCAATCGGCTCAGGCACGGGAACTTCATCAATCGCCGGCTCCGCCGTCGGGGCTTCAGTAACATTCGGCTCGAAGGTTGGAACTGCAGCTACCTCTGGCTCTGAGGCTGGAGCGTCCGTCATCACAGCATCCAAAACCGGAGCTTCAACCTTCGGAGCTGGTGCCGCTGGTACATCTTCATTCCTGTGGTCCGGCGCTACCACGGGAGCTTCGAGATATGAGTCGAGGTCCAGAACCACGACAGCTGGCGCCAGAGCTGTCGCGACCTCAGCCACCACCTGGGGCGGCGCTGGAACTGGAGCTGGAGCCTCCGCCTGCACAGCATCAGCTGCTATCACAGGAACCAGAGCTTCAACCCCTTTTTTGGATACCCTGTGGATGAAGAACAAAGAAACTCAAAACATGGTTACAACAAAAATAACAAACTGAGGTAAAAAAGCAAATTTACCTTGGAAGGCTTCCGCTCCAGCTAGCGCAGAACCTCTTCACCGAACGCTCAGAGCCCGACCCAGTCGCAGCTGGTGTAGTAACTCTGGAAGGATCTTCGGAGCTTATTGCCGCCTTTAGCGATGTCTTGGTTGGGCCCCCCCTCGATTATGAAGGACCCTCGGACCTAGAGCCTTTAGTTGGCCCAGGTGCTGGAGTTGCCTGGTCAGAGTTGGCGTTTCAAGGAGACGCCGATGCTGGAGTCGGTGTCACTGTCGAAGACCTCCCCCGGCGGGGAGAAGGAGCTGTTGTGGAAGGAGTAGGTCTGATGGGCCTCCCATTAGAGTGCTTAAACTTCCTCTTTCGACTGGAGGGCTCAGCCAACTCTTTGCCCTTGCCTATGACTTCAGCTCTTTGTCTCGGGACGGAAGCGGAACCACCCTCGGAAGCTCCTGGGAACAACAATATGGTGGTCGGACACCTCTCTACCTCACCGAGGTCGTCAAGCACTAACATGCTCCTCTGGAGCTCCCTGCTGAACTCCGCCTCCATGTTTAGAGGGAGGAAAGTTGCCGGCGGAGTTAAGTCGTCACCCTCGACATCAATGCCATGCTGGAACTTCTTGAGATGAAGCTCCAAAGCAGAGCATCCCAAATTGGACCTCAGACCTGTTTCAATCCGGTCATCATCCATCACGCTGTTGAGGGCCCAGGCAAGCTTCTCCCTCTTCTTCAGCGAAGCCCACCTGTTGACCAGGAAGTTGCAGAAGAGCATCTGGGGGGTCCCCCTCCTTCCACACATTCGCGGATCCTGGTCAAGGCAGGGTTGAAGGCGTCTGATAGCACCAGAACCACACTCCATGTGTCAGTGTCAACATTGGGAAGACCTTTAGGCAGCTCCAGCTTCTCGTGCTTCTCTGCCGTGACGATAATCCAATCCTTCTTCCAGTCGTCGCACTTGCCAGAAGGAAATGACCTCAAGTACTTGTAGGGGCATTTCTTGCGCTTCACAAAATAGTAGAATACAAGATACTCGGAACTCTTCCCAGTGGTGTGGATGGTGAAGAAGGTACAGAAAAGCTCGACGCAGGGGGGAATACCCACCCACATCTCGCAGAAGTGGACAAACGTTGACACAAGAAGAATAGAGTGGGGGCCAAGGTGGTACAACTGCAGACCATAGAAGTCTAACAACATCAAGAGGAAAGTTGAGAAAGGTGGGATCAACCCCACCATGGCGTACGCAGAGAAGTACACCACAACGCCGCCGTGCTTCTTCATGAACTGGAGCTCGCCGGTGCATACCAAGTGGTTGAAGGAGTCGTTGGACCACCCCATGTAGGGTCAGACCTTCTTCAAATCATGATCACTCGTGAGACGGCTCTTGCGGAGACCCAACTCCATCGCATCACGACGGGGCGAGAGAGAAAAAGCAAGCGAAAGTTTGGAGGATTCGAGCGCAAGTTCAAATGAAGGCGTAAGGAATCCCCAAATCGTGTGCGCTTTCCTTCTTAAGTAAGCCCCTGCAACGCTTGGATGGAAACTGCAAAAGGGCCAAGGATACATTTCAAAACTGTCACCCTGCCAATGATAAAGGGGCCCGGGGCCACCCAGGCGATCAAGTCGAGGTCCTTACCCCAGGCGAACAGTTGTCATGATGAGAGGCGGGAAACCCAAGGGTGGCGGCCTGACAGGGCGCGCGGAACCGATACGGTTTTCGTATTGGGAACTGGCGACCTTCAATTGCGTGAGATCCGCACGCGCAAATCTCACCTGCCATGTCCAGAAGATGCCACGCGGCGATGGTTTAACTGTGAACCACCACCTCAACGGCACATCCAAAAACTCTTGAAGACACGACGCAGAAATCGAAAGATAGACCCACCTCCGGTAGAATGACTTAATCCAAAGGGTCTCTCCCAGAGGTGGGCACAAGGGGCCACTGTTAGTACCTTGCGTATCGGGTACCCCTTGGAACCTCAAAGAGTGCAAAGGAACTCCACCTATATGAGTTGATGACCTCTGAAGGCCCCACGTGTCACTTGTAACTGGACCTTCCACCCTCACATGGTTAGTCCCAGCGCCGCCAAGTGTATCATAAAACTGGAGCTACCATCCCTACGTGGGAATGCTCCGGACTGGATACATGTGTGGCACTCCCGGAGCTAACCCCTGACAGAGGGAAGCTCCGGTACCGAAATGTGTACAACGGCACCGGATCTACTCATACAAGACAGTAAGCTCTAAAGCTGCCACGCGTCCAACCGCCGGACCTTCAACCTCAACAGACAGAATTGGTGGACCTCCAACGGCTCGGACCTTCAAGGGACAATTAAGGCCTCAAGACCTGATTATGTGTCATTAATGCTATATTAATGACACACGATCAGAGGATCCTTAATACTAGTAACGCCACTATTAAGGTGTGTTACGACGCTATTAAGGGTAATTAAGCACATTAAACTGTGTATTAGGCATCAGTAACCGCCAGGGCCACATGTCGGGCCAGGCTAATGATGTAAGATCAGCCATTGTACTATAAAAGGACTGGCCGAGCGATACACAACGGGGACTTTTTTTGGCCTCTCTCTGGCTCACGCTCTCAGACACTCAATACAAGAACAACAACACACCCGTGGAGTAGGGTATTACGTTCAGGCAGCCCGAACCACATAAATCCTCGTGTCAAGTCGCCATCTTGTTCTGAATCTCCGCGCGCCCCAACCTAACTAAGAAACTCCGCGGGCGACTAATAGTAGTATCGAGAGAATTGCCGGAACCACACTTTGACAGATACAGTGCTAAAACACAAATATGCACACAAACACAAAAATCTACGCAACTACATACCTATGAGAGATTTACTATGCATGTGCACTAGTTCATTTAATAATATTCATTAAAATGTGAATTTCTATGTGCTAGAAATGTGATCTGACATTTTATATAACTTTCATATTTATTTTTATGCCTAAAAAACGTTTTGGGGATTTTCGTACATCAAAATACGATTATTTATTGTTATTATATTATTTCATATTAAAGTAATACAATTAAATAATTTTTAATGTTATGTGATATTGATTTCTAGGCTTAAAATAATTTTACATTAAAAAACATCAATTAAATATATTTTCTATATAATTTCGGTGGCTAAAATGAATTATTTAAATTTAAACAGGAATAAAATATATTTTTAACTTTAAAAAATATTTATTTTGAATTTTATAAAATTTTATTATTTTTTCATTTATTTCCATTTTTTGCAATTTTCAGTAAATATGTAAATATTATAAATGTTGAAAATAATTTATAAAGTGTCCAGGACCTAAACTGTAATTATTCCTAACTAGATAGAGGCTAGAAATAGTATTTAATAAATTTCCAGGTGTTAGACATGAAATCTGCAGCTAAATCCTAATTTCCTTGAAGTCCAGAGGCCTAATTGCAAATTTGTAGGGTTTCTGCATAATTAAATTGTTGTCGAGGGTTTAAACTGCAAAAGAGCAGGGGCTTAGATGCAAAAATGGTGGCGTGTTGGTTGATATAAATGCCAACGTTGGATTCAAAATGGATGGCCCAGATTTAATGAAATGAAGGGGTACATTTTAATCTGATCGTGGTCGTTGGCTACAAATGGACAGCTAAGGTGAGGCCATGTCGCCCTACTACTGGCACCAGCGCAGTGCGAGGCGGCACGTAGCAGCCGACGGCGGTGAGGTCACCGAAAAACAAGAAAAAGCGCTAAACAAGGTTAAGCTCGCCATTTTCCTACGGGATTCGGGGGAGGGGATGATCATGAACTCACCGAGGGTGTTAGCGAGGCTCGAGAAAGCTTGGATGGGCGCCCGTGGTGGAGAGGCACAGTGGAGGTCGATGGTGATCGATGAAGTCGTCGCTGCAACCTCCAATCCTTCGCGTGAAGCGGCCCAAGAGCTTCCTAGCAACACGGCTAATGCACTCGACACATTAGAAAGGAGGAAACGCGGTCAACAAGGGCGGTCGACAATGAGCGCTGGTGGAAGCTTACCGACGGTCGACGAAATCGACGGCGCGATGGGAATCTCCCTGAGCAAACTTGTTCGGCATGCTCTTGAGATTGTTGTGAACGTGTTAGGCAAAGAAAGAAGGAAAGAAGAAGATTGAATCGACGGGAATGCGAAGAACGACAGAGACGCTGATGAGGAATAAGGGGAGAGGAAGGCGCTGATGTGCGGGCCCGGGTGGCATAGAGGGAAGAGAGAGAGAGGGAAAGGGGCGCGGGCTGGGCCGGTGCAGAGGGGAAAGGGGTTTTGATTTCAATTTCAAACTCTAACAAATTCTACTCGTTTGAATTCAAATTCACATGAAAATGCTTGATCAAATGCACACTAATATAGTTGAAAGATTGATTACATGGTTTTGAAATTTTAGGATGTTACAGAGAGGAATAGAGTGTGAGAGAAAGAGATAGAGGGAGAGGGAGAGGAAGAGAGTGAGAGAAAGAGAGAGAGGGAGAGTAAGACAGTGAGAGGATGAAAGTAAAAGAGAGAGGAAGAGTGTAAGATGAATTTGTAGCATGTCTAACTCTAATGTTCTTTTGCAGGATTTGACCATGGGGGTGCAAACTCCTTCGGTACAGCTACCGGCACTCGGAGGGACACGCGGAGATGACCTTTTTGACTCCGGAGGTAGTCGAGGGGCTAGCGTGTAGCCCGGTCGAAGTTTGTGTTGTGATTGATGTGTTTCGAATAATTTGAGATTGTTTCTTGCTTATGCCTGATATATATATATATATATATATATATATATATATATATATATATGTCGTTATTGTTGTTATGTGAGCTTGTCATCGTGCGAGGCAGGCAATTTCTGTTTTTTTTAAACATAACTTACGTCGGCTCTGGTAAAGCCGACGTAAGTTAGCCCAGGTTAACTTACGTCGGTCCGGCCATACCGACGTAAGTTAGACTACGAAACTTACGTCAGCCTGGACCATAGCCGACGTAAGTTAGACCATGTAACTTAAGTCAGCTACCGACGGCCGATGTAAGTACTAACTTACGTCGGATACCAATGATCGATGTAATTAAGTGACGGCCGACGTAATGATGTAACTTACGTCGGCAGCTGACGTTAGTTAGCTTAATTACGTCTAAACTACCACATCAGCCCATAACCGACGTAATTAAGGAAAAAATCGATGTAATTAAGTAACTTACGGCTTTGCCCTTAACTACGTCAGCTCTGGCCGACGTAATTGTGCCAACGTAATTCATCGGATTTCTTGTAGTGGAGGCGAGAAAGAAGAGGTGAGGAAATTTGTTAATTGTTAATTTATTTTCATAACAGTTCTGTTATTTGTAAAATAGTTAATGAAAACTATTTTTGTGATCGTACAAACCATAGAAATTTTTTATTTTATTAATTATGAATCAACTGTTAATTACAATTATTAGTTTTTAATATAGTAATTAGATGATAATTACCCTAAAATCTTCTCAATTTTCAGGGGTTTGAAAACTAAACAGGCCCTTTTATTATACGCATGTTCTCGTATTTCCTTGTAACACCCACTTTTTGAGAAAACAAAATGTAAAATGAATATTAAAAGAGTTATGAAATAATTTCTTTTGGTATAAAAATCATATAAGGCAAGTGCATCATGTATATTGAATATGTAAAATTTTTGAAATTCAAATTCGTTAGAAAATTTGTTTTTAAATTCAAAACAGGAAAATTGAAGAAAAACAAAAGAGAAAAGAAAAAGAAAAAAATGTCACCTGGACCCAATTTCCCTTCCCCAGCCCAATTCCCTCCTTCTCTCTGCGCCGGCCCGCCCCACGCCTCCCCCTCTCCCTCTCACTGTCGCTAGGCCCCGCTTGTCAGCTCCTCCTTCCCTCAATCATCGTGTCACCTCTGTAACGCCCCTCATGCCGCGCTGCCCACTTCCTCTCCATCAATGTCGGTTGTTTCTCCTCAATCAAGCGCGAAATGTTTCCCAATGATGCCGCCATGCATTACTCCTCCGAACCCCTATAAAGATCGAGCCGATTCCCCTCAAAATTCGTCGCCGCGACACTCCAAACCCTAGTCACCATCAAGCTCGGTAATGGCGCCATCGTTTCCGTTGATTCATCCAATTTCTAGCCACAAAACCTAGTATAACGTGTTCGCCGTGTTCTCAGGAACTCGCCGGACACCAACTCTCAGGAGGGACGCTGTTGTGATGCCAGATTTTGTCGCCGTTCACCGTCGCCGGCTAATCTCTGTTCTGTTTCTAGCCTCGCGACACCTCTCGATGAGTTCACCTCGCCCTCCTCTCTCTTTTACGCCCTAGAAATGTCCCCTTTCATTTGATTGTCGCGAGTTTGTTCATCGCCGGCGAGGACGCCGCCGCGCGCCGCCGCCCAGGGCCATCAGGGTGACGTGGCCGCTCGGCCGCCGTCCATTTCAAACGTGTGGCCCAGATTAGATTGTGAAATACCCCTTCGGTGTTTAAAATCTGAACCATCCACTTTAAATCCAACAACCCATATTCAAACATGTATAACCATTGCAAAATTTTCATATAACCCCTCGATATTTTAGTCTATTCACAGTTTGGCCCGAAATTTTATAAAACAAACCCTAATCTTTCTAGAAATTGTGTAATAACTGTGTAATGAAGTAAAAATTATTAGAAAACCCCTGAGATATTAGAAAATAGCAAATTAAATACTAGAAACTTATAAAATAACCCCTAGACTTTATAAAAATAGTTTCTAGCCTCTGGATTAATTGTGTTTTTGCAGTTTAGCCCCTGAAAATGTAAGAAACTAAATAAAAGTCCATAGTTTCCATAAAATACTATAAAAACAGCCATATAAATATTTTTAATTAATATACAATTATGTATTTATTTTTAATAATTTAAATAAATTGTTGGTTTATATATAAAATGCTTTGAAATTGTATTTAAACTATAGAAATTTATTTACACAAAAGAAATAAATATTAAAAATAGTGTACAAATTGTAAAATGCATTTATGTAGGGAATCTATTCGAAGCATATTTTTGAAGGAGAAAAATCTCTAGAAAATAATAATATGTTTCAAATAAATATAAAAATTTGTATAAAATTTCTAAAAATATGTTTTATTTCAAATATCTCATTTAACTCCAAATTCTCAATAATACATAATTTATGCCTATGATCTAAATTAACCATAAAATCATAAATCCGTAGGATTTTATGTTTATTTAATTGTAATGAATGCATTTTGTGATTGTTCTTATTGTATGTTATTATTTTATGTGCAACATCGTATCTAGACTCGGGGCCAAAACCGACTTTCAACCTGCAAGAGCACCAGTTTCCTATCGATCACCAGCCCTACTCCGGAGGCAAGTTCCTTGACCATCTTGCACCCTTTTTGTTAATTTTTAGTTAGTTGCATGCTAAATTTAAGGGATCATTGTGACTTTACCCTTACTTAAAATGCAATTGTGATTTTGCCCTTCAAATTGAGACTTTGTGATTTTACCCCTGCATTTTAGAAACAAACTACCATTTACCTCTCATTCTTAACATCGTTAGTTTCACAGGATTAAACAATTTAAAATAAAATAAAATAAAAGACTAGGAACTTGAAAATACCATAATACCTTTATCTTCTACCTACGAAGCTACGAAGCTGCTTCCATGGGATTCGATTGCTGCCGCCCCTTCCCCACACACCGGACGCTGCTGCAGGCCCTATCCTATCGTGTTGGGTCGCCGCCACCCTCCGCCGCCAGCAGCCTGCGCGCTCTGTGCCTCGCCGCGCCTGCAGCGCGGCACCAGCTCCCAGCCGCACCCTGTCGCGACAACGCATCTCTCTCACCCGCGTCCGATCGTGGCGCCGCCTTGGACCCAGCCTAGCCGCCTGACGAGCGCGTCGCAGCTTGCTCTATGCCTAGCCGCAGCGCTGCTGCCTGCCGCGGCCCGGCCGGCGGTCCGAACCGAGGCGTCGGCCGTCACACGTTGTGTTCGGTTTTTTAGATACCGAGGCAAATTTTTGGTTAAGGATGAACTGATCTTTTTTTGAAGACAGTATTTTGGTTTTCATTTTCCAATAACAGAAGTTTTAATAAAAAAGGAAAATCGGTTCTCAGTTAAATTGCTTGACCAGCCTGAATTAATATTGCAATAAGTTAAATGTATGGGTAAAATTACAAGAACATTTTTGTCTTTTTACTCATACTTAAGAACGTTAACAACTACTAACAGAATAGGGGTATACTTTGTCTTCATTTCTTAAAAGAAGGGGTAAAATCAGAAACTCTTAATTTGGAACATAAAATCACAATTACACTTTAAACCAAGGGTAAAATCACAATGGCCCCCATTGAGAAAAAACTAATCGCTGGGCTCTCCCTCTAACTGATCCGTTTATTTTCCTTAACTGATTTAAGATTCATGTTAGGAACATGTGACAAAATCTGAAAGCTGATACATGGGGAAGAAGTTATAACACTTCCATACATGCGGCATGCTCTATTGATTATGATGCGTAGTTGGTATCTTCACCCGTTCAGGTTCGTCTACTTAAGAGTCAATTGCTGTTTTATCATTCTAATTGTGCAGCTTCGACAAAATAGCACTTTCGTTGTGAGCTTCGTTAAAATAGTGTTTATAATGTTAACACACCATAAAATAGCACTGTGACATATTTTGACTATTTTTATTTCTTTTCTTTTATTTTCTGTTTTTATAACATCCAAAATGATCAAAGGACCCTCTAGAGTATTTTTTCTTCTCGCAATCGTTCTCTGGAGTAATGGATCTCTTACTCGTGTCCAGCGCCGCCGCTCTTGCCTTCGATCACCGCCGCCGTTCGCCCGCAGCCTCACGAAGGCGCTCGAGGCGTTGGTACCCTAGCGCGCGTGGCGCTGCCGCCTCCAAGACGCATGAGGTGCTGCCCCCCGAGGCTCGCACGGCACATCAAATCATTGCTGCACTACAGGAAACACGATCATTTGCGACGGGTGGTTTTATTTGCAACGGCCAGCCGTCGCAAATAGCTTAAATTGCGACGGCCCGCCTTTGGCCGTCGCAATTAACATGGCCGTCGCGAATAAGGCTTTATTTGCGATGGCTGTCGGACTAGCCGTCGCAAATAAGAGTTTATTTGCGACGGCCAACCCTAGGACCGTCGCAAATAACGGAGCCGTCGCAAATAAACACTTATTTGCGACGGCCTGTCCGACGGCCGCCGCAAATAGGCTTTAATTGCGACGGTCGTAAGTTAAGGCTGTCGCAATTAAGCCCGCCGTCGCAAATTAGGGCTAAAATCGGGACCCTCCGGCCCCGACTCTTCATTCACTTCACTCCACCGCCGTCGCCTATCGTGCCCCCGCCGCCTGCCGCGCCGCCGTCGCCCTGCCGCGCCCCCGGCTCCGCCGCCGGCCCACCGCCTATCGCGCCCCCGCCGCCTGCCGCGCCGCCGTCGCCCTGCCGCGCCCCCGGATCCACCTCTGGCCCGCCGCCCCTACGCCCTCATCGGCGGCCTGCCCCCGGCTCCAGGCGCGCCTCCACGCCCCAACCGCCGCCCGCCCCCACTGCTGGCCTGCCCCCGGCCCTGCTGCCCCTGCGCCAGCCCCGCCACCGGCTCGCCCCCGGCTCCGCCGCCCCTGCGCCCCCAGCCCCGCCGCGAAACACAGGTATTTCCTCGCTTCTCCCCCACCACCGGTTCTGTCCAGCAAGATTAGTTTAATTACACTTGGGAGTAATTGCTTTGCTATTTTGAATCAAGAATGTAATCTTATTTGCTATGATCAACATATGAGATATATATATATATATATATATATATATATATATATATATATATATATATATATATATATATATATATATATATATATATATATGTGACCTAAGTTGTAGGAGGAGCAGATTAGGAAAAGATGAGAGACATCATGGAACATTCACGATGGATAGATTGGGACAGCTCGAAAATAATTTCTATTTTAATTGCAGAGTGGAGCATTATTTGTATAGGAGATAAATATGGTCAAAATAGGTACACAAGTTGCATGGCTGACATATTCGTTTTCTATCTACCCCACAGGACCTTTTATTTCTTCACACATAGACATAGGCTCGATTATTAATTTTGTTGCCTGTCTGTTCATGGATTAGCCATTAGACTGCCTGCCTAGGGTGTGCTTGGCCTCAAAGCTTAGGCAAGTAGATACCACTAACATCTTTCCTGCCAATAAGACTTGAAGTCAATCCAACTCATATATAGGTCCCAACAAGTCACTATCTTTGTGTTTGTTATTTCACCTTGTGCATATAACTTGCAAAGTTAAAAAGATACTGACTCTTACAGAAATGTTATTTTTCACCGTCTATTTAGGCAAACAGTGAAGTCCTTTATATTATATTGTTGGCTCTACCGCGCTCCCGCCGGCTAATATGTTTTTTGGCTAATATGTTTTTTAGGCTATCTTTTTGGCTATTAAGTTTTTAGGCTATCTTTTTGGCTAATATGGTTTTTGTCTTGCATAATTGGCTAATATGTTTTATATGTTGTCTTGTATACACTTGTGATTTCACACTTGTCCATTGTGGTTAATATGTTGTTTGTTCAGATTTTGTAGTAAATGCATAATTAGATTTTGTATATACTTTATATGTTTTATATATTTTTTGTCTATAGCTTGGTCTGTCATTCTGAATTTCTATTCTGTTTAGTGTATGTTTGGACTTCAGTGCATTCATATAATGTTTTTGAGTGACTACTTAATATATATAAATAAAGGGGTTTTGGGCTGGCTCGGACCGACCCGGAAGGGCACGACACGTAATAAGTGTGATCGTGTCGTGTAGACCGTAGTAGTCAAGGCGACATGGAAGCGAACGGGTTGGCAAGGACGTCAATGACCTGCGATTGCGTGGACGATGGAAATGGATATGGAATTGTCATCTAAGACCAACTTTCCTCTCACTCTTTCTCTAGTTCTTTCCTCTCTCTTAAATGATATGAAAATGAAAATGAGCAACGTAACCTATAGCAATATATTACCCGTTTCGGATCGGCACGTCTCACATGCCATTGGCATGTGAGACGTGCAGGTTCGGAATTGTCCCTTTTTGTACAGCCTCGGAGCGACCGAGGGGGCGTGGCTTGTGACGAGACGCGGGTCCGGATTTGGACGAGATTTCGGTGGCGTAACCCTGTTGTTCTATGCTGCACCATTTTTGGGCGTGCAGTGGAGAACAGCGGGGTTATGCTGCTGAAATTTCGTTCGAATCCGGATCACGCGTCTCGTCATGAGCACGCTTCGCTCGGTCACTCTTCGGTGGGTTTAGGATCTATCTGCCTAGGTTGTAGGGTCGTGACATAACACAATAATACATTAACGACAATTTCTTTCGTGTTAAACTGCAGAGCCAAACATGGGTGAAGACCGCAGTTGGATGTATACTGGCTGGAAGAGCAGAACTGGTGGTCACTCCGATGAGTGGTTTATCAAGTTAGATCAATTTTTGGATCAAGCATTTTCGTTGTCGACGGAAGATATGGTGCGGTGCCCATGTACAAAATGCCGGAACACCAAGTTTTTTAGAATATTGGAGCTTTCGTTTCACTTATGTTGAAACGGTTTCACTCCACATTATGAAGTGTGGACCTTTCACGGCGAGACTAATTCTCGAGTCATAGCCGAAGTGGATGAGGATGATGATATAACAGAGGTTGATAGGATGGATGAGATGCTAGAAGCTCTGGAAGCAGAGGATCCTCTTACAAATGAGGCAGAGAAGTTCTTCGAGGAGCTGAAGAAATCACAAGAGCCGTTGCATGAACACACGGCTGTGACCGTACTTGCTTTCTTGACCAGATTTATGGCAATTAAGTCCAAGTACTTTTTTTCCAACAACTGCTACAATGATCTCATGAAATTGATCTGCGATATCCTTCCACAACCTCACAAAGCGCCACCAGATATGTATCAGTCAAAGATCAAGATATCTGGTCTCGGTATGAAGTATGAGAAAATCGATGTGTGCCCAGACAACTGCATGCTATTCTGGAAAGAGCACGCCAATGAGAAGATGTGCTTGAAATGTGGTAAATCGAGGTATGTCGAAGTTGTTAATGACGATGGCGATAATGTGATGACAGATGTCGCACATAAGCAACTTTGTTACTTGCCTGTGACACCTCGGTTGAAGCGGATGTTTCTCTCAAAAAGAACCGCAAGACACATGAGATGGCACAAAGAAGGTAAACGTGAGAACAAAGAATTCTTGACACATCCGTCCGACGGTGATGCATGGAAGGCGCTAGACCGTTTCGATCCAGACTTCTCTCGTGATGCGAGGAATGTTCGCATCGGATTAGCGACAGATGGATTCTCACCGTTTAGTACAAACGCCACACCATACTCATGTTGGCCTGTGTTTGTCATTCCGTACAACCTGCCACCTGCTTTTTGTATGAAGAACGAGTTCATGTTTCTTAGCCTCATTGTACCTGGACCTGATCATCCCGGGTCACGTCTCAACATGATGTTAAAACCGCTGATCGAAGAATTGAAAGTCTTGTGGACAGGAGTCGAAGCGTACGACAGTTACAAGAAGCAGAAATTCAACCTTCGAGCTGCTTATTTGTGGTCTGTCCATGATTTGCCGGCATACGGCATGTTTTCCGGATGGAGCACTCACGGTCGTCTGACGTGTCCGATATGTGCTTCAGACACGGATTACTTTCGACTAACTCATGGAGGCAAAATATCTTACTTCGATTGTCACAGACGTTGGCTGCCCTCGAATCATATATTTAGGCAGCAGGGGCATGTCTTTCAAAAGAACACTGTTGTTACTAAAGGACCACCGAAGCGTCTCAACGGGTCAGAAATTTCTGATATGTTGGACAAATTGGTGCCTGATGAAGGTCATCCTGGATATTTTGTAGGTTATGGAGAGGAACACAATTGGACTCACATATGTGGACTTTGGGAGCTACCATATGTGAAGTCGTTGATTCTAATGCACAACATTGATGTCATGCATCAGGAGCGTAATATGAGCGAAAGTATCATAAGCACTTGCATGGATATGCCTGGCAAAACGAAAGACAATTATAAAGCTAGACTAGATTTGGCACACATTTGTCACCGTCCAACTCTTGAAATCTCTGAAAGTGGTGGAAAGCCACGTGCTTCTTTCTGTCTTCGATCGAAAGAAAAGAAAGAAGTTATGAAATGGATGAAAACTTTGAAATTCCCATATGGTTACGCAGCTAGCCTAAAACGAGCTGTAAATGTTAACAAAGGAAACCTCACTGGGTTGAAGAGTCATGATTATCACATTATAATGGAAAGACTCCTACCTGTTATGTTCCAAGGCTATCTAGATGATGCAGTGTGGAAGGTTTTAGCCGAGCTCAGCTATTTCTATAGACATCTTTGTGCTAAAGAAATCAAGATCAGGATGATGGATAAGTTAGAAAAGGAGATACCCATACTTTTATGTAAGGTGGAAAAAAAATTCCACTGGGTTTCTTCAATCCAATGCAACATCTACTTATCCATCTTCCATTCGAAGCTAAAGTTGGCGGTCCTGTGCAATATAGGTGGATGTATCACATTGAAAGAGCGCTACGATATCTGAAACCAATGGTTGGCAACAGGGCAAGGGTGGAAGGGTTCATCGCTGAAGCATATGCTCTTAAGGAAGTAGGATACTTTTCAAGTGTCTACTTTGCGGAAGAAAACAATATTAATACTTTGGCGATGCGGTACAATGTGGACGAAACACCCCCTCTAAGCGACCTTTCCATTTTTCAAACGAGAGGTGCCACCGTTGGTAGCTACACGACCTACGTGCTATCCGAACATGAAAGGACTTTTGCTTTACTCTACATGTACGCAAATATAGAAGGCATGCAAGAATACTTCGAGTAAGTGTTTCTCTTACGTTTATGCTAATCGATATATTTTGCTACACATGTACTCTAAAAGATGTTTTTTCATGTCCAGCGAGTTCCACAGACAATATTGGTCACATAGGCATCAACCTAGGGCCACGGCCAAACAAGTAGAAGTGATGCAAAAGGAAGGAATAAATGGGGGCCGAGTTTTCTATCTTGGTTTCGAGAATATGTAATATTCTCTCGTCTTCTATGTATTATAAATTACTATTATTAAAGAAGTATTATTTTAACTCACGATCATTTATGACAGTGTCGGACTCACAATGTCCATGAAGACTTGCGGCAGCTATCTTATGGATTGGTGAATGTTAGAAGCTATGCTCGATATGACGTAAATGGCTTCCGATTCCGTACAACTCATTTTGAAGCTCATCGTCCTCTCGCGGCAACATCAAATTCCGGTGTTGTGACGAGAGCAATGGACACTCAAGAGAATTTAACCGATTATTATGGGATCATTAACAAAATTCTTGAATTTAATTTTACCGGAAATAAGACCCTTCGAGTTGTCTTCTTTGACTGTGACCGGTTTGATCGTACTCATGGAACTCGAGAATACCAATTTGGAATGGTGGAAGTGAAACACAAGGACCGACTACGAGGTTACGATACATTTGTTCTTGCGCATCAAGTTGAACAAGTGTATTATCTACCTTATCCATGCACGAAGCTCAGTGCTTGGTGGGTGGTATATAAGGTGAATCCTCGTGAGCGGCTATATACTCCTGGGGATGATGGTTACCATGATAGCGAAGACGTTGAAGAAGTGTACCAAGAAGAAGAGTTGCCAGACACTTTTATCGTCGAGCTTGGTGCAGGACTCGATCAATTAGTTGGAGATGTTGAAGACATTGAAGATGTAGAGGCAGATGATACGCGAAAACAAAAATTAGAACAGGCCATGGTGGAAGATCATTGGGCTGGTTTAAGGAGTAGGGCACAGACACATGACAATGATGTTGATGAATTTTGAAAGTGACTACAAGTAATGTTTTCTTGAAGATAGTAACATGAATTTTATATATTTTATTTGCATATTTACTAATTATCTAATTACAATAGGATGGCGTCAAAGAAGGGTAAGAAGGTGCCGCCGACGAGGAAGTTCTACCCCTCTAGACCTGAGGACGCTTTCGTTGGTGCCTCGTCGACTGGCAGCAGACGCTCTCAGCTACTGGGGCATGTTCAGACCAGCTCTAGAGCTTCGTCACAAGTAAATGTCACTCGTTTTTGACAAATTCTTTAAATTCAATTTCACATTAAACTTACTTATGAATCATTTGAATGTTGTAGTCCTCACCGGCTGACTCAGAGGCTGCGGCGCCTTCGATGAGCCAGCCCTCAGCGTGCCAGCCCTCGGCGTGCCAGCCCTCGGCCAGCCAGCCCTCGGCGAGCCAGCCCTCGGCCAGCCAGCCCCCGGCTGGCGATGAGTTTGTTCCTGAGGCCTTTGACTCGGCTGGTGAGGAGCCTTCTGGGTCACCTGACGTGGCGCCCCAGCAGACGAGGAGGACTCACTTTGTCAGTCCTCCCGCGGTCCCTTCACAGAGGATCGTGATTCGTCCAATCGGAGATAGGTAATAAACATTATAGTGTTCAATTTTAGTTTCTTTTGATTACTTAAGTAATGAATGAATAAATATCTTGCAGGGTTTGGGACGACACGTCTTTCACCAGTGAGAGACACCACAGACCGGTGAACGGTGTCCTCGAGTCCATAGTGCGTTTGCACTATCCCGAGGTCATCGACGGGGTGCCTGCTCTTTCGTGGGAGGACTACGCACGAGTCCATCACCAGGAGCACGGCAACCTTCAGGAGGTCGTATGGGCCGATTTTATGGTAAGTATGTTAAAAAAGTTTCTAAGTTTCAAATCTTAAACTCTTTTAGTGAACATCTCTTCAATATATTCTTTATCGCAGGCAAGATATACTTTAGAGGACCCGTACGACCATCGCCAGTTTGAGGATGCGATGCGAGTGTTTCACTACAACGCTGCCAAGGCGCTTCGACAAGCTTTGTTGAACACCCGCGTTCAACTTGTTAATGAGCACTTGAAGGCGCACCAGCAGCCCGTGCTACACTTCTGGCAAGCGAGCGAGATGCACCTGACGGAGGAGGAGTACGCGCAGGTACGTGGAGTGTAGTAAGTATTTTTTTTTGATAATTTCCTCGATGGTATTTTTAATGACTTCCAACTATGTGCAGGGCCACGTGAACTGGTTGCAGGGTCAGACCGATGCATTTCGGGCCCTTTGTCGCTACTGGACTAGCGATGAGTTTAAAGCTAAGTCTGAGAAGGCTCAAGACTGCAGATGGGTCGAGGGGAAGAGCAGGCACGGGCAAGATAACCACTTGCGTTTAGCTAAACGCATGGTAAGTGTGTGTAACTTATGTTTATATATAAATAATATATTGTTCGTACTAACACGTATTGACAGGAGCGTGAGACGGGGGTGCCGCCCACCCCTGCTGAGGTCTGGAAGAGAGGTCACACGGACCCTTCTCAGCCGACGGGTTGCAGTCAGGCTGCAGCCGAGCGGTTGGTAAGTTTAGAAATCATTCATATTAAATATAACTATATAGATTGTTGAACTTACACGATTTTCTTGTTTTGCAGGCTAAGTACGGGGAGGAGGCCAGGAAGATACACGGCGAGGATTTTGATTGGGAACGTCAACCGATCGATCCTCAAGCCGCGTATGCAACCGGTGGTGGAAAAGCACACGGAAGGTGAGTTTACAAGTCATTTCATCATTTTCAATTCAAAGTATTCAAGATATTTCAATTTCATATTACTGACTCTCTTTTTTATAGGCTCGCCATATTCGACGGAGTCGTCGACTCGAGGGCGGGAAGACCTGCGAGAGGCAGCTCCACGCAGGCTTCTTCTGTGGGCACAACTAGTCGTCGCGCCTCGCAGAGGGACGTTGAGATGCAGTCCCTCTTCAGGCGTCAGGAGGAGTCGGAACGCCAAAGGATCATGATGGAGGCCACGATCCAAAGCCAGGCAGCAGCGTTGGCGTAGATACGGGAAGCAATGGAGGTAACAAAATAAAAACTAAAGTTCTCATTAATTCAGCGTAAATGACTTACTAATAGATAGCATTTAATGTTTGCAATGACATGCCATGGCTCGGGCGCAAGGTCTGGGAATCCAGCTACCGGTACTACCATCGGTCCTTCCTGGCGATCCTTCTTCAGCGGGTCAGGTAAGTTTCTATGTAATCCTTCTTCTCCAGCGTAATTAGATTGAGATAGATGAAAGAGAGAGATAGTTAGATAGAAGAAAATGATTGAGATAGAAGAAAGAGAGAGATAGAAGAAAGAGAGACAGAAGAAAGAGTGAAAGATAGTTAGATAGAGTAAGAGGGGAATGAAGAGAGAGAGTAAGATGTAGATGGAGATAGAGAGAGGGGAAGATAGAGGGAGGGAGATGTAGATGGAGATAGAGGGAGGAAGATAGAGGGAAAAGGATAGCAATAGAGAGATAAAGTGAGAGAGAAAGATAGAGTGAGAGACAAAGAGAGAAATGAAAAGAGAGAGCAAGAGAGGGGGATCTAGATGAAGATAGAGGGAGAGGAAGGGAGGGAGAGAGATGTTGATGCATTTATATTCTGACTCTAAGTTTCATTAATTGCAGGGATCCGCGACGGCTGCACAAACGTCGCCGCCTTCGCTACCGCCGCCTGGAATGAGGCGCGACGACGACGACTTCGACTTCGGAGGTGGCTCCGGGGGTCAGATGGGCGAGTGAGCCCTTTTATTTGCTTTGTTGATGACGATGTGAGATATATCGGAATTTTAGTTTGTGATTGTGATGATGTTTGTGTATACTGTGATTGTGTGTATATACTGTGTTTATTGTATCTGTTCTGTGATTCTGGCCATCGAGTCGGGTAGTATTTTCTGTTTTTTAAAAAAATAAAAAACCTTATTTGCGACGGCTTTTTATACAGTACTGTCGCAAATAAGGAGCGAGGCCGTCGCAATTAAGCATTATTTGCGACGGCCAGGCTGTCGCAAATAAGCTTTAATTGCGACGGCCTGGCCGTCGCAAATAGAGTCGTGGGTCTCGTAGGAGGACACGTGGGCCCTATCCACTGAACTTATTTGCGACGGCCCGGCCGTCGCAAATAGAGGCACTTAATTGCGACAGCCTTGCCGTCGCAAATAAGTTTTAATTGCGACGGCCTAGCCGTCGCAAATAAGATGGCGGGGCCTACCGGGCCCGCGGCAATTACTTCGACGGCCTCTTCTAGCCGTCGCAATTAAGATTATTTGCGACGGTGGCCGTCGCAAATAAGCTTAATTGTGACGACTTATTTGCGACGGCAAAAAACCGTCGCAAATAGCTTATTTGCGACGGCATTTAGCTTATTTGCGACGGCCCTAGCCGTCGCAAATCGTCGGGATTCCTGTAATGCTGGTATGCTGCATCATGAGATCTACTAGCTGTTGCTGCTTGTGGTGTTGGTTAGCTTAGATATCATTCATGGACCACCACTACAGATCGTTGGTAGCCCGGAAGCAATCACAAGCCTGAGTAAACGACCAGAGGTAATAGTGATGAAAAGGCTGCAGGGAACCAGATGCGGTGGAGGCAAAATGATCGGCCAGAGTATGACCTTGAGAATATAAAGTCTGGTGATGGTGTGAAGTATTGTCTTTTCGAAACTGCTGACGACAACGGTGGAGCCTCCATTAGAAGCAAAGAAATGATTGACCAATCTACTTGATACCAGAGCAAAATATCGTACTGAAGACAGGATCGAGTTCATTGGGAGAAGGAACATCTCGGGAGCTTTTTCTTCTTAGACTTTACAAACTAGTACCATAGCTTCAAGGAAGATGACTTCAAGAAAAAACAAGCGGACTTTTAATATCTGATGTGTATATGATGTGATATAAACTTTATCTAGAGAATAGTATATGATTCATTTGTTGTAATAAGGGTCTTATATATTAATGTGGTTATATGACTTTAAATACATTGTACATTCTTGATTTGCTACATCCTTAATAAGGATCTTATAAATTATTTCCTTGATTTCTTTTCAAATCTGTTTGTACCTGATATTTACTTGAAGGCTCTGTTAATACGTGATACCCTGTCTTTTTTTTTTCTACAAAATTTACAATGAAGATCTCTGGACTGATGACACAGGTGCAGCGGCTGCCTTGTTCAATGCATGCAACAAAAACTATATGTGGAAGCATAAATAATTTAATTCAAGACTGGATGCATTGCGAACCAATTTAATTCAAGACTGGGTGCGTTAGTCCGGCAGTAAGAAGTTGGGCAGTCAATGTGAACCAATAGTCAGTTTATCACATCAATTAATATCGAGGGTATTTTAGTCATTTTGGATATTAAAAAACAGATAAGACAAGAAAATAAATAAAAATAGTTAAAATATGTTATATTGCCATTTTAACGATGCGCTAATGTTATAAGTGTTATTTTAACGAAGCCCACGAGGAAAGTGTCATTTCGTCGAAGCCGCGCCATTAGAATACCAAAATAGCAAGTAGCTCTCTACTTAACCCCTCTCCTCTGAAATTAGATATTTTGCTCTATAAACTACTCCTTTCGTTCTAAAACGCTTATCGCTTTATAGTTCAAAAATAAACTACAAAGCAACAAGTTTTGTGAGACGGAAGGAGCATATAATCTTCTAACTAACCCTATATATATATAAATTTTAATGTTGGTTTTGCCTACATGACATTACGTGTGTTCGATGACATTTTTTAATAATGGAGAAAGTGTTTATGACCTTTGCAAAGTATGCAACATCTGAATTATTACAATAGCATCATCATAGTTTATTACAAAGTGAAATCAGACTCAAATAAATATTCTGAATGACAAATTCTTTTGTGATGTTTCCAACCGAACTTGGCGAATAACTCTAATACGATTGTTGCCAAGAACCTACTTACCTTGTGGAACATCTCCTTTGTATTTTCATCATTCTGCAGCAATTCTCGGAATCACAATCAGAACATCCTCTGGAAACAGTGTACACAAATGAAAAAAAAACATTTAACATTATCAAGTTATATCAGTTCGACATCACCAAATTGCCTAACATAGGACGGTTGTCCCAACCAAAATGGTTCTTTTTCTTTTGTATTATAAGCGTGTAGCAAAGTTTTTAGAGTTAAATGCACTGGTAGTCCACGAACTTGTAAGGGTCTTGGGTTCATAAACTTCTAGGGTGTGTTTGGTTGGAGGGATATAGTGGGACGGGACGGGACGATCCCACTTTTCTGTTGTTTGGTTTGGAGACATGTGGGATGGAGTCATCCCTTAAAAGAGAATATTCCACCTAGATGCGGGATGGAACCATCCCACCGAAAACATGGGGACCGATCCGTCCCACCTCCGTGGAGACAGGCGCGCGACCTTCCAGAAGTACTCATACTCACATGTCCCTGTCCCATCCTTTCATTCAAACAAGAGACGGGATCATTCCGTCCCACACCATCCCACAAAACAAACAAGAAACAGGGATCGTCCCATCCCTCTAGACAAACAGAAAACGGGACCATCCCATCCCTAAAAACTGGGATGGATCCATCCCATCCTATTTTGACTCCCAACCAAACGCATCCCTAAAGCATTTTTAAGTCCTCAAACTTTTTAAGTGGGTCATTAGGGGTCTCTGACAGGGTTTTCATGCTTACGTGGTGACACGTAGAATGCCACATAGAGCCGTATTTTTTCACATATCCCTGGCGTTTGGTTTATTCTGTCACTAGAAACAGATCAGCAAAATCCATCCAGGAGGCGACGCTTACAGCGGCAAAGAGGAGTTGCTTCCTTCCGGAGCAGCCGGCGCTGACGAAGCCGGTCGGAGGACTTAGATGGCATGGATCCCACTTCGATTCAGGCGGTGGCATTTGGTGGGCGGATCTGGTGTTCAGGTGGTCGTTGGTTTGAGTCTCCACGGCCGCATTTTGTTCTGTTGTGTTCTGTTTTTTTTTTTTGGAAAATGCCTACGAACTCACCTTTGATAGACTGGACGATCAAGCGTCGGCACTTTCGATGGACCCCCGACCACAGATGTTGGATCGAGCCCCGGCCACGGCTCCCGCCCAACGCCACGAGCTGGATCGATCGGCGCCCCTTGGTGACCTCGCACGATCGACGCCCAGCGCCACGAGGCCCTCGGTAACCTCGCGCGCACCTTTTCGCCCCCACCTCCACCCCCTTCGATGCGGTCGTGGATTGGTGCCGCTCCCGCCCGCTTTGTTGGCGCCGGCCCCGGGAAGGAATCATCGCCCGGTTTGTCTCCTCGATTGATTCCTACACCGTTCCAGTGACCGAATAAACCAAATGCTAGAGGGCTATGTGAAAAAAATACGGATCTATGTGGCATCCTACGTATCGCCACATAAGCATGATAGTCCTGTCATGGACCCCTAATGACCCATTAAAAATTTTTGGAGACCTAAAAATGCATTTTAGAAATTTATGGACCTAAGTGACACATCCACTACTACAAAAAGCATTTTCACAGGCGCCTCGATTTTTCAAACACGGGCGGTCCGTAAAAAAATACGACTGTGATGACGAATGATACAATAACCGCCTGTGATGACATAACATCACATGTGGATTTAAAAAACAACTGATTGGGTAAATACATGATTTTCTCAGACGATTATTAATTAAGAACCGCCTGTGATGTAACAAACTTCACAGGTGGTTCTCAATTAACCAACGCCTGGGTAAATACATGATTTTCACGGGCGGTCATTGTTTAAGAACCGTATGTACTGGTTCAATCATAACAAGTGGTTTTTTATTGAAGAAACGCCTAGGGGAAAGTCATTGTTTTCACAAGCTGCTTGTTAATTAAGAATCATTTGTGATGCTGATAAGCTCCTGTCAAGCTAATCCCTGCACAACAAGCTCTTGTAGATGCAAGTAACACTCGTGGCTCATTATTTGGATTGTTGAAAGCATCAATTGAAGCCTGACGATCCTTGGAAGGATTTTTCCATCCATTTGAAGGATTTCTTTCTCTCCTGTTCATTTGAAAACTTAGGAAGATGCTCCTTTCTCAGTTTTCATGCCTAAATATATTGACTAAAAATCAGTACCTACTCTCTTAGTGCTTCACACAAGCGAGAAAGTGAACAACTTCAATCACAAATCTTGTTTTTACCCTTTCATAGGGATTTAACCTTAATCTTTCAAGCATACATTTATCAATAAGTGAAGCTTCCTTATCACATATGTTAATGGAAGTTATAAGTGAAGGATGTGTCGAAGCTAACGAAATCTGAATCAAACTGAAGATAAAGAGATCATGCATATGAGTGGCAATGTCCAGGTTAGATAACGTAAAGCTATGATGGCAACCTTCAACAACATGAAAAGTGATGTTAGGATTATGCTTGCATCAACAAGGCATGTTGTGAGGGTATAACACTTGTTGAGGCAAGCATAACCGTGATGCTCCAACAAGTGTTATGCCCTCACAACATACCTTGGTTGATACAAGCATAACCCTGACATCACTTTTCATGTTGTTGAAGGTTGCCATCATAGCTTCATGTTGTATAACCTGGACATTGTCACTCATATGCAGCGTCTCTTTGTTGTCAGTCCCATTGAGATTTTCTTAGCTTCGACACACCCTTCACTTGTAACTGTCATTAACATGTCTGATGAGGAAGCTTCACTTATAGATAAATCTATGCTTGAAAGATTAAGGTCAAATTCTTATGAAAAGGGTAAAAACAAGATTTGTGATTGAAGTTGTTCGCTTCGTCGCTTGTGTAAAGCACTAAGAGAGATGATATTGATTTGTAGTCAATATATTTAGCCATTAGAACTGATAAAGTAGCATCTTTGTAAGTTTTTAAAATGGATAGAAGAGAAAGAAATCTTTTAGGGCTTGTTTGGGTGTACTCAATCTAATTGGATTTAAGTGGATTGGAGTGAACAATGAACTAATTTTCTCCTCAATCCACCTCAAACCACTTATATTGAAGTGGATCCACTCCTATCCAAACAAGCTCTCAAATGGATGGGAAGTATTGTCAGACTTCAATTGAAGCTTTTAACAATCCAAATGATGAGTATCGGGTGTTACTTGCATCTACAAGAGCTTGCTGTGAAGGGATTAGCTTGACAGGAGCTTCAAGAGTTGTGCTTCTAGATGTTATTTGGAACCAAGTTGTTGGAAGGCAAGCCTGATCATCATAGGTTAGAAGAAATTTATATACACATACAATTTGATAACTTATGGAACAGGTGAAGGTGATAAATATTATAGTCAACAAGCCGAAAAGGATCACTTGTCCAAATTAGTCTTCTCTACAGAAGCTGAATTAAATAATGTTCGAAACATGCTATCTAAAGTTGAAATAAAACATTGTTCTAAGTTGATTTCCGGGGATACAAATATATACAATATATACCATACATTTTTTCCATCATTGACATCTTCTCGCATATAGGGTGTCATATCCTTTTTAATGCTTCTCTCTATGTGCTTGATGTTTTCTAGTTCGGTGAAAAGGTACATCTCTTCATACTAATTATATTCCTCTTCATTATCTCCCACATTCTCAACCCCAACAATATTTTGCTTTCTAGAAACAACTACGTGCATCTTCTCAGTTTCTGAATCTTGTACATAAAAACTTGTGCAACACTATCAGCGAGAACCCACAAGTCATCTTTATAACCCACTTTATTCAAGTCTACCAGTATCAGTCCGTAATTGTCCACTTTCACCATCAGGATGTTTGACCGATTGGCACTTAAATACGGGCATTACCATTCTTTCGCCATAATCGAGTTCTCATATTTCCTCTATGAACCCGAAGTATGTGGTCTTCTTCCCTGGTGAATCACAAGCCTCAATACGAACACCAATATTTTTGTGCAACACTCTTACCATCTTTTTCTTTAGTGTAAAATGTGTAACAGTTGATGTCATATGCTTGCCATGATGCCACCAAAGCAGATGGGCCAGAAGCTAACTTCTAAATTGTTGCCTCTTCTGTAGAGTTTTCGTATGGTATATTTTTGTCTATTAACCATTCAGTGAAACATCTTCTGTGCTCGTTCATGATCTAGTCCTCTGTGCGGTCTTGGTTTTTTTCACGAAGCTCAATTTGGTGTTCCTCAATGTACGACTCAGCTATTGCGAGCTGTTGTAGTACACCAAAATATGCATGGTGTACATTCTTGTAATATTGAACGATAAAAGTTTTCTTACCCACTTTGCCTCTCCCACGTAGTCTACCCTCATTTACTAGTATAGGCACACCTATCAGTTTTCCATCTTTGATGTAATCAGCGCAACCCTCAATCACTTCTTCAGTGGTGTATCCTTCCATAATTGAACCTGAACCCTCTGGGTGAGCACGGTTCCGCACATAACCTTTTAATACTCCTAAATATCTCTCCAACGAAAACATATGATGTAAATATAGTGGCTCCAATGCTTTTATTTGTTCAACAAGATGTATGATTAGGTGTACTTGCATATCAAAAAAGGATGGTGGGAAACACATGTCAAGCTTGCACATAGTCTCGACGATGTATGTTTTCAGATAGTCTAAATCTTCACGTGCTATCACCTTTTTTGATACTGCATTGAAAAAGTAACACAAACGTGTGATGACAACTTTTATATGCTCAGATTTGATGACTCTTATTGCAATGGCAAGAAACACTGTCATCATCATGTGACAGTCATGAGAATTATAGCTGAATAAAGACAAGTCTTTCATCGAGACTAGTTTGTGGATATTGGATGAGAAACTCGTGGGCATTTTTATCCCATGCAAGCATTCACAAATTGCTTTTTTCTCTTCTAGTGTCAAGTTGTAGCTAGCTGGGGAAAGGTAATGCTTCCTGTTCGCCTTTTCTACTGGATGAAGCTCTGGTCTCAAATCAAGATTTACTAGGTCCATACATGAATTTAATTTGTCCTTTGTTTTCCTCGGCATGTCTAGCAAAGTCTTAATGATTGTGTCAAATACATTCTTTGTAACGTGCATCAAATCAATACTATGGCAAAATTCTAGATTCTTCCAATACGGAAGATAATTGAAAAAAAAAATGATTGTTTCTTGAAATCCATGTCAGTTGTATGACCCGAAGATGTATTTTTCTTTCTCTTGATTCCTTTACATTTTTTACCCTTATCGAAAGCAATATGAATGTTCTTGACCATTTGGAGCACAAGTTTTCCACTGTAAGGTTTTGGTGCAGTATCTTTTTCGATTTTGTTATCAAATTATTCTTTCATCTTCCTATACTTGTGTGTATCTGTCAAGAACCGCCGGTGTCTCATGTACATCGTCTTTATGGATGAAGTGAGGTATAGAAATCCAGTTCTATCCACGTACCTTACACAACCTTTCTTCCCTTTCATTTGTCCCGATAATGTAAACAGTTTGAGATAATCATGCACGGTAACGAATATCATTGCTCTTAGCGTGAAATACTCTTGCTTGTACTCATCCCATGTACATACCCCTTCATTCCACAATTTCGCTATATCTTCCATTAAAGGTTCCAAGAACACATCAATTTCGATGTTGGGTTGTTTCGAACCTTGGGTAAGAACAGATAACAAGATATATTTCCTTTTGTGACACAACCATGTCGGAAGGTTGTACATCGTTAAGACCACGGGCCATGTGTTGTGTATGCTCCCTTTTTCACCAAACAAATTCATTTCGTCTATACCCAAGGAAAATCTTATATTTCTGATTTCCTTTGCAGATTCTGGATATTGAATATCAAAAAATTTCCACTGCATTGCATCACCAGGGTGTCGAATATGTTTTCATTCTTCTTGCACTGCTCGGAATGCCAACGCATAAGTTCAGACTCCCTAGGGTTTGAGAACAAACACTTCAAGCGATCAATTACCAGAAGGTACCACATCACCAAGGCAATAATTTTTCTCTTATTCTTCTCGCCTGCGTCGCCAGAAGTATCGTCATCGTCACCTTCAGGACTAATAATAAACTTCTTATTCTTCTGAGACTTTTTCATGTTGGTAACATACTAGTGATTGTAGTCCTTCTTATATCTACAAACACCACAGATGGGGCATCTAGTTGTGAACTCATGCTCTTTGCGATACAGAATACAATGGTTCACACAAGTGTGTATTTTTGTCACACCTAGTGCCATCGGGCAAAGAAGTTTCTTCGCTTTATAAGTGCTTCTGGACAGTTTATTTGGATTTGGAAGAATTTCTGCTACAAGATTCAAAAGATCAGAGAAACTACAATCGGACCATCCGTGTGTGGCTTTCAACTTTAGTAGTTCTAAGACTGCACGCAATGTAATAAACTCTTTATTACAATCGTTTGATTCATCATATAAAAGCTTTGTCGCCACATTTTACAATGTCTCCATTTTACTTAAACCTTTACTTGCTCCCATAGAAGTCAATACATATGGTTCAATGTGACGCAACATCTTCTCACAATCGAACTCATCATCATCATCACCATCTTGATTGTCACTACCATCATCGAAAAGAACATTATCATCATATGAACCTCTCTCATCATCTTTATCCACTTCATGTGTATCTAACTCACCATACTCTGTCCATATTGTGTAGTTTTTTTTAAACCTCTTTTCATCAAATGAGATTGGATTACTATAGTATCTATCCAAGCAATCTTATTTTCACAGTCGATATATGGACATAATATGTCATCTATCTTTTGCAACTTCGCATGTCTCTTAGATGCTTAAATAAAATTTGCATGAATGTACATAGGATTGGGTCTTGGCATGTTATACATCCACGCTCGACGGTTCATGCTTCAATAACATATTTTTTATAAGATTTACAAAATTTGACCACATATATGACCTAAAGGTCTTCTATAAAATGAATTTACAGAGACATAACAAGCATCTATCATATGAGTGTATACTGATATCATGTAGGTCTGTTCATAAGAGTTCCAAGAAAATTTGTTTCATAATTTTTTCAGCTTCCTAGTGGCCATAATGGATTTTTGAAGTTAGGCTTATTTATTGAAACATTTCATCGAACACGTAATGTGATTGTATTCATCTTCAACCTTTAATTCTTCCAATCTACTTCTTGTTCTGTAAAATTCATGGGTGAGCTCTAGGGGAGACTAAAATACATCTTTCGACCTTTAACCATTCAAATCTACTACAAATCTCAAGTGGTGGTGGGGGGAGGCTGGAGGCATATGCAAACACAACAAAACAAAATTGAAAACAGAACAAATTAAAAACATGATAGTGAAGAAGAAGTCTCTTCTAACCTTTTCTCTGTTCGAAGCTTGATCAACTGATGAATGCAGTATCGGTCGGCGCACGGTGAAAAATTTTTGCAGCCTAGCGGCGTCGATGGAAAATCTCCAGGATTAGGTTTTCTGTGGTGCCCGAGGGGTCTTTATATAGCCGTGGGTTTTCACAGGCGGTTTTTAACGAAACAACCGTCTGTGATAAAAAATAATAAAGTTCAGGCGTTTTTTCAAGACGGTTTTTAGCTGCTTCTCGGGCGGTTGGCACTGAATAACCGCCTGTGAAGAAGCTTATCTCAGACGGTTATTACTTACCAACCGCATGGGATAATTGCCCGAGCCTGTTCTTCAGTTTTCTTTTCTCTTGCTTCTTTTTTATTTAGATTCTAATATAAATATTCAAACATGTATAGATTCTGCAAATTGAGTCCAAATTCGATGATTATTTCTTCTATATTTTTCAAAAATTAACATCTACCACCTGGACCAAATATTTTGAAACTTATATAGCTAACATTGTAATGTTTTGGTAGATATCAAATTAATTAAATACTCACATATTATTCACATTTGTGTATCTCCTAAAAAAAGGGATCATTCACTAAAATTGGATTGTATGAACATATTTGTATTATTTATACATGTATGAATTTTCTTAAACTTTTTAAAACATTCCAACATGTCAAAATTCAAATTTCCATCATTCTTACCAAAATGATCATATACATATGAGACATTCATCAAATTTTGAACACACATTGATTCAAAAAAAATTAAAAACAAAAACTGAAAAAATTCATAGAGCTTGGTATGATGACTAAAAAGGTTTTTTGAAAAACTAAATGTAAAAATAATTATATTCATCAATATAGAAAAATGACAAATAGCAGTTGTTATATGTTTTTTATGTTCTGACCAATTTAAAAGGTTTTATGAAGTGAAATTTAGTGGTAACCTTTAATACTCAACCATATTACAAAAAGTGTGGGCTTTTGAAAGACCCCACATTTAATCAAGAATATTAATTAAGCTTACATAAATTTCTTCTCACACAGTTGGTAAGTAATAACCGCTTGAGAAAAAGCTTATGTCAGGCGGTTATTATTTACCAACCACCTAGGATAAGTTTATCTTCTCAGGCGGTTATTAAGGGTCAACCGCCTGAGATAATCATCTTTTCAGGCGGTTGGTTCTTAATAACCGCCTGCGAAGAAAGGCGTCTATATATAGCCCTCAGCTGCGTTGAAAAACCTAACCCGGGCGAAATCACTTAGACGCCGTCAGGCTGCCAAAATTTTGTTTGCCGCCAAGTCTTCGCCGCTCTTGCTGATGTTGTCGCCGAGCTTCGCTGTCGCCGCTGAGCTTCGCCATTGTTGCTTCCAGGTACATCGAGCTTCATCGTGATTCGCCCTCGCCACTTCCAGGTACGCTGATTTTGCCCTCACCATCACCGCCGACCTTCGACCTTCCCTCCTCCGTCCCTGTGCCGCCTCCCTCCTCGCCCTCGCCACTGAAAATCCTCACACTCGCCGCCGACCGAGTCAAATGGTGCCTTGCATAGATTTCCTTAATCAAAGTTTTTGAACCCTAGGTGCCTTGGTCAGTCGCCTCAAGAAGATGAACTGTGTCGCCCTAGGTGCATAAATTTCCTCAAGTTTTTGAACCCTAGCCGTCCCACTAAGGTCTGGGTTAGTTTTTATTTTTCGAAGTGTCAAGCTTAGCCATGCTTATACCGGCAAAAGTTGAATTGTGTGGCAAGGCCACCACTGTTAACAAGCTTAGGGCATAATATACTTTGATATGGGATAAAATCTGAAAGAAGATGAACTTGTGTAATGAGAGGCGATTTGGATTGCAGTCCCTCTCGGTCAATTAAGGAATGTGTCTTGTTCTTTTTATCCTAAGCACCATCCATTCTAACCACATGTTGAATTTAATGGTATAGCAAGTCGAATATCTCACCTTGTACTCACATTTTGGCCATGACTTCATTAATTGTTTGACACGCACAAGTGGTTGATAGTTCTGCGGGACCATAATACTCCTTGTTATGAAGATTATCACCCCTCGTGGGAACAGGTTTGTAAGATGTTATTTTCACATGACATTATCGGTGCCGATGGTGTTGTGGGTAGGCATTGTTAGACTCTTGTTGTTTTCAAATGTCGGTTTTCGCTGCATAGTACTAGTTTAATGTGAACTTTAACCTTTAGTGGAAGATGTGTTCCTTGTAAGTTTAACTGCATCATTGCTCAATAGACTTGTATACATTTAAAAAAATTACCAATTCTTGTATGCACTATTTAAACCTGTAATTCTAAATTTGTGGTTTATTTGTGTGCTTATGATATATGCAATGTTGTTGACTGCTATGTTGTGATCATGAGATGATTAAGAGGAAAAAATGGCATGGACGATTAGAGGACCGACTAGGGTCGACTAGGATCGATTAGTCGCCCTAGTCGACGATTAGTCGTCCTAGTCGGTGGGTAGGCGACTAGGGTCGACTAGGCAACTTGAAAACATTGTGAATTGTTATTGTTTAATTGTTGATATAATTGTTCTTGTCTACTTTTGATACAAGCAATGCACATGCCTAGCTAATGCCTTGGTCAGTCATCTCAAACCCTAGAATGGAAATTGGTCAATCACCTTGGTCAATCGCCTTAAACCCTAGAATGTCTTATCAAACCCTAGAATGCTTCCATCTTTTTCTTCATGCAACACTTCATGTAGAGTTAATATGTCATTCATTATATTTTTTTGTCTTATTAGTTCTAGCATGGAAAGCCCTAAGAAGGCTGGTGCTGGTAGTAACAATAAAGAAGACAATATGGAGTTTAGTGACTCCAACAGTTCAGGCTCCTTTCACAGTCTATCGGATCCTTTTCTGAATATAAAAATTAAAAAGACTTCAGAGGATCTCGACCCGTAATATGATCCTGCCGACGAGGTATGGATCAGAAATCTTAACTTCAATAGTTCAAGTTAATATTGGTTGTCAAGTATACGAAGTCTTATAATTCTTTTCTATCTAGATTAATCGCGAAGACAACAAAGTGACTTCGGCTCCTAAAACCGCAGAAGGTTCTCCAATTGATGAATCCTCAGGTTCATTCAAGTGGTAATGAGGGCTATTAGGTCCCAATAAGGGTCCATTGGACCGCATCATGTACATAACAAGGGTCGGTCCAGGTGGGCTTCCCCAATAACCACTAGATTCAGTTACCAAGTACCGAAATGCATGCAGTTTTCTTGTTAGAGAGCTCATACCGATCACAACCGAGAATTGGAGAAAATTACTTGAGGATACCAAGAATGAGTTGTGGGAAAGGATAAAGAAATGATTAAAGTTCCCGAAAGGCACGGAAGAAGCTGTAAAGAAAGTGTAACACCCTCATTTTTATGCATCATGCCCTACCTACATTCATATACATGTTTAACATTAACCCACAAAAAGTGGAATAGGTTTAAAATTGATTTGGAACAAAACCGCACTTAAAATGCTGAAAAGTGCAGACTAGTCCGATTTTAGTGAGGACTAGTCCGATTTCTCTCTAACTAAAAATGGGCTTGTCCGTTTTTGCTGCGGATTAGTACGATTTTGCCTCTGGAAACATTCGGACTTGTCCGATTTTATGTGGACTAGTCCGATATTCTAAGAATCCATCCAAATTTGCTAAGTCCCTGGACTTGTCTGGGCTAGTCCGATGTTCCAGCGGACTTGTCCGATTTCCTCTCTGACTAAAGTCGGACTTGTCCGATTTTAGGCCAGACTTGTTCGATTTTCTCTCTGGACATTTTCGGACTAGTCCGGTCCTGTTCGGACTTGTCCAATATTTCGTGACTCCAAATTGATCTTTTGTTTACAACTTGTTTGTTGGATTTCACGTTAAGTGGGCCTAGGGACGTCGTGCCTAACTCTTTTAGAGCCCATGTGGGACTCTAAATCGGTCTCTACTCATCTCAAACTTGAAATCCATCTAACCCTAGCCTCCACCTCTATATAAATAACCCCACCCCTTGGCTTGACATCTATTTGCCACTTTTCCACCCCACCCAAACCCTAGTTCGTGGAGATCCATCATCAAGGAGGGAGGAGGAGATCCCAAGCAAGAAGAAGAGGAGGAAACGAAAGAGGATCAAGATCTCCATCAAGTTTCATTCTTCATCACCAATTGACCTCCAAGTTCATCACCAACCCTAGATAATCAAGATCCAAGTGTTGCCTCCAAGTTTCTTGATTTATTAGAGTCCTAAACACCTGATATACCTTCTATTCTCTTTTTCTTACATGAATTTGACCCCTAATCTCCAAATTCACGTCGATCTAGAAAACCCTAGTTTACTAGTTCTGCGAAGTGCAGACTAGTCCGGCCTTCTGCAGACTAGTCCGATTTTGCTGACTAAATTGTGTTGAATTAATTTTAAAAGTAGATCTAATCAAATCCAACCCTGTATAAACTTGTTAAAATCTATTAGAACTAATTGGTGATCATTAAAGGCAATCTATTAACAAGTTCTACCTTGCATTTGCATTAATCATGCATGTCATGTCATATTGAGTAATATTTGTGCACTCTTTGATTGTGTTTCTTGTCTTGTATGTTTATTGTGCGGATTAGACGGATTTGCACTAGAGAGTGCCGCGGAGGATCTTCAGCACCAAGAGTTTGAAGGCTTCGACCCAAACCAATCCCAAGAGCAAGGCAAGTGTCCTTGAAGCATATTGATCCTGTTTTGACAATAAATGTTTTTGTTTGCAAAATTGCATGCTTGTTTCAATTTGATGAGAGTCCTATGATAGGAAGTTTACTAGCTTTGCTTGACCACCCTTGTCACCTGGAATATATGGTAGAGAGTCGAGAAGAGCTTTTTTACCTTTTTGCTTCGCTTAATTAACTGGGATGAGAAAACAACTACACTACTTAATTTAATTATGTATTAATGAGATTATGGTTCACATGAATTGGTTAAATCTTATATGGTATTGGGTGATCTAAGCAAGCCTGGTATGTGGATGGGTTGGATGTATGGTGGTTTTCCTTGCTTTAGATCTAACGACCGGTTCGTGGAGCCATTACAGTGCCACCACGAGGCCAAGTATTGGTGTGGCGTAGCTGATTAATTAGGGCTTTGCCAGTGCTATTTGTACCATTAAGGATGCTTTGGGAAGGGGTAGTTGTATTAAGTTTGTTGATGATTGGTGGGACTACCCTGGGATCCGAATGGCTCAAGAGGGGGCCCTTGGTTGAAGATGTGCTCAGTTCGAGACATCATCACCGGTGAAACCTCAGTGGGGTCTAAATAGGCTAGTAATCCCTTTGTAAAGGCTATTTTGTGATCTCTTGGCCACACACCTACGGAAGTGTGAGACAGCATAATTGAGATTCTATAGTCATCGAAAGGTGATGAAATCACAAACACGTGGGTAAAGTGGTACAACCTCTGCAGAGTGTGTCTAAAACTATTATGATAGTCGTGCTCCCGGTTATGAGCAACCTGGACCCTCACATGATTATAGGGAACTCGGTATTGGGATGGTATTTGGGATGGTTATGGTTGGTATAATGGTTATGGATGGTTATGAATTAATTTCTAGTATTGAATATGAATGTTGGTATATGATGATGGATATGAAATATGGACTGGTATTATGATAACTATATGAATTATGATGGGTTTATTTCATATACATGTAATATATTGCTTTTCAAATGTTTTAATGTACTTTTCAGCACTCAACCATTATTATATTCGTCATTTGAATCAGACACATGTCATACTTTCCACACTTGCTGAGTACGACATGTAATCACTCTTGCAATCTCCCCAACAGTTGCAGGTCAGGATTGGGAGTTTAATGACGATAATGCAGAGTTCTAGGTCGTGTCTGTCGTCAGCTTGTCTGTGGAGTTTTGGAGCTGTGCTATACCCTATTGCTTATGTTGCCTAGCCGTTTAGTTTGCTTAATTAGTTTATTTCCGCTGCATTAGTTGAACTTGTCATTAATATTCATTAGAGCCTGTATTCGAGGATAATATGGTTAGTGTAATAAAATTTGGTTAATTAATCTTGTATTGTGGTAATTTTCTGTATACTCTTTTGTGAATGCACTCGTGTATGTGTGTTGAACATCCTGGGCATACATATGCGTTCGCTTGGTTCATTTTCAGAACCGGGTGTCACAGAAAGCAACATTGGTCTCTTACAGCAAGAAGTTTCGTGGCTGGAAGAGTGAAATGAATGCTTATGCTAAGGCCGATAAGGTCCCTAGCCTGAGGAATATGGGAAACATCACACAAGCTCAGTGGCATGAATTTGTTCGTCAAAAGACCACATCTGATGATAAAGCCCTAAGTGCAACTAGGTCAAAGCTTGCCAAAAAGAACAAACACCATCATCGCTTTGGGTCTATCGGATATGCCCCCAAAGTCCAGAAATGGAATAAGATATTAGACGAGATTACAAGTAAGGGCAATCCTCACCCGTTAGAAGGCTGCGATGAGAGAACTCAACGGTGGGTCTTTGCTCGGTCAGGTTTGACCAGCGAGGGCAAACTTGAAAAGCCCGACTATGTGAATGAAGTAGAGGAAAAATGAAAGAAGTAATTGAAAAGCAACAGAAGGGTCTCTTAAAGCCGAAAAAGGAGAATGACCAACTTACCGCTATCTTAGGAAACCCTGAACACAGTGGATGGGTTCGAGCAGTCTCTTCTCAAATGTCTTGGCTAGATGGTTTCCCTAAGGACAAAGACATATATAGAAGATGTGAGAAGTTCAAGAAAACACTTGATGAAATGATTGCTCAAAAGGTCAAAGAAAATGTGAAAGAAATAATAGAACAACTTAGACAATCTGGAAAATTAGTGGCACCGAGTACAATGATGGTTCCCGTGCCAAAGGAGCAATTGGTATCTCCAACTACCTACCCTGGCAGCATAGGTTCTGTGCCAGACTTAGGGTCAACCCATAAGTTTGTTGTCGATGATATTGCCAAGGACAAATCTTGTCATCTTCTTTTCCTGATCGGCAGAGCAGGGAACAAAACCGAACAGGTTGCCACTGCTATGGTAAAGTCTGATCGTGACTTCAACAGCAATCCACTTACGTTGTATTAGTTGTGGTGCAAGTTCTTTAGATCATTGATAATGATTATGAAGATTATGAAATAGATCACATCACACATGAGGGGATTGTGACTCTGGGGCAGACTGTTAACCAATTAATCCTTTAGCACCGACGCAATATCGTGTTGGACGATGAGCCGATTTATAGCCCCCTCACATCTCAAAATACCACAACCCCATCTTCTAAGGCGAAAGTCCAGGAAGATCCACTCTCCATATGTCTCAGCAAGGATGATAGTAACCTTGCTAGTAAAGATAACCAAGAGCAACAAGTTGGACAACAGCTTCAAGCAGTACCAGAGCAAGCTGTTGCTAGTAAAGAGCAACTAGTTGAGCAACAACTTGAAGTAGTACTAGAGCCAGCTGCTAGGAGTAAAGAGCAATCAGCTGAACAACAAGTTCAACAACAAGCCAGTGTCCAACTTCCGACGACTACTCGATCATCAGTGCCTATCAAAGTTAGCTCATACGAAATTAAGAAACCTTCATCAGAAGTGTCAAAGTATTTGGAAACTATGAAGGAAAATATTAGAAAATCGAGTGCATCTAGTTCTTCTCATGAGCCAGCATTAGAAGATATCGAGGAGTGGGAAGAAGACGGTGTCATGTTTAATCGGCGGACGGCTTTAGTTAAACCAGAAGTTCCAATATATAAGCTTGAGGGTGTTCCTCCTAAATTTGAGAATGGGAAGCCATTCATAACATCCGTACAACTTAGCAAACAACCTGCCTCGCTCAAAAGAATGCACGAGTGGTACATCCTTGCCAGCACAAAATATGATCTTTCTTGCGTCACATTTCATGTTCTAAAAGATGCATTCTGGAGCACTGGAGCAGATAAACGAGTCACTTTATTTGAAGGGTTGCATACCCTTTTCTATCGAGGCATGCTCGAAATCAACCTGCTACTCGTTTGGTGCTTGTAAGTGTCTCTAATATTTTGTATTTGCTTTTCTTACTACAGGCATACACATTTTATGAGATTATAATAATTTTGGACTTCTTCAATAGGATGCAATACATGGATAATAAGAAGATGAAACGCAAGACAGGTATCCTTGACCCTACACGGATTGCAAAGACGTTATTCGACGTCAAGGCGGATAGATACTCAGTACAGTTCAAGCACATGAAAAATAAAGAATTTGAAAAATCAATCCAAAACTTAAGAAGGATAGAAGGACATAAGTTACAGCTTATATAGGACATGCAATATTTAACTTTGTCAAAGACGGCAAGGACCTTGTAAAGGCTCTGTACCACTTCGAGTAAGTTTGACAGATGACATTGAAATAGCAATTATTGCTAATTGTTAACACGTATGTTTGTATGTGTGCAGTAATCACTACATAATGATCTACATCAAGTCAACGCAGGATTTGGCAACAGTCTTTGACTCAGCCGATTACCCACCAGATCGTTACAAAGATTTCATTTCCATTTTGAAATTGTACGTTTATTCAATAATTTTAATTTACACATATTTAGAATGTGTTGAGAAGTTTTATATGACATTTCTTGTATTATATCGCTTGGCAATTTTACGCGGAACAACTTGGCAGTTAGAGACCTCCTAATACGAATGCATTGGACATTAAAACATATTATGCTTGTCCGAAGCAGCCTGTTGGGAGTGTCTTATGCGGGTATTATGTATGCGAGCATCTTCGGACCGCCAGCGAATATAGAGTGAATCGTGAGTATGTAAGTTATCCTTAATGTCGATATCTTATTTTCTTACTTTTGAGTTTCATTTTCATTGTAACTAGCATAATTAATATTTACATTCTCTGTTGTTCAATATTACCAGAAACATTATTTTCATATTTTGATTCCAACTTCAAAATTCAATTGCTCATAGTATAATTGCTCCAAAAATACCAAATAAATTGATGTATACTCTCACTTTGATCTATACTTTGAAATTGTTCAAACCAACACATTTTAAACCTTGTTATCTGTTTCATTGCAGCACACGAAGAATGTGAACGAATAATGACCGATTTGTAGAAGTATTCGTGGAGGGGCTGACAAGATTGTTGTTGAACTGTGTCAATTCGTGTGTCGCGAAATTTTGCACAAAAGTGGGAAGTTCTTTGATGAGAATAGTGCAATAGTTGATGCAGTGGTGGACCTAGAATTTTATTATAGGGTATGCCGCATAAAAAAATTATGTGCAATTTGATAAATAATTCTAAAATTTGTATATAATTTGATATATAGACAATAAATAACATGTTGTGTGAATTCAACAAATTACAACTCTTATTAGGAAATACGACGATACTAGCTCCACTGACAAGCAAATCAGCGACTTAGTTACATTGTAACTAAGTTACAACTACAGCTCTTATAAGAAAATAAAGATCATACTAGCTCACTGCAGAACAAAACATTTAGTACGACCCATATTGGAGTATCAGGGAAGAAACACCTTCTTCCCCAGGACACGATCAGAAACATTTAAGCTGCTTCATACGTCATGATCAGGCAAGTCGAGAAGCGCCACTCGAAGGATATTGTGCAAAGTAGTGAAGACTCGAGAGGCCAAAGTCCACAACAATCCATGGTTGTACTGTTCCAAACAACGATAATCTCCTTTACAACAGACATGCGGCCAGATTATCAGGTCCCGATCCCGACTAGAAACGGAATTGTTTGCGACGTGAGCAGAAGAGCCGCGTTGTAAAGGGAGGATCACTCTTCGGTCAGATCGCTGAGATCTTGGTTAAGGGGCAGGAATTGAGGACAAACCACCAAAATTTGGAGAAATTCCGGGATGAATCCCCTTGCAGTCATCAAACAGGGGCTGTCGGGCAGATCAGGCAAGCGCAGAATCTAATAACAGCACATGCAATGCAAAAGTAGAGTAGCATGAAGCAGACAAGATGCACCAACGGGTACGAAGAGGTTGAGGAGCAAGAGCATTTCTTATGGCACCGCTGGTGGTCGAGTACCATGGTGCGCGAGGACTTACAAGCGTGGAAGTTGATGCAACATCCTCTCCCCGGCTCCTCATAGATCCTTCTTCTCGGCCATCGCAGACCACTCCACTCCGCTCCCGCTGCTGCTTCCCGGAGTAAGGAGTAAGCCTTACTAGGCTTGGCTGGGCGTGGCAGGTCCGCCACTTAGTTGATGTGGTAGAACTTTGTGACTATGCTAATAGAAACATTTTTTGTAAAAACTTGTAAACTATGAGATGATTTGTATGTGTAACTTTTACATATGTATATTGTTTTAATGAAATTGACTTCTGTGAGATGACTTTTATGATGATATTGTTGATTTCTATGATTATATTGAATTGACCTAAAAATTAGAAATAACAGTAGGTAGTACTGCATAGGGCATATCTTATTACAGACAGTTATTTACCTACGGCTAGAACTGTATGTAAAATATCATTATCACATACGGCTAGATATAGATAAAGAACCTTCTGTGATAACCTTAATTATCACAGACGGTTACTGTTATGGTAAAAACCGGTTGCGATAAACTGTCTCTACAGACGGCTTGTCGTAGGTAAAGATCCGTCTGTGATAACACAATTATCACAGATAGATATATATGTTGCACGACTCGTCTGTGATAATATGTTTTCACAGGCGGCTAGCCTAAGTAAAGAGTCGTCTGTAATAATGTGTCTTCACAGGCGTTTTCACTTCCCCGTTTGTGAAATTGCAAATTATCACATGATCTTCATTTCAGACGGTTTTAGAAACCGCGTGTGATAATACGTTTGGAGCCGTCTGCGATGAGGCTTATTGTAACAGTGATCTTTACAATTTCGTATACTACCGGTGCATTTAACTCAATTTTCTAACATATGAGTCACCGTCTGGGTAAATGTAACCCGGTAGCAATGTGGACAGTTCTCCGTAATTGCTTTACATAGTATGGTATTAGAGATGATTTCTACATACGTGAGTTTATATTTAGACGATGACATGGCACTTTATCATTTTTCCTTCTCTTTCTTCTCTCTTACACTTCACCCGTGAATAACCTTCACTTGCTATTACTCACCCGTGGATATTTTTTTTTTGGGCAATTCGTATTCGGGGTAGCGGGAGGAGCCAAACCCGGCGCAGAGTTGCCAAGCGGGAGAACCGGGAAGGCTGCGGCGGGGGAGGAGCGAGTGGAAGAGGAGGAAGGATGTAGCCATGTAGGCTCTCGTCGAGATGGGCTTCTTGGAACAGGTGGGTCAGTGGCCGCGTGAAGAGTTCCGCTTGGAATTGGCCTGCCGCCATTTCTTGGGCTCCGTGTTAGTCCAGGAAGGCATGGGCTGGCCTATTCTATTGCCTTAAAACAACACACACGTGGCCGGCCCTCTCGCAGATTGTTTAGCGCCCGTTATCGTTCAGAGTAGCGCAATCCTTTTTTACTGCCAGATGCTAGTAGCACCAGTGTTGCAGCAGTTTCAGTGGATGGTCGGTCCATCAAGCTGGCACATGCTCTGTGAGATTAGGTGTCTGATTTCTTGATCCATGTTGATCTGTCTTTTTTATTTATTTATTTGTTCACGAAGGTAGAGAAAGCCACATGCATGAGCGCATGCCGGCTAGTGTGTCGGTCAACACGCGACATCGTACGGTAGGTGAGATGCCCATCTGGTAGGGCTTCGTCGGCTCAGGCTCCGTCTTCATGGCATCGATGGCCTATTTGGTGGCTGTAAAATACTTAAGTGCTCCAGGCTTCCAATCCACTTGAAAAAAATACAGTAATAAGATGTCATTTTATAGATGAGCCAGAGCCGGGGAATCGCTCGTCTCCGCTCCAAGTCAAACACTAGGGGTGCGTTTGGTTTGGCGTCAAAGTTAAATTAGATAGTGTCATCTAAGTTTTTCTGTATTGAATGATGCAAGTTAATGTTTGGTTAGATGGACTGGATGATCTAATTTTTTGTTTGGTAACTTGGATAAGAGATGTATTGGATGATCCAAGTCAATGTTTGATTGTATGGATACAAATGTCAAACATACTGAATGATCCAACATAACATTTTCTTTCATTTTCCCTTCTGAGTCCATTCTATATTTTGCAATTGTTTCTTTCCTTTTTTCTTGTCTTTATTTCCTTTTTTCTTTTTCCTTTCCCCTATCTTTTATTTCCTTTTATTTTGCAATTGTTTCTTTCTTTTTTCCTTGTCTTTATTTCCTTTTATTTTGCAATTGTTTCTTTCTTTTTTCCTTGTCTTTATTTCCTTTTATTTTGCAATTGTTTCTTTCTTTTTTCCTTGTCTTTATTCCTTTTTTCTTTTTTTCCTTTCCCCTATCTTTTATTTCATCTCTTTTCCTTTTCTTTTCCCATTTCCTTCTCCTCTATTTATTTCCATACGAGCCTCCTACGACCTGGAGCCCAGATGCGGTGCCCACACAGAACGGGAGCTCCACCTCCATCGATGTCTCCGTCGCCTTCACCACGCCGCCCTTGACTGCACCGCCTCTTTCTTCTCTCTCGGTTGATGTCGCAAGAAGCTGCTCCGCAGCCGTCACATACAGGAGGCGCGACCCCTTCTCCGCAATCGACGCCAGCGCCGCCAACTTTTACATCTTCATGGCCGTCGCAAGAAGCTACTCCGGAGTCGTCGTCCTCCTCGAGTCCACATCGCGGTCGCCGTGTAGATCCGTCACCTCCTCCCCTTGCCACCCCTCCCCGTCTCGCCGTATTCGTCTGCGCGCTGCCTCGCCGGTCTTCATTCGCGCGGGCGAGCAACGGCCGCCGAGGGGGGCCACGTGCATCGCGGACGAGCTCGGAAGGCGGCAGCGCTATCCGGCCGATTTTGCCGGACGGGGTCATCCGGAATCTTTCCCGAATATTCTGGGATGACTCAATCCACCATGACCGCAAAACAAACATTGAATTGTACCATCCTATCCAACTCAATCCAAATCAATGCAAGGAAACAAACACACCCTAGGTCTGCATTACTCACTCTTCTGTTGTGGCTTGTGGGAAGAGGACGTACGAACGGACGGTAGCAAGGCTGCATAGCTGTTAGTCTATAAAACGCCCGGTTTAAAAACATGTGATTCGTTCCAGATACCGTTGAGGTTCTGCTTACAATTTCGGCTTCCTCCCCTCTTTGAAAAAAAATTCTCTGCACCACTGCTGCAAATCCACACATATGCAGCACCTTGTGGATTTGTGACATCTGTCCTCGGCACGGATCGTAAAGCGGCGTTCCTCTCGGCTCCACATCTCCGTCCCGCTCGGCACAATCGCATCACGCAGCCAGTACATATCTGTTGGCTCAACTTCATCGTCCTCGTCCACTTGCATGCCTGGTCGCTTCATCGGTTAGTATTCGCGCGACGATCGCCCAACGTCCTCCCGCGTCGTGCCGTGTCACGCCCGGTCATCGTAAAGATGAACAGACGCTAATCACATGTACGCCAGGATCAGTTGAATCGTACATGCGTTGACAAAAGTGAAATACCATTACATTGCCATGTTCGAAATACATAAATAGTCTTACATAACGACCCGAAGGTCTACAAATACACACCACAAATATTTACAACACTAAACAGTTCAATACTACAGAGAGCTAGATAGGGTAAGCGGGCTTCGTCTCCACAGGCAGCCGTTGCGCGAGAGGTCGCCAGCCTAGACCAAGTCCTCCGGGTTGACGTAGAAGTCCTCCGGTGCAGCTTCTTCTTCTTCATACTCTAAAGGAGAATTAAACGCTTGAGTACATAGAGTACTCAGCAAGTGCGGGAAGAGAATGACATGATTGGCTAGAGCAAGGAAAGGCCAAATATGGCTTAGCACTATGCTTAGAACCTATCCTTAGCTTTCAATTATCAATATTATAATTCAATAAATAATCAACACATGATTAATGATAATGAAAGTACTTGAACCATAACGAACCATCATTTCCCAACCATAGACTAATTATGAACTGGCCCCAAGCCGCTCTTGTCCGTGAGCACGGCTGTCATGACAGTTTTACCAAATCTCTGCAGAGAGTGTACCCTTTCCCCACAAGCAGTGATTTCATCCCCTGTTGCCAGGTGGACTAAGTGAACCTCCCTGAGTGCCCGTGGTAGCTAACCACATTACACACTTCCTTTGGTGTGAGGCCAGGAGATCACAACATGGTCTTTACAAAGGTACTCCCGACTAGTGCTAGCCCTCTAAGGTTTCCACCACTGGGGATTCTCGGAGTAACCCTCCGCCCCAGAGCCCCCTCTTGAGCCTTGCGGTTCCAAGAGCAGATCACCTGCATCATTCCCCGCACCATCCAACCACTAGCAGTTCATCGGGAGAAACCTAATTAATTGACCAAGCTGCCCCATCTCAGTCTCGTGGTGGTACTATAGAGCTTAGTGGCTTCCTCCATAAACCGGTCCTTAGAATCCGGTGGTAACAAACCCCAATCCCGGGTCTCGTGCAAAAAGCACCATACCAAAGCTAACCAACCACCAGATTCCTATCCACTAACATTATGTATATTCATCACCAAATTAAAGTAATCATAAAGTTGAGCATAGAGTATTTGTATGAAAACCCAATCCCAACATCTAAGCATGGCTAAGCATAAATAGGACCTATCTACTTCCCAACCCATTTCAGGTAACAAGGAATTATATGGAACAGGGCATGTAAACATGAAGTAGGACATCAATTTAATTAGCATGCAACTAGCTAAAATCCCTAAAATAGGTACAAGATGGTCAAGGGCACTTGCCTTCGTTGGAGACTTGAGAATTGACGAAGTCTTGGTCTTGGAAGTTGAGGTTAGGGTCGTAGAACGACTCTAGATATATGCCCAAGCAATGGCAAGAATAGAATAAAGCTAAATAAGTAAAGACACGCAAAACAATGCATTCACACATACACACAAGCACAAAATTCTACACTAATGCGTCCCTACGAGGTATTTATCATTTATCATGGTCAAAGTATGCATTTTAGATTTATCCTTCAATTTTGGGATTTTATCATAGCCTAAAACCAATTTTCTTGAATTTTCTATAGCAGAAATGTATTTTAAAACCTTTATAATAATTAATTCAGGGACCAAATATATTTTATCTGAACTCTACAATTAATTCACAGCATAAAATAATTTATGACAATTTTTCCTAATATTTCTACACCTATTTACCATTTTTATCCAATTTCTACACCTCAAAATACAATTAAAAACTCTATTCAGCAATTAAATAAAAGTCCAGGGGCTATATAAATAATTTACTAGACTGTACAGGGACCATTTACATGAATCTACAAAATTACAGGGGTTAGAATGCTTAATTAAATGGTTAAAACCAATTTTTAGGGTTCCAGGGGCTAGTCTGCGAATTCTGGAGGCTAGACTTCAATTCTGGAGAAGTCCAGGGGGTAGCAGCGAAGTTTCCAGGGGCCTGGGTGTAAATGCAGAGGCGGGAAAAGGGGATTTGAATGCTGGCCGTCGGATCCAGGATGAACGGTTGGGATTTTAAATAGCAAACCGGTATGAAGATCTAATCCCGGCCGTTCGGTTTGAACCGAGGGCCGAGATGCGGCCACGTCGCCTCTGGCGACGCCGGCGGCGCACAGCGCGGCGGCGCTAAGCCCCCGCGGCGGCGACCTCGCCGGAGATCGCCCAACCGGCGATGCCGACGGCTATTCTACACGCCACCAGTACAGATCGAGAGAGGAGAAGTGGGGGAACTCACCTAGGGGGATGCCGAGGCACGAAATCGGTCGGAGGATGGTCGGCGACGAGGAACGGCGGTGGAGCTCGACGGTGCACGGTGAGGCAGCGATGCGCCCGCGATCTCCTTAGGCTACGACGTCGGGGAGGCTCCTGGTGATGTGGCAAACGCGTTAGGCCGAAAGGGTGGGGAGGAGGAGGTTTGCACCGACGGGAACGCAAGTGCAGTGAGGCTCACCGGCGACGAAGGTTAGGGTTAGAGGGAGAGAGCTCGGGGGAGGGAAAATGGGGCGCTGGCTCCTCTATAGCGCTGAGGGAGGGTGTGCGGTTGTTCTCTCGGCCGAAATGGGAGCGGGGGAGGTGGTTCCGAGGGAGGGGGAAGAAATGGGCGCGGGGTGGAACGTGGGCGCGGCTCGGCGGTTGCACGCGCGACGCGGGAAGAGAGGAGGCGACGGTTGCGCCCTGGAGGTGATGACAGGTGGGCCCCGCCCGGCAGAGAGAAGGAGAGAGGGGGTGGGCAGGCTGGGCCGCAGGGAGAGAGAGAAGGGGAATGGGCCAGAGGGGAAGAATCGGCCCAAAAGGGGGATTTTTATCTTTTTCTTTTTCTTTTTCAATTCTTTTCTTTTGATTTGAATTCAAATTAAATTTTGAACGTTTGCTACACGTTTGAATTGCTAAAATTCACCCAAAAATGCATACACTCATGATCAAGGGTTTTGAGCACTTTTGTACATGAAATATGGGTGTTACAACTCTACCCCCCTTAAAAGGAATCTCGCCCTCGAGATTCGGACGCTCTAAGAGAATAGATGAGGGAAGTCCGCCTTGAGAGCTTCTTCTCTTTCCCATGTTGCTTCTGCCTCAGAATGATGCTTCCACTGCACTTTACACATGCGAACGACTTTGTTCCTCGTGACTTTTTCTAGTGTCTCAAGTATCTTGACAGGCTGCTCCACATAAGACAAGTCTTCCTGTACATCCACTGCTTCCATTGGCAATTGCTCTTCAGGCACCCTTAGGCACTTCTTAAGCTGCGACACATGGAACACATTGTGCACATCTGCCAGGTGTGGCGGAAGCTCAAGCTGGTAAGCCACTTCACCACGTCGTTCCAGTATCTTGAACGGACCAATGTAACGGGGTGACAACTTGCCTCTTACTTTGAATCTTCTCAATCCTCTCATAGGTGACACCTTCAAGTACACATAGTCACCAACTTCAAATGTGAGATCGCGTCTTCGAGTATCCGCATAACTCTTCTGTCTTGTTTGAGCCGCCTTTAGATTCTTCCGAATTTCTTGTACTTGCCTTTCAGCCTCTTGTAGTACGTCAGGCCCAAAGACTTGACTTTCCCCAGTTTGATTCCAAAACAACGGTGTCCTACATTTTCGCCCATACAATGCTTCAAAAGGTGACATCTTCAAACTGGCTTGATAACTGTTGTTGTAAGAGAATTCGGCATATGGCAGATTCTTGTCCCAACTCTTGCTATTCTTTAAAGCACACGCTCTCAACATATCTTCTAATATCTGGTTGGTACGTTCCGTCTGGCCATCAGTTTGAGGATGATACGCCGAACTGAAATTTAGACGGGTATCCATTGATTCATGCAACTTCTGCCAGAATCTTGAGGTGAATTGAGTGCCTCTGTCTGAGATGATCTTCTTAGGAACTCCATGCAAGCATACAATCCTGGAGATGTACAGTTCCGCCAACTTGGGGCCGTTGTAGGTCTCTTTCACAGGAATAAAGTGAGCCACTTTAGTTAGACGGTCCACAATAACCCATATAGAATCATATCCAGATTGTGTTCTTGGTAGTCCCACGATGAAGTCCATACTTATTTCTTCCCATTTCCATTCTGGCACTTTGATTGGTTGTAATAACCCTGCTGGTCTTTGATGTTCCGCCTTAATCAATTGACATGTATCACATATGGCCACATATTCGGCTACATCCCGTTTCATTCCATGCCACCAATATCGATCTTTAAGATCTTGATACATCTTTGTGCTTCCGGGATGAATGGAGTATGATGAGTCATGAGCTTCTCTTAATATCAACTCTTTAATCTCCTTGATATCTGGAACACAAATCCGCTTTCCAAGCCATAAGGTTCCTTGTTCATCCTCTCTAAAGTTCGGAGCTTTCCCTTTCTTCATCAACTGTTTGATCTCTTTGACCTTCTCATCATTCTTCTGCCCTTCTCGTATATCACGCTCGAGGGTTGAGTCCACTTCCATAGCAACTGCTTCAGTGCTAGACACTAGACATAGATTTAACCTTGCAAACTCTTCACATAGCTGGGGTTGAAGAGCTTGTACTGTCAAGTTATTGCTTTGTCCCTTCCGGCTTAGAGCGTCAGCGACCACATTAGCCTTGCCTGGATGGTAGTTGATTCCCACATCAAAATCATTGATTAACTCCAACCAACGACGTTGCCTAAGGTTAAGATCCGGCTGTGTAAATATGTACTTCAAACTTTTGTGATCTGTATATATCTCCGTCCTTTTTCCCATTAAGTAATGTCTCCATATCTTCAAAGCATGAACAACAGCTGCCAATTCTAAGTCATGTGTTGGATAGTTCCTCTCATGCTTCCGAAGCTGTCTTGAAGCGTAAGCCACAACATGTCCTCCTTGCATTAAGACACATCCTAAACCATGACCAGATGCATCACAATAGACCACAAACTCCTTCTGCATATCAGGCATCACCAATACCGGCGCACTGGTCAACCTCTTCTTCAATTCGGCGAAGCTCACTTCACATTCGGGGGTCCATTTGAAAGCAACTCCTTTCTCAAGCAACTTGGTTAGTGGTCGAGAGATCTTTGAAAATCCCTCGATGAATCGACGGTAATAACCAGCCATACCTAAGAATCTCCGTATATCATGTACACTCTCAGGTGTTTCCCACTTAAGGACATCGGCCACTTTGCCTGGATCCACTGCTATACCTCCTTCGGATATGACATGTCCCAAAAATGATACCTCCTTTAGCCAAAACTCACACTTACTAAGTTTGGCATACAGTTGATGTTGGCGAAGCTTCTGTAAGGCCATCCTGAGGTGCTCCTCATGCTCTTCTTCAGTTTTGGAGTAGATAAGTATGTCATCGATGAATAGCACTACGAACTTGTCCAAGTATTCCATGAAAACCTTGTTCATAAGATACATAAAATACGCCGGAGCATTGGTCAGTCCGAACGACATAACGGTATATTCATATAACCCATACCGAGAGACAAATGCCGTCTTGGGAATATCCGACGGTCTAATCTTGAGTTGATGGTAGCCCGAACGAAGATCAATCTTGGAAAACACACATGCTCCTCTTAACTGATCAAATAAATCTTCAATCCTTGGTAGTGGATATTTATTCTTGATGGTTACCTCATTTAAAGCACGATAATCCACACACAACCTTTGAGTTCCATCCTTCTTAGGTACAAATATGACTGGTGCTCCCCAAGGCGATGAGCTAGGACGAATATATCCTTTTGCCAATAATTCTTCAATATGATCCTTTAGTTCAGCTAGTTGTTTAGCATCCATTCTATATGGCCTCTTATATATTGGGGCCGTTCCAGGTACTAATTCAATGATAAATTCAATCTCTCGATCAGGGGGCATACCTGGTAAGTCATCTGGGAATACATCCGGAAATTCTTTCACAACCCTGATGTCTTTAGTACTCTCAAGATGGTTGAGTTGCACTATTGCTTCTTGTGTCTGATCTGGCTTGAATTCCACTGTGGTGCCATCCGGGTGTGTTAAGCAGACTGTTCTAGTTGCACAATGAATTACTCCTTGATTCTTTGTCAACCAGTCCATTCCCAGAATGATATCTAATCCTTGTGAGTCCAACACTATTAGGTTGGCCCAAAAGACTACCCCCCTTATGTTTATACTCACTTTTCGGCATAGATGCCTTGCCACCATCTCTCCTCCAGGAGAGTTTATCAATAATGGCCCATTCAAGAATGTAACTACCATGTCATGCTTCTTTATGAAATCCTTGGATATGAATGAGTGTGTAGCACCCGAATCAAACAATATGGTGGCGGGGTGGGAGTTGACAGAGAACGTACCGATCACCACATCAGGTGCTTCCTGTGCTTGCTCCAGAGTCACATGGTTGACACGGCCAGTTGGGTTTTGCTGCTTCTTTGGACAACTGCTGGCATAGTGTCCCCATTCTCCGCACTTGTAGCATTGTACTCCTGCAGCATTATTCGGGCCCTTGTTGCCTCCTGACTGGTTTCTTGGGGGTTGGCCACTTGGACGGTTAGCTGGGGCTGAAGGGCGGGGTGGCTGCATCTGCTGGCGTGGGGGTTGCATTGGCTGGCGTGGTGGCTGCTGCTGCTGCTGGCGCATTGGCTGGTTGTAAGGAGTGGGTGGCCTGTAGTTGGAGTTGGGGTACCTTTGTCCCGAGTAGTTCATGGGACGAGCCACATGAGTTGTAGGCGGAGGGTTGAGACGGGGGCGTACATTGCTGCCGGAAGCATGTGCTGCTAAAGTCAACTTCCTCTTTCTTTCGTCATCTTCCAGTTCCTTCTTAGTCCTTTCCACTTCAAAGGCTTTGTCCACTAACTTCTGGAAGTCGCCGTAGTCGCTGGAAGACATAGCAAACTTTAACTCTTTGTCCAGCCCATTCTTGAAGCGGAATTGTTTCTTGGCGTCGGTATCCACATCTGTTGGGGCATAGCGGGATAGCTGGGTGAAGGCATTCAGGTAGGCCCTCACAGTCATACGGCCTTGCTTTAGCATCAGGAACTCTTCACGCCTGGCTTGTATCTCTCCTTCAGGTACGAAGTGATTGCGGAAGTTGGTTCGGAATTCTTCCCATGTAATATTTTCCGGGTCCTGGTGGGCTTCGGTGAAGGCGGTCCACCAGTCAGCTGCTGGTCCTTGGAGTTGATGGGAGGCTAGTAGCACTTTCTCCCTTCCCTCACAGTGGATGAGCCTCAGTTTGCTATCAATGGTACGGAGCCAATCATCGGCGTCCATGGGTTCGGTAACGGTGGCAAAAGTGGGTGGATGGGTGTTCAGGAAGTCCCTAAGGAAGGACCTTGGTGGAAAAGGTGGTGGTGGCGGAAGGTTGTAGTTTGGTGGTGGTGGGGGTGGGGCTTGTTGCAGGTTGGTGACAATTTGGGTGAGGTTGTTAAGCAACTGGGTCTGAAGAGCCATCATCTGTTGCATTTGTTGAGAGGCTGGGGCTCCTCGAGCACCCCTTGCATTCCATCCAGGGACACCTCCAAGTCCTTCATCCAGAGGTGGGTTACCACGACCACGGCCTCTACCTCTTCCTCGTCCAGCCATCTGTGATAGAGAAGTTCATTGAGGTCTTAGAATAATAGATGAGATAAGAAAGGATATACTAGGGTAACACGGTCCCAACTATATGCATCAAGGGTAATAGACATAAAGCAAATTCATTAACCAACTAGTGTGGAGGTGGACAAGATGCCTAAGCATTCCACCACTCACACGACACTTAAACAAGACTAAAGACATGGATGTGGACAGGATGCCGAAGCATTCCACAACTCATGTCGCAACCAACACACACAATATAAAGCAAACTACTAGCATAACAACATAAAAGGGTACAACTCAAGACTAGGGAGGGCGTAGCTACACGCTCCTACAAACTAAGGATAACTGTCCTGAGTCGACCAGCGGGGAAACGAGTCCACTCCTACTCGTCGGAGTCCTCCTCAACCTCCATCTCCGGGTCTTCTTCTTCTGTGTCTTCTCTTGAGTTCTCGGGGGAGTTCATGCGGCGATCCGGAGAGTTCGGGTCCCAAGGCTCCACGTCTGAAGCGTACTGCGGAGAGTTAGGATCAACTCCAGTGATCCTCGTGTAGCGTCGGCGAAGTCGCTCGTAGCGGTCGACCAGGTCCCTGCTGTCCTGCAGCTCCTGCTGACAACGCTGGAGTCGCGAAGACAACTCCACAACGTCGTCCACCAGCCTCTCGCACTGGGGGTGAGTCAAGCGTCCCTCGACGTCACGTCCAGTGAAGGCAGCTGTGCCACTAGGACGCTGAGGGGTGTACGCGTGCTCCGTGCACCCAAGAAGGAACCTGTGGGCGTGGCTCCAGTAGGTGGTCGCCTCCCACGTGGCGTCCTCCTCAGCTGCACGCTGGGAGCTCCTCCAGGCCGGAGAGAAGTGCGAGTGCAGCAACTCCGAGTCGTAGTAGACGGCCAGCTGAGAAGTCCACTCCAGCTCACCAGTATAGGGTGCAAAGACCCTAGTGGTGTGGTAGACTAAGCGGACACGGTACTCACGGTACCCCGCAGCTCGAAGAAGAGAACGAAGACGGACGCGCATCCTCGAAGCAGCACTCCCGTTGGAGAGCAGCGTCGTCTCCCTCCGGGGTGTGTAAGGTGCGGAGCGACTGGCTAGGGCGTGCTGAGGGACACGACCTCCAGTCGACTTACGGGCCGTTTGCTTGGTCCGCGCCATCTACAAACATTTGAAAAGAAGAGAGTGAGATTAATAATTAATAAATCAAGTTAGAATAAAAACAATAAGCAAAGTAAGGTAAGAAGCACAAGGGTTGAGGTGGAGAGCACAAAGTTTTGGAAATACTATTTCATATGAAAATAGTATAGTCCTTAATTTTCGGCCATTTCTAACTAGGCTTGCGTCCTACGGGCAACACGGCTCTGATACCACTTTGTCACGCCCGGTCATCGTAAAGATGAACAGACGCTAATCACATGTACGCCAGGATCAGTTGAATCGTACATGCGTTGACAAAAGTGAAATACCATTACATTGCCATGTTCGAAATACATAAATAGTCTTACATAACGACCCGAAGGTCTACAAATACACACCACAAATATTTACAACACTAAACAGTTCAATACTACAGAGAGCTAGATAGGGTAAGCGGGCTTCGTCTCCACAGGCAGCCGTTGCGCGAGAGGTCGCCAGCCTAGACCAAGTCCTCCGGGTTGACGTAGAAGTCCTCCGGTGCAGCTTCTTCTTCTTCATACTCTAAAGGAGAATTAAACGCTTGAGTACATAGAGTACTCAGCAAGTGCGGGAAGAGAATGACATGATTGGCTAGAGCAAGGAAAGGCCAAATATGGCTTAGCACTATGCTTAGAACCTATCCTTAGCTTTCAATTATCAATATTATAATTCAATAAATAATCAACACATGATTAATGATAATGAAAGTACTTGAACCATAACGAACCATCATTTCCCAACCATAGACTAATTATGAACTGGCCCCAAGCCGCTCTTGTCCGTGAGCACGGCTGTCATGACAGTTTTACCAAATCTCTGCAGAGAGTGTACCCTTTCCCCACAAGCAGTGATTTCATCCCCTGTTGCCAGGTGGACTAAGTGAACCTCCCTGAGTGCCCGTGGTAGCTAACCACATTACACACTTCCTTTGGTGTGAGGCCAGGAGATCACAACATGGTCTTTACAAAGGTACTCCCGACTAGTGCTAGCCCTCTAAGGTTTCCACCACTGGGGATTCTCGGAGTAACCCTCCGCCCCAGAGCCCCCTCTTGAGCCTTGCGGTTCCAAGAGCAGATCACCTGCATCATTCCCCGCACCATCCAACCACTAGCAGTTCATCGGGAGAAACCTAATTAATTGACCAAGCTGCCCCATCTCAGTCTCGTGGTGGTACTATAGAGCTTAGTGGCTTCCTCCATAAACCGGTCCTTAGAATCCGGTGGTAACAAACCCCAATCCCGGGTCTCGTGCAAAAAGCACCATACCAAAGCTAACCAACCACCAGATTCCTATCCACTAACATTATGTATATTCATCACCAAATTAAAGTAATCATAAAGTTGAGCATAGAGTATTTGTATGAAAACCCAATCCCAACATCTAAGCATGGCTAAGCATAAATAGGACCTATCTACTTCCCAACCCATTTCAGGTAACAAGGAATTATATGGAACAGGGCATGTAAACATGAAGTAGGACATCAATTTAATTAGCATGCAACTAGCTAAAATCCCTAAAATAGGTACAAGATGGTCAAGGGCACTTGCCTTCGTTGGAGACTTGAGAATTGACGAAGTCTTGGTCTTGGAAGTTGAGGTTAGGGTCGTAGAACGACTCTAGATATATGCCCAAGCAATGGCAAGAATAGAATAAAGCTAAATAAGTAAAGACACGCAAAACAATGCATTCACACATACACACAAGCACAAAATTCTACACTAATGCGTCCCTACGAGGTATTTATCATTTATCATGGTCAAAGTATGCATTTTAGATTTATCCTTCAATTTTGGGATTTTATCATAGCCTAAAACCAATTTTCTTGAATTTTCTATAGCAGAAATGTATTTTAAAACCTTTATAATAATTAATTCAGGGACCAAATATATTTTATCTGAACTCTACAATTAATTCACAGCATAAAATAATTTATGACAATTTTTCCTAATATTTCTACACCTATTTACCATTTTTATCCAATTTCTACACCTCAAAATACAATTAAAAACTCTATTCAGCAATTAAATAAAAGTCCAGGGGCTATATAAATAATTTACTAGACTGTACAGGGACCATTTACATGAATCTACAAAATTACAGGGGTTAGAATGCTTAATTAAATGGTTAAAACCAATTTTTAGGGTTCCAGGGGCTAGTCTGCGAATTCTGGAGGCTAGACTTCAATTCTGGAGAAGTCCAGGGGGTAGCAGCGAAGTTTCCAGGGGCCTGGGTGTAAATGCAGAGGCGGGAAAAGGGGATTTGAATGCTGGCCGTCGGATCCAGGATGAACGGTTGGGATTTTAAATAGCAAACCGGTATGAAGATCTAATCCCGGCCGTTCGGTTTGAACCGAGGGCCGAGATGCGGCCACGTCGCCTCTGGCGACGCCGGCGGCGCACAGCGCGGCGGCGCTAAGCCCCCGCGGCGGCGACCTCGCCGGAGATCGCCCAACCGGCGATGCCGACGGCTATTCTACACGCCACCAGTACAGATCGAGAGAGGAGAAGTGGGGGAACTCACCTAGGGGGATGCCGAGGCACGAAATCGGTCGGAGGATGGTCGGCGACGAGGAACGGCGGTGGAGCTCGACGGTGCACGGTGAGGCAGCGATGCGCCCGCGATCTCCTTAGGCTACGACGTCGGGGAGGCTCCTGGTGATGTGGCAAACGCGTTAGGCCGAAAGGGTGGGGAGGAGGAGGTTTGCACCGACGGGAACGCAAGTGCAGTGAGGCTCACCGGCGACGAAGGTTAGGGTTAGAGGGAGAGAGCTCGGGGGAGGGAAAATGGGGCGCTGGCTCCTCTATAGCGCTGAGGGAGGGTGTGCGGTTGTTCTCTCGGCCGAAATGGGAGCGGGGGAGGTGGTTCCGAGGGAGGGGGAAGAAATGGGCGCGGGGTGGAACGTGGGCGCGGCTCGGCGGTTGCACGCGCGACGCGGGAAGAGAGGAGGCGACGGTTGCGCCCTGGAGGTGATGACAGGTGGGCCCCGCCCGGCAGAGAGAAGGAGAGAGGGGGTGGGCAGGCTGGGCCGCAGGGAGAGAGAGAAGGGGAATGGGCCAGAGGGGAAGAATCGGCCCAAAAGGGGGATTTTTATCTTTTTCTTTTTCTTTTTTAATTCTTTTCTTTTGATTTGAATTCAAATTAAATTTTGAACGTTTGCTACACGTTTGAATTGCTAAAATTCACCCAAAAATGCATACACTCATGATCAAGGGTTTTGAGCACTTTTGTACATGAAATATGGGTGTTACATGCCGCCGCCCTGCCGGTCGCCTCCGATTCCACATCCCCGTAAAGCCTACCCAGCTGGTATAGGCCGACCGGTAATGCAGATGGCTCCTCGATTCATCAGATCAGGCGTCGCCATACCGAAGCCATCAGTCGCACAAATCGATCTTCATCCTTTCCAGTTATCTCTTCTCTGAAATTAATAGCACCCCCCTCGGAGTTGTGATCTACTAGCGTTCTTCATAATATGACTGGTGTTTGTGGCCTCCAAACTGAACTTGTCTAATTCTTTGTCATGAAACTAACACCGTAGAAAGGAAAAACTCCCTGGACTTAAAGTAGATTTCATTATCAGCTAGTTCCTCCCTGAACAGTTCCTCAGCAATTTTCGGTGGAAAAAGAAGAAACCCCTTGCTGGAACCCCTCTCGGCTGATAGAATCTCACAGCTTATGTAAGGACCCAAGGTAAGTATCAGTGTGGAGCAAGTCTCGGTCTTCTTGCCTTTGCTTAGTGTGTGCAACAGTTCCCTTTAGACAGAAATGCAAACAATTATAATTTAGAACTACTGTGAGATACAAATAGCCCACTCCATTTCAGATACGTACTTTCCAACATAGACCAATGCATCAAGCAGCAAAATAAATGCTTGAGCTGTTTATATGGTGACTTACATGCCAACAGAAGCCCTGCTGCTTGCGCCCTGCGGCCTCTCGCGTCCGGCCACGAGCTGCCATGCCCTGCCCCCCTCGTGCCTGTCCCAGCAGGTATAGGCCGGCCGCAGGATCTTAAACCGAACGCGAGCGGCAGAACGGCGGCACGGCGCGTGAGGACGTTGGGCGATCATGCATGCAAGCCAACGAGAACGATGAAGCTGAGTCCACCGATACTGGCTGCGTGATGCGAGCGAGCCGAGCTGAACGCGAGACAAGAAGCCGAGCGGGACGCGAAGCCAAGGGGGACGCTGCTTCAGGATTCGTGCCAAGGACAGGTGTCACAAATTCACAAGGTGCTGCACTGGGTGGGTTTGCAGCAGTCCTTCATCTTGCACGCTCAAGGTGTTAGGGAAAGGTTAGCAGCAAAGTCCATCCGGTTCCATACCAGAAAGTTGTCTGTTAGTTTAATTTCTACTAGTTATCAGCGTTGCTTACCGATGTGATTTTCCTAACTTGATTCTACTGTTTTCGTGCAGGCCGCAGCAATGGCGGCTAACGACAAGATCATGTCCAACCTGCAGATTCTTGCCTTGTTCTTCCTTTCCCTCTCCGTCACCCCCACCTCCTCCGACGACCCGTCCTTCTATCCAAGCAAGTTCGCGTCCGCCACCCCACATGAGTACACCCGCTTCGCCGACGTCGAGCGGCACTGCCAATCCGTGCTCTCAACGGCCGCAGAGCTCAGGCTTGGGGATAACGGCATCCGCTCCCTGGTGGACAGCCTGTCCTTCGTGAACGGCGACTGGAACCAGGACGCCGGCCAGGCTCCCCTGTTGCCGTTTCAGGGAAGCTACGCCGACGCGGCGGCCGGTCCTCATCAACAGTTTGAACCTGTTAACCTCGTGTCGTTCATGCTCACGCAATACTCGGACACCGCGGCACGGCGAGGCGCGCACTACTACAAAAAGCATTTTTACAGGCGCCTCAATTTTTCAAACACAGGCGGTCCTTAAAAATATGCGACTGTGATGACGAATGATATAATAACCGTCTGTGATGAAAGAACAACACAGGCGGATTTTAAAGAACAACCGTCTGGGTAAATACATGATCTTCAGAATCGGTTCTTAATTAAGAACCGTCTGTAATGCAACGAACTTCACAGACGGATTTTAAGAAACAACCGTCTGGGTAAATACATGATCTTCACAGACGGTTATTAATTATTAACCGCCTGCAATGCCATGAACTTCACAGACGGATTTTAAGAAACAACCGTCTGGTTAAATACATGATCTTCGTTGGCGGTTCTTGATTAATAACCGTCTGTAATGCAATGAACTTCACAGATGGATTTTAAGGAACAACCGTCTGAGTAAATACATGATCTTCGTTGGCGGTTCTTAATTAATAACCGTCTGTAATGCAATGAACTTCATAGCCGGTTCTTGATTATATAACAACGGCCTAAGAAGATCATGTATTTTCAGTGGCGGTCATTGTTTAATTATCATAAGCGGTTTTCATTGAAATTACAGGGATGTAGTTGCAATTATATATCACAGCCGCATGTAGTCGTGCAGGCAAAATTGTATCAGGAAAAAAACACAGATGAGCTAGCGGATACTAGTAAAGTAATGCATTATAGGAAATGCTCGATCACCAGTGAGGCTGGCTTAATTGTGATAATACACCATTAGAGGCTTTACAATTGTTCAAAGATAATTTCTTTACACACTGAACAAAAATCATGCTACATTCATTGTAGATCGACGATGAAGCTCCCATCGATCAATCTAAATTGTACCGTCCTGCTTGCTCCCGAACACGTCTCTTATATTCCGCTGGATCCTGAAAATATTGACATTATTTAAATTAACAAATGTCGAAGGAGGAATGAATAACCTACATTGGTCACTAAGTCAAAGTGTCATCTAACCTTGATAAGTAGATTATAGCAATCATTTTCAACATCAGGCACATTTGGCTGATGCAGCAAACGCTGAACTTCAAGTAGTATAGTTTTGATTGTAAAAGCACTGCACCACCCCTACGAAATATAATTTAAGCAATATAAGAAACCAGTTCAAATAAGTTCGACAAAAATTATAAGTAATAATTACATGAACAAAATAGGTCTATCTTACAGTCTCTTGATCAAGAATCCCGATGCAGAGTGCTCCCGAACGATGGACATTTGGGTGGAAGAACCCAAATGGAAAGGAGCATCTTGGAGGCACCAAGGGATAGTCCTCAGAGAAGGAGATTGTCAGGGGGTAGTAACCATCTTCCCATTCAGTCTGCAAAAGAAATTTATTAATAGGAGGACGATAGTTAAACTCATATTGTGCTTGTTCTTCATGACTTACCCCTTCTTTACCGGGGACGATGCACTGCCACTTCAATAAATCTCCCGATTCAGGCTTCGCAGAGAAACCCTACGCGGAGAAATTGAAAATACCAAAAACAAACAACACGGAAAAACAAACTACAGTTAAGTTCATCAGTCCATTACAGATACATATGTATATACAACCATGTGACCGGTGTGCCATATGTACATACATGGGGATGGTTCTTGCGCCACGCCAAGCGCTCCTCCTTCAATCGGCTACACGCCCGAGACATCATTATCTGAAGAAAGACCAAGCTTCCAAACTTCCAAATCATTGAGTCCAAACGCATATGTACACAAATGCAAAAGGACACAATCCATATACCAACATTGTTCTAAGTTGATTTCAGAAGATACAAATATATACAATATATATCATCTCGCATTGCTATATACATTTTTTCCAGCATTGACATCTTCTCGCATATAGGGTTTCAAATTCTTTTTAATGCTTCTCTCTACGCGCTTGATGTTTTCTGGTTCGGTGAAAAGGTACATCTCTTCATACTGATTATATTCCTCTTCATTATCTCCCACATTGTCAACCCCAACAATATTTTGCTTTCCAGAAACAACTACGTGCAACTTCTCAGTTTCTGGATCTTGAACATAAAAAACTTGTGCAACATTATCGGCGAGAACCCACAGGTCATCTTTGTAACCCACTTTATTCAAGTCTACCAGTGTCAGTCCGTAATTGTCCACTTTCAAACCATCAGGATGTTTGACCCATTGGCACTTAAATACGGGCATTACCATTCTTTCGCCATAATCGAGTTCCCATATTTCCTCTATGAACCCGAAGTATGTGGTCTTCTGCCCTTGCGAATCATAAGCCTCAATACGAACACCACTATTTTGTGCAACACTCTTACCGTCTTTTTCTTTAGTGTAAAATGTGTAACCATTGATGTCATATGCTTGCCATGATGTTACCAAAGCAGATGGGCCACAAGCTAACTTTTTCATTGTTGCCTCTTCTATAGTGTTTCCGTATGATATATTTTTGTCCATTAACCATTCAGTGAAACATCTTCTGTGCTCTTTCATGATCCAGTCCTCTTTGCGGTCTTGGTTTTTATCACGAAGCTCAATTTGGTGTTCCTCGATGTACGGCTCAGCTATTGCGAGCTGTTGTAGTACACCAAAATGTGCACGGTGTACATTCTTGTAATCTTGAACAATAAAAGTTTTCTTACCCACTTTGCCTCTCCCACGTAGTCTACCCTCATGTACCGGTATAGGCACACCTATCGATTTTCCATCTTTGATGTAATCAGCGCAACCCTCAATCACTTCTTCAGTGGTGTATCCTTCCATAATTGAACCCTCTGGGTGAGCACGGTTCCGCACATAACCTTTTAATACTCCTAAATATCTCTCCAACGAAAACATATGATGTAAATATAGTGGCCCCAATGCTTTTATCTGATCAACAAGATGTATGATTAGGTGTACTTGCATATCAAAAAAGGATGGTGGGAAACACATCTCAAGCTTGCACATTGTCTCGACGATGTATGTTTTCAGATAGTCTAAATCTTCACGTGCTATCACCTTTTGCGATACTGCATTGAAGAAGTAACACAAACGTGTGATGACAACTTTTATATGCTCAGGTTTGATTACTCTTATTGCAATGGCAAGGAAAACTGTCATCATCATGTGACAGTCGTGAGAATTATAACCGAATAAAGACAAGTCTTTCATCGAGACTAGTTTGCGGATATTGGATGAGAAACTTGTGGGAACTTTGATCCCACGCAAGCATTCGCAAATTGCTTTTTTCTCTTCTAGCGTCAAGTTGTAGCTGGCTGGGGGAAGGTAATGCTTCCCGTTCGCCTTTTCTACTGGATGAAGCTCTGGTCTCAAATCAAGATTTACTAGGTCCATACGTGAATTTAATCCATCCTTTGTCTTCCTCGGCATGTCCAGCAAGGTCCCAATGATGCTGTCAAATACATTCTTTGTAACGTGCATCAAATCAATACTATGGCAACATTCCAGATTCTTCCAATACGGAAGATACTTGAAAAAAATTGATTGTTTCTTGAAAGCCATGTCAGTTGTATCATCCGAAGATGTACTTTTCTTTCTCTTAATTCCTTTACTCTTTTTTCCCTTACCGAAAGCAATATGAATGTTCTTGACCATTTCAAACACAAGTTTTCCACTGTAAGGTTTCGGTGCAGTATCTTTTTCGATTTTGTTATCAAATTGTTCTTTCATCTTCCTATACTTGTGTGTATCTGTCAAGAACCGTCGATGTCTCATGTACACCGTCTTTCTGGATGAAGTGAGGTATAGATATCCAGTTCTATCCACGCACCTAACGCAACCTTTCTTCCCTTTCATTTGTCCCGATAATGTAAACAGTCCGGGATAATCATGCACGGTAACGAATATCATTGCTCTTAGCGTGAAATACTCCCGCTTGTACTCATCCCATGTACGTACCCCTTCATTCCACAATTTCGCCATATCTTCCATTAAAGGTTCCAAGAACACATCAATTTCGATGCCGGGTTGTTTCGGACCTTGGATAAGAACAGATAATAAGATATATTTCCTTTTGTGACACAACCACGTCGGTAGGTTGTACATAGTTAAGACCACGGGCCATGTGCTGTGTATGCTCCTTTTTTCACCAAACGGATTCATTCCATCTGTACCCAAGGCAAACCTCACATTTCTGATTTCCTTCGCAAATTCTGGATACTGAATATCAAAATTTTTCCACTGCGTTGCATCACCAGGGTGTCGTATATGTTTTTCATTCTTCTTGCGTTCCTCGGAATGCCAACGCATAAGTTCAGCCTCCCTAGGGTTTGAGAACAAACGCTTCAAGCGATCAATTACCGGAAGGTACCACATCACCAATGCAGGAATTTTTCTCTTATTCTTTCCGTCTGCATCGCCAGAAGTATCGTCATCGTCACCTTCAGGACCAATAATAAACTTCTTATTCTTCTGAGTCTTTTTCATGTTGGTAACATACTGGTGATTGTAGTCCTTCTTATATCTACTGACACCACAAATGGGGCATCTAGTTGCGAGCTCATGCTCTTTGCGATACAGAATACAATGGTTCACACAAGCGTGTATTTTTGTCACACCTAGTGCCATCGGGCAAAGAAGTTTCTTCGCTTTATAAGTGCTTCTAGGCAGTTTATTTGGATTTGGAAGAATTTCTGCCAGAAGATTCAAAAGATCAGAGAAACTACAATCGGACCATCCGTGCGTAGCTTTCAACTTTAGTAGTTCTAAGACTGCACGCAATGTAGTAAACTCTTTATCACAACCGTTTGATTCATCATATAAAAGCTCTGTGGCCGCATTCTGCAATGTCTCCATTTTACTTAAGCCTTTGCTTGCTCCCATAGAAGTCAGTACATATGGTTCAATGTGACGCAACATCTCCTCACAATCGAACTCATCATCATCATCACCAGCTTGATTGTCACTACCATCATCGATATGAACATTATCATCATCTGAGCCTCTCTCATCATCTTTATCCACATCATGTGTATCTAACTCACCATGCTCTGTCCATATTGTGTAGTTATTTTTGAAACCTCTTTTCACCAAATGAGATTGGATTACTATAGTATCCGTCCAAGCAATCTTATTTTCGCAGTCGATACATGGACATAATATGTCATCTATCTTTTGCAACTTCGCATGTCTCTTGGATGCTTCAATAAAATTTGCAACATTACGAATGTACATAGGATCGGGTCTTGGCATGTTATACATCCACGCTCGACGGTCCATGCTTCAATAATAGAATTTTTTGTCAGATTTACAAAATTTGGCCACAAATATTCTCTAAAGGTCTTCTATAAAATGAATTTACAGAGACATAACAAGTATGATTAGGGCGACTAATGTAGGAGACGGGCGACGTCTTGAGGCGGACGGAGTCAAAGGGGGAAACAGGCCCAGCAGCATGGGCTAGGTCTGGGTGGGATCCAGTCCGTTATATCGGGAAACAAGGCCCAGATGCATCTTATATATATTACAATAGCATCTGTTAATTAAACATCATATTCATGTCACATAATAGGTACAAAAAGGAAACAATCCATATAGTCCATACATCAATATACCAGAACACAATCCATAGTCCTTACACATGCAAAAGGACAGAATCCATATACCAGAACACACAAAACTAACAGCTTATCAGCTAATGAAAATATACAAAGAAAAAGTAAGGAAACTACATTTACCTTGCAGAGGCGTCAGCACGGTGGGCCGGCTGGGTGGAGAAGTGGCGGTGCGGGGTTGAGCGGCGGCGCGGCAGTATGGGCTGGGCGGCGGAGCGGCGGCGCGGCGCAGGGGAAATTTCAACAGCCTGGCGGCGTCGATATAAATTCTCCAGGGTTGCGTTTTGACTGCGGTGAGGGGTCCTTATATAGACGTAGGTTTTTCACAGACGGTTTTTAACTTTATCGCAGGCGGGTTTTACTTAGCAACCGCCTGAGATGATGTTTATTAATTAAGAAGTAAATATCTTCACAGGCTGTTGGTACTTAATAACCGCCAGGGAAGATTTTTATCTCAGGCGGGTATTACTTAACAACCGCCTGAGATAATGCCAACTGAACAAAATATTTTTAAAACTTGTATACATGTATGAATTTTTTTAATTTTTTTAAAAGCACTCCAACATGTCAAACTTCAAATTATCCACCAGTATTCATTGACACTTGATTGAAATATGTACAAAACACAAGAAAAATGTACAAGAACACTTGATTGAAATCCTAAAACTACACTACGGCCCCGCCTCCTCCATCCTCTCCGCCAGCTTCTCAAACCAAGCCAAGCGGTCCTCCTCCGACTCGTCGTCGTCGTCGTCGTAGTCGTCACCATGGTGGTGGTCGCCGTCGTCGTCGTCGCCGTCGTCAGTGGACGACTCGTCGTCGCCGTCGTCGGTGGACGACTCGTCGTCGCCGTCGTCGGAGGACGACTCGTCGTCGCCGTCGTCGGAGGACGACTCGTCGTCGCCGTCGTCGGAGGACGACTCGTCGTCATCATCGTCATCATCGTCGTCGTCGTCGAAGTCGTCCTCCTCCTCCTCCTCCTCCTCCGGCGACGATGCAGCAGGAGAGAGGGTCGGCTTCTCCGGCTGAGCCGATTGCTCCGGCTGTACCGGTGGCTCCGGCTGCACCGGCGGTGGAACGCGCTGGTCGTCATTCACCCTCTCGGGGGAGGTGCAGCGTATCCGCTTGCATGGCTGACTCGGAGGGCTAGGTGGTGGAAGGCTGGCCATGGCTGTGGTGGTTAATCGGCGGCGGGCTAGGAGAAGAAGAAAGGAGTGGAGAAAAGTTTTGTGCTTGTCCATAACCGACGACGCGCCTTATATAGGTCTGTGCGGAGTAGACGAGGGAGCGGTTCGTTTCCCGCGCATTGAACTCTTTGCAGACCTCGTGCGGCGCACAATTAAACCACTGCGGAAGACGATCTTGAGAGATCCTTGCACGCGTCCCTGCACCACGGCTTCTCAACTTCTCCGCAGACCTCGTGCGGCGCGTCAGTTAATTAACACTTCTCAGGCCGTTAAATAACATATTGTAATTTCAAAAATGATTATCTCAGGCGGTTATTACTTATAAACCGCCTGAGAAAAAAGAAGTAAAAATCTTCACAGACGGTTGGTACTTAACAACCGTCTGCAAATATGTTTATCTAAGGCGGGTATAACTTAACAACCGCCTGGGATAATGCCCGATACTCTTCTGCAGTTTCCTTATCCCTTGCTTCTTTTTTATTTAGATTCCAATATAAATACTCAAACATGTTTACATTCTGCAAATTGTGTTCAAATTCGATGATTCTTTCTTCTACATTTGTATTAAATTAACATCTACCAACTGAACAAAATATTTAGTTCATTGCGCATTGAACTCTTTGCAGACCTCGTGCGGCGCACCATTAAACCACTGTGGAAGACGATCTTGAGAGATCCTTGCACGCGTCCCTGCACCACGGCTTCTCAACTTCTCCGCAGACCTCGTGCGGCGCGTCAGTTAATTAACACTTCTCAGGCCGTTAAATAACATATTGTAATTTCAAAAATGATTATCTCAGGCGGTTATTACTTATAAACCGCCTGAGAAAAAAGAAGTAAAGATCTTCACAGCGGTTGGTACTTAACAACCGTCTACAAATACGTTTATCTAAGGCGGGTATAACTTAACAACCGCCTGGGATAATGCCCGATAATGTTCTGCAGTTTCCTTATCCCTTGCTTCTTTTTTATTTAGATTCCAATATAAATACTCAAACATGTTTACATTCTGCAAATTGTGTTCAAATTCGCTGATTCTTTCTTCTACATTTGTATAAAATTAACATCTACCGACTGAACAAAATATTTTGTTCATTGCACATTGAACTCTTTGCAGCCCTCGTGCGGCGCACAATTAAACCACTGTGGAAGACGATCTTCAGAGATCCTTCCGTCGCACGCGTCCCCTGCACCACGGCTTCTTAACTTCTCCACAGACCTCGTGCGGCGCGTCAGTTAATTAACATCTTCTCAGGCGGTTGGTACTTACCAACCGCCTGAGAATATATTTATCTCGGGGACAGGTGTTACTTACTAATCGCCTAAGATAAGCCCATGGAGTTCCCCTTGCCGCACGATATTGCGGTCCTGATCGCGGGGTGGGTCGCCGCAACCTCCACCCAGCCCATGGACGACCTCTCCAGTCTGCGCGCCACCTGCAAGGCCATGCACGCAGCGTGCCGTGATCCCACCGTCGGCAGGCGCGTGGCGCTGGAGCGCGAGAGCAGCTGGGAGTGGTTCCAACGGCACGGGAACGGGAGCTACGACGCCCTCGTGGAGCGCCTGGCCAACGTGGGCAACCCTCATGCGTGCTATGTCACCGGGTTCGACCTCGTCTTCAACTACGGCCGCGCGCAGGCGCAGCAGGGCACCCAGTTCCTTGCCCGGGCGGCCGCGAACGGCCACAAGGTGGCGGCCTACGTCCTCGCCATGCTCTGCTACGACGCCGACCGCGGGGACCGCGATGCCCTCGAGTATATCCGGCAGGTCGAAGGCGAGGCCCACATCGGCGACAACACGGTCGGGTCCGTCGCGATGAAGAGGACCAACAATGAGTGTTGCCAGTGTCGGAATCAAGCCATGCAGAGGCTCGACATTTTCGTGAGCTGGAGGTTATTGCGTAGGCCTCCTCCCGGACCGCCGCCGGTGGCACTGCCCGACATTGACGATGGCGTTTGCCGCTGCCCAACAGGGGGGAACCAGGGGCCTGCCCGCTGCGGCAGGCGAGGGTGGTCCGAGACCGTCTTCTGTACTGAGAACTGTAGGATTGAGCGCGAGTATGACCTGTTCTCCCATAACGTGTTGTACTCTATGGGTTATATTAATTAAGAAATAAATATCTTCACAGGCGGTTGGTATTTAATAACCGTCAAAGAAAATATTTATCTCAGGCGGTTATTACTTAACAACCGCCTGAGATAATACCCGATACTGTTCTTCAGTTTCCTTATCCCTTGCTTCTTTTTTATTTAGATTCCAATATAAATACTCAAACATGTTTAGATTCTGCAAATTGTGTCCAAATTCGATGATTCTTTCTTCTACATTTGTATAAAATTAACATCTACCACCTGAACAAAATATTTTTAAAACTTGTATAGCTGACATTGTAATGTTTTGGTAAATATCAAATTAATTTCTACTCACATATTATTCACATTTGTGTATCTCATAAAAAAAAAGGTTCCTTCACTCAAAATTGTTGGTATGAACATATTTGTATAATTTATACATGTATGAATTCTTTTAATTTTTTTAAAAGCATTCCAACATGTCAAACTTCAAATTATCCACCATTCTAACTAAATGCTCATATTCATATGAGGCATTCATCAAATTATGAACACACATTGATTCCAAAAAATTTAAAAAAATATGAAAAAATTCCTAGATGTTGGTATGATGATTAAAAATGTCCACTGAAAAAATAAATGAAAAAAGCATTATATTCATCAAGATAGAAAAATGAAAAATAGCATTTGTTGTATGTTTTTTATGTTCTGACCAATTTCAAAGGATTTATGAAGTGAAATTTAATGGTAACCTTTACTTATCAATAATATTACAAGAAGGTGGATTTTTGCCTTTTTAAAGGACCAAATTTAATCAAGAATATTAAATAAGAAGAAGTAAATATCTTCACAGGCGGTTATTGCTTAACAACCGCCTGAGATAATGCCCGATACTGTTCTTCAGTTCCCTTATCCCTTGCTTCTTTTTTATTTAGATTCCAATATAAATACTCAAACATGTTTAGATTCTGCAAATTGTGTCCAAATTCGATGATTCTTTCTTCTACATTTGTATAAAATTAACATCTACCACATGAACAAAATATTTTTAAAACTTGTATAGCTGACATTGTAATGTTTTGGTAAATATCAAATTAATTTCTACTCACATATTATTCACATTTGTGTATCTCATAAAAAAAAAGGTTCCTTCACTCAAAATTGTTGGTATGAACATATTTGTATAATTTATACATGTATGAATTCTTTTAATTTTTTTAAAAGCATTCCAACATGTCAAACTTCAAATTATCCACCATTCTAACTAAATGCTCATATTCATATGAGGCATTCATCAAATTATGAACACACATTGATTCCAAAAAATTTAAAAAAATATGAAAAAATTCCTAGATGTTGGTATGATGATTAAAAATGTCCACTGAAAAAATAAATGAAAAAAGCATTATATTCATCAAGATAGAAAAATGAAAAATAGCATTTGTTGTATGTTTTTTATGTTCTGACCAATTTCAAAGGATTTATGAAGTGAAATTTAATGGTAACCTTTACTTATCAATAATATTACAAGAAGGTGGATTTTTGCCTTTTTAAAGGACCAAATTTAATCAAGAATATTAAATAAGAAGAAGTAAATATCTTCACAGGCGGTTATTGCTTAACAACCGCCTGAGATAATGCCCGATACTGTTCTTCAGTTCCCTTATCCCTTGCTTCTTTTTTATTTAGATTCCAATATAAATACTCAAACATGTTTAGATTCTGCAAATTGTGTCCAAATTCGATGATTCTTTCTTCTACATTTGTACAAAATTAACATCTACCACATGAACAAAATATTTTTAAAACTTGTATAGCTGACATTGTAATGTTTTGGTAAATATCAAATTAATTTCTACTCACATATTATTCACATTTGTGTATCTCATAAAAAAAAAGGTTCCTTCACTCAAAATTGTTGGTATGAACATATTTGTATAATTTATACATGTATGAATTCTTTTAATTTTTTTAAAAGCATTCCAACATGTCAAACTTCAAATTATCCACCATTCTAACTAAATGCTCATATTCATATGAGGCATTCATCAAATTATGAACACACATTGATTCCAAAAAATTTAAAAAAATATGAAAAAATTCCTAGATGTTGGTATGATGATTAAAAATGTCCACTGAAAAAATAAATGAAAAAAGCATTATATTCATCAAGATAGAAAAATGAAAAATAGCATTTGTTGTATGTTTTTTATGTTCTGACCAATTTCAAAGGATTTATGAAGTGAAATTTAATGGTAACCTTTACTTATCAATAATATTACAAGAAGGTGGATTTTTGCCTTTTTAAAGGACCAAATTTAATCAAGAATATTAAATAAGAAGAAGTAAATATCTTCACAGGCGGTTATTGCTTAACAACCGCCTGAGATAATGCCCGATACTGTTCTTCAGTTCCCTTATCCCTTGCTTCTTTTTTATTTAGATTCCAATATAAATACTCAAACATGTTTAGATTCTGCAAATTGTGTCCAAATTCGATGATTCTTTCTTCTACATTTGTATAAAATTAACATCTACCACATGAACAAAATATTTTTAAAACTTGTATAGCTGACATTGTAATGTTTTGGTAAATATCAAATTAATTTCTTCTCAGACGTGAAATTTTAATTAACGATGAACACACTACATCCATTAACAATATTCAATCATTCACACAGTTCAAGAACACACAAGATACTCATTCATTAACAATATGCACATCTCACAAAAGAACACACAAGATGCACAATATTTACACAAGAACACACAAGAACACAAAAGATACACAAGTAATATTCAATCACATAGATGAAAAAAGATAGATTTCATTCATTAACAATATTTACAAAACAGAAGCAACTAAAAACAACAAAAAGAAAAACTAATTAAATCCTACTCCTACTCCTCTTCCATCTCCTCCTCCTCGTCCTCCGGCGGCGACTCCGGCACCGGCTGCACCGGCTGCACCGGCTGCACCGGCTGCACCGGCTGCACCGGCTGCACCGGCGGTGCAACCCCGAGGTTGCTAGCCGTCGCCTCCACCAGCGTTCTACGGCCCTGGGGGCCAAGAACCTGGGCCATCGTCGCGAACAGAATGTCGAGACGATCAGCCACCCCCACGAGGGCGTAGAGGTAGTGGCCCAAGGTACCCATTCCAGTATACTCTGGAAGGGTACCCAGCCCCAAGGCACTCATGGCGCGAGACGTATTGTTGTACGCCTCTCGCGCCATGAGGAGGCGCTGCTCGGCGTTGATCTTCTCGGGGGAGCTGCAACATTGTTTCTTGCAAGGTGGCTCCCTCGGAGGGCTTGGCGGCGGAAGGTCGGCCATAGTGGTGTTGGGTCGTCGGAGCGGAGGAAGACGAAGAAAACAAGAGGATTCAAAGTGAGCGATGCGCTTGTGAGCCATAGTGGTGTTGGGTCTTTAAGGCCGCGCGGAGTGGAAAAGAAAGGTCGCACCTCGGGGAAAAGAAAGGTCGCGCACGCGTGACATGGTCACTGACGTGTGGGACCGGGTCCACATGTCAGTGACCGCTGATTAAGTCAGGGGATCCTCATCCCGGTTGGTGAGGGGTCTTTATGTAGGCGTTCATCAAATTAAGAAGTAAATATCTTCATGTTTAACTCAGGCGGGTGTTACTAACCAACCGCCTGAGATAATTGTATCTTCTCAGACGGGTGTTACTAACCAACCGCCTGAGATAATTGTATCTTCTCAGACGGTTGGTAAGTAAAATCCGACTGAGATAACATTCTTCCCTGACGGTCGGTACTTAAAATCCGCCTGAGAAAATGTGAGTCTATATATACCCCTCGGCAGCATTGGAAAAACCTAACCCGGGCGAAACACTTAGACGCCGTTAGGCTGCCAAAATTTCGTTTGCCGCCAAGTGTTCCCCCTCGTCACTTCCAGGTACGCCGCCGAGCTTCGCCGTCGCCGAGCTTCGCCGTCGTCGCCGAGCTTCGCCGTCGCCGCCGAGCTTCGCCCTCCTCACTTCCAGGTACGCCGAGCGAAGCCATTTCCGTCACCGCCGAGCTTCAAGGTAAACCCTAAACCCTTCGACCTTCCATCCTCCTTCGCCGTGCCGCCTCCCTCCCCGCCCTCGCTGCCGCCTTGCATATCCTTGGTTAGGGTTCGGGAATTAGATAATGGTAGGCATCCTTGGTTAGGGTTCGGTGGAATTCGAAAAACTGTCAAGTTCGGTGGCATCTTTGGTTAGGGTTCGGTGGGGCAAGATTTATGTGGATGGTTATATCACGATAAATTGGTAGTTGGTTCTGTGTGTCTGAAACTGTTCCGACACATTAGTGGTAAACATGATTCTAGACTCTAGTAACAGCAGTATATTCCCTATTTCTGTCATCGGCCTTGCATATGCCACATAATTCTCTATTAGGGGCAAGATTTAGCTATATTTGGTTAAGTTGACCAAATTTGGCTAATTTTGGCTAAGTTACATTAGATATAGTTATACTTGACTAATTTTGACTAAGTTATGCTATATTTAGCTATATTTGGCTACTTTTGCTTAGAGTTAGCTATGCTAGACTAAGTTTGGCTAAGTTTGCTTTTATTTCTCTAAGTTTCATTTGAGCAATTGTAGCTAATCTGTGCTACCAAAGATGTCTGCACTTGTGGCTCCATCAGCTTCATTTTAGCAATTGTACCTAATCTGAGCTACCAAAGTTATGCTATATTTAGCTCTGAAGCCAAACAAAAGTTGCTGGCCAACTCATTTGTGATGCCAGGAGCATCCTCACGCCCATATCTAGGTAACACTAGGTGTGGCGATGGAGTCTGAGCATATGATGCCGATCTCTATGATACAAGAATTTAGTTAGACCTATATAACTTCAAAAATGTGTTTTGGCTAAATTTACTTAATTGAGCCAAAATTGAGAAAATTTGTTTTAAATATGACCAAATTTAGTTATGCCATTTATTAGATTTTTTGTCTTATTAGATCTAGCATGGAAAGCCCTAAGAAGACTGGTCCTGATTGTAACAACAAAGAAGACAATATGGAGTTTACTGACTCCAGCAGTTCAGGCTCCTATCACAGTCCTTCGGATCCTTTTCCGAATATAAAAATTAAAAAGACTTCAGTGGATCTAGACCCGGAATATGATCCTGCCGACGAGGTATGGATCACGAATCTTAACTTCAGCAGTTCAAGTTAATGTTGGTTGTCAAGTATACGAAGTCTTATAATTTTTTTCTACCTAGATTAATCTCGAAGACAATGAGGTGACATCGGCTCCTAAAACCGCAGAAGGTTCACCAATGGATGAATCCTCAGCTTCACTCAAGCGGAAACGAGGGCAACGAGGTCCCAATAAGGGTCTATTGGACCGCATCATGTACATAACAAGGGTCGGTCCAAGTGGGCTTCCCCAAGAACCACTGGATTCAGTTACCAAGTACCGTAATGCATGCGGTTTTCTTGTTAGGGAGGTTGTGCCGATCACAACCGAGAATTGGAGGAAATTACCCGAGCAGACCAAGAATGAGTTGTGGGAAAAGATAAAGAAACAATTCAAGTTCCCGAAAGGCACAGAAGAAGCTGTAAAGAAAGCAACATTGGTCTCTTGCGGCAAGAAGTTTCGATGCTGGAAGAGTGAAATGAATGCTTATGTTAAGGCCAATAAGGTCCCTAGCCCGAGGAAGATGGGAAAAATCACACAAGCTCAGTGGCAAGAGTTTGTTCGTCAAAAGAGCACACCTGATGCTAAAGCTCTAAGTGCAACTAGGTCAGAGCTTGCAAAAAAGAACAAATACCATCATCGCTTGGGGTCTGCCGGATATGGCCCCAAAGTCCAGAAATGGAATAAGATAATAGACGACATTCTTAGTAAGGGCAATCCTCACCCATTAGAAGGGTGCGATGAGCGAACTCAACGCTGGGTCTTTGCTCGGTCAGGTTTGACCAGCGAGGGCAAACTTGAAAAGCCCGACTCTCTGAATGAAGTAGAGGATAAAATGAAAGAAGTAATTGAAAAGCAACAGAAGGGTCTCTTCAAGCCGAAGAGGGAGAATGACCAACTTACCGCTATCTTGGGAAACCCTGAACACAGCGGACGGGTTCGAGCGGTCTCTTCTCAAATGTCTTGGCTATATGGTTTCCCTAAAGATAAAGACACATATAGAAGACGTGAGAAGTTTAAGAAAACACTTGATGAAACAATTGCTCAAAAGGTCAAAGAAAATATGCAAGAAATTATGGAACAACTTAGACAATCAGGACAATTAGTGGCACCGAGTACAATGATGGTTCCGGTGCAAAAGGAGCAATTAGTATCTCCAACTGCCTACCCTAGCAGCGTTGGTTCCGTGCCAGGCTCAGGGTCAGCCCATAAGTTCCCTGTCGATGATATTGCTAACGACAAATCTTGTCGTCTTCTTGTCCCGATAGGCAGAGCAGGGAACAAAACCAAACAGGTTGCCACTGCTATGGCAAAGCCTGATCGTGACTTCAACGGGAGTCCACTTCCGTTGTATTATTCTGTGGTGCAAGTTCTTCAGATCATTGATAATGATTATGAAGATTATGAAATAGACCACGTCACACCTGAGGGGATCGCGACTCTGAGGCAGGCTGTCAACCAATTAATCCTTTGGCACCGACGCGATATCGTGTTGGACGATGAGCCAATTTCTAGCCCCGTCGCATCTCCAAATACTGCAACCCCATCTTCTAAGGCGAAAGTGCATGAAGATCCACTCCCAGTCCGGGAAGATCCACTCCCCCTATGTCTGAGCAAGGATGATGATATCCAAGAGCAACAAGTTGGACAACAACTTCAAGTAGTACCAGAGCAAGCTGTTGCTAGTAAAGAGCAACTAGTTGAGCAACAGCTTGAAGTAGTACTAGAGCCAGCTGCTGGGAGTAAAGAGCAATCAGTTGAACAACAGGTTCAACAACAAGCCAGTGTCCAACTTCCGACGACTACTCCTCGATCATCAGTGCCTGTCAAAGTTAGCTCATACGAAAATAAGAAACCTTCATCAGAAGTGACAAAGTATTTGGAAGCTATGAAGGATAATATTAGAAAATCGAGTGCATCTCGTTCTTCTCATGAGCCAGCATTAGAAGATATCGAGGAGTGGGAAGAAGACGGTGTCATGTATAATCGGCGGACGGCTTTAGTTAAACCAGGAGTTCCAATATACAAGCTTGAGGATGTTCCTCCTAAATTTGAGAATGGGAAGCCGTTAATGACATCCGTACAACTTAGCAAACAACCCGTCGCGCTCAGAAGAATGCATGAGTGGTACATCACTGCCAGCACAAAATATGGTCTTCAGTGCGTCACATTTCGTATTCCAAAAGAAGCATTCTGGAGCACTGGAGTAGATAAACGAGTCATTTTATTTGAAGAGCTGCTTTCCCTTTTCCATCGGGGCATGCTCGAAATCAACCTGCTGCTCGTCTGGTGCTTGTAAGTGCTCTAATATTTTGTATTTGCTTTTCTTACTACACGCATACGCATTTCATGAGATTATAACAATTCTGGACTTCTTCAATAGGATGCAATACATGGATAATGAAAAGTTGGCGCACAAGACAGGTATCCTTGACCCTACTAGGATTGCAAAGTCGCTATTCGACGTCCAGGCAAATCGAGAATCAAGCCAGTACAAACACATGAAAAAAAAAGATTTTGAAAGAGCAATTGCAAAACTTAAGAAGGATAGAAAGGCAGAAGTTGCAGCTTACATAGGACATGCGATGTTTAACTTTGTCAGAGACGGCCAGGACCTCGTAAAGGCTCCGTACCACTTCGAGTAAGTTCGACACATGGCATTGAAATAGCAATTATTGGTAATTGTTAACACGTGTGTTTGTATGTTTGCAGTAATCACTACATAATGATCTTCATCAAGCCAACGCAGGGAATGGCAACAGTCTTGGACTCGGCCGATTACCCACCAGATCGTTACAAAGATTTCCTTTCCATTTTGAAAAAGTACGTTTATTCAATAATTTTAATTTACGCACATTTAGAATGTGTTGACAAGTTTTATATGACATTTCTTGTATTACAGCGCTTGGCGGTTTTACGCGGAACGGCTTGGCGGTCAGAGACCTCCTAATACGAATGCATTGGACATTAAAACGTATTATGCTTGTCCGAAGCAGCCTGCTGGGAGTCTCTTATGCGGGTATTATGTATGCGAGCATCTTCGGACCGCCGCCGTATATAGAGTCAATCGTGAGGATGTAAGTTATCCTTAATGTCGATACCTTATTTTCTTACTTTTGTGTTTCATTTTCATTGTAACTAGCATAGTTTAATGCTTATATTCTCTGCTGTTCAATATTACCAGAAACATTATTTTCATATTTTGATTCCAACTTCAAAATTCAATTGCTCATAGTACAACTGCTCCAAAAATACCTACTAAATTCTTGTATACTCTCACTTTGATCTATACTTTGAGATTGTTGAAACCAACACATTCTAAACCTTGTTATGTGTTATATTGCAGCACAAGAAGAATCTGAACGAAGAATGGCCGGTTTGTAGAAGTATTCCTGATGGAGGAGCCGACAGGATTGCTTCTGAACTCTGTCAGTTCATTCGTCGCGAAATTTTGCACAAAACGGGGAAGTTCTTTGATAAGAGAGGTTCAGCAGCTGATGTGCCAGAACTTTGCGACTATACCAATCTAAACAGTTTTTAGTGAAAACTTGTAAACTTTGAGATGAAATTGTATCTGTAACTTGTACATATGTATATTGTTTTAGTGAAATTGACTTCTGTGATGATAATATTGTTGTCTTTTGTTCTGTGATGATTGTTGTTTTTTGTTCTGTGATTATATTGAATTGACCTGGAAATTAGAAATAACAGCAGTAGTACTGCATGACCTGGAAATTAGAAAAACAATTATCACAGGCGGCTAGATACAAGTAAAGAAACATCTGTGATAACCTAATTTTCACAGGCGGTGTCTGTTATGGTAGAAACCGGCTGCGTTAAAGGGTCTTCACAGACGGCTGATATAGGTAAACTCCGTCTGTGATAACTTCATTATCATAGACGGGTTAGTTATGCTTCAATAACCGTCTGTAAAGACACATTATCATTGGCGGTTAGTTATGCTTCAAAACCCGCCTGTGAAGACATATTATCATAGGCGGTTAGTTATGTTTCAAAATCCGCCTACGAATACAAATTATCATAGACGGTTAGTAATGCTTCAATACCCGTCTGTGAAGACTTCTTATCATAGACGGTTAGTTATTCTTCAATAACCGTCTGTGATAAGACCTTTATCACAGACGGTTATATATGCTGCACGACCCGTCTGTGATAAAGTGTTTTCACAGACGGCTAGCCTAAGTAAAGAACCGCCTATGATAATCGATCTTCACAGGCGGCTATCCTTAGTGAAGAACCGTCTATGATAATTACTCTTCACAGGCGGTTTCACTTCTCCGCCTGTGAAATTGCGGATTATCACAGACTCTTCGTTTCAGGCGGTTTTAAAAGCCGTCTGTGATAATAGGTTTGGAGCCGCCTGTGATGAGGCTTATTGTAGCAGTGGCGGGACGAACGGCGTTCAACGTCAGCGGGCTCCTTACCTTGGCCATCACCCGCAACTGCTGCTGCTCGTCTATGGATCTCGATCCACATGGGCACCCGCCGGAGTTCGTGTTCCGGGAGAACGGGGACTCCAAGCTTTTTATACAGTTCGAAGGTGTGTACACGGAGTCTGTGATCGCCGGCGGTGGCGAAATGGTCCTGTGTATGGTCGGGAACGCTGTTCTCCCCGTGCGCGGCTGCAACAGCTCCGACCCGTGGGACTGGGCCAACAAGAGTAACGGCCCTGGGAGTGAATGCGGCTTCCCTCCTCCCATTCGATGCTCCCATGCGTCCTCCCGTTGACGTGTCAAAATATTATTGATTCTTCATTAATACTCAGTTTAACTACCATATCTTCACAATAAATAAAATGATGACACATCAGCGGGAAGACGCATGGGAGGACAAACGGGAGGAGGGAAGCCGTGTCCCCTGCGAGTGGGATCAGCTCCGAGGCACCACCGGTCATGGCTGACGACAACCTTCTGCTCGTGCTACGATACCCGAAGAAGCGCAATCTGGCGACTCGCGCGGTGCACGGCCAGATGATGAGCACGAGTCCTTACGATTCCGGCGGCGCGTACTTCGACAAGGTCCGGCTGGTGTCGATGCTCCACCGGTACTACTCTCCCTACCACATCCGGCCAGAAGTTGCGGAGCTTCATGATGTCACTGCTGGGTCTGGGTGCAGCACCACGCAACCATCTCTCCGTGACGGCGACGACGTCGCGGGGCACATGCTGTACGCAGGAGCCTCCTTCTGTGACATCCTTCGCGAGTTCACTCCCGACGACTACGGCGTGATGGACGTCATCCCAAACAGGAACTGCAACTCGAGTGATGAGTTCTGCAGCCCGCTCGGACTGTTCGAGACCAGCCGCCCGGCCACAGGCAGTGCTACGGCCACAGCGTTCGCCCATTCCGCCATCGCGGCGCGGGGCGTCGAGTGCGAGCCGGCGACGTCTGGCACGGACGGCGCGAGGGTGTCGGCGGTGTTCCGGTTCGTTCCCCCGTGGGAGCATCAGGCCACGGCGGCAAAGCGGACCGGCCTGAGCGGCACGACGCTGTCCGCCGAGGGCTTGTGGAACGCGTCCACGGGGCGGCTCTGCATGGTGGCGTGCCGCGGCGTCGGAAAGGTGGCGTGCCGCCATCGCGTGACCCTCTACGTCCCCACGACGTTCTCCATCACACGCCGCGGCGTCGTTGTGGGACAGATAGCCTCCATGGACGGCAGCCACTCTCCAGTATCGTTCCGACAGCTTGTGAGCCCCAGGCACCACTGGCAACAGTTTGACCGCCGCGGGGAGACGCTGCGCATGGCGCACAATTACACGAAGATCAAGCAGGCCAGCATGCTCCTCCGCCGGAGCCAGGCGTCCGGATTTCGTGACAGCTTCATTGAAGTCATTTCTAAGCTATCCAAAGCTAGCCAGCGCCGCGGATGCCATGGCGAGCCTATCCAACCTCGGCGAAGACCTTGGCCTCCGCTTCCAATGCTCACCGAAGCCGCCATTTGTGCCAGAATGGATTGAGGTGCCATTCTTTCAACTCCAGATACTGTCTGTTGGCTCACTCGTTGGAAGCTACTACCAGCCCCTGTACCAGCAGCAGCAGCAGGGTGAGCCTGACATGCGGTTCCAACAACTTAACAGAGTCCGTGGCGTGGAGAAGGAGGTGTTGAATGTCTCTGCCGAGTTCACGGCACCCAGCTGGAAGCACTTTGATTCCAAGTCGGTAATGTCGTTGGAAGGTGTGTACAACCCAGACGATGGACGAATGCATCTGATTGGGTGTCGGGATGTCCATGCTCCATGGCAAGTGTCATCAACAAGCACAGACCTTGAGGACGGAATGGACTGTTCCATTGAGGTGACAGTGGAGTATCCGCCCACGACGACACGGTGGTTGATCGGCCCGGTGGCGAAGGTCTACGTCGCCAGCACGAGGAACGCCGGCGACCCGTTGCACTTCAACCGGACCGAGCTCCGCTCGCTACAGATCATCTACCGCGACCAGCGGAACGAGCTGACAGAGCCCAAGGTGGAGGGCTTCCTCTGCATCGCCATGCTGTCGGCCACCATCGCCGCCACAGTCAGCCAGCTGCGCTACGTCAGGTCCCACTCCGAAGTCGCTCCGTACATCTCCCTCGCCATGCTCGGCGTCCAGGCCCTCGGCTACAGCGCGACGCTGGTGATGGACGCCAAGATGCTCCCGGCGTGGCCGACGAGCAGGTACAGCAGGTCGTATTATTCCGCCGAGCTTCTGCAATGGAGCGTGGACTGCTCCGTGAAGGCGCTCACACTCGCGGCGCTTCTCCTCACGGCGCGGCTCGCTCAGAAGGTGCGGCGGTCGAGGGCGCGGTCACGGGCACGGTCACCGCTCGAGCCAGGGCGCGTTCCGAGCGACGGTGCCGTGCTCGTGTACAGCTTCGTGGTGTACCTGGGCGGCCTATTCTTTGTCCTCGCCGTGCACTCGCTGAGCACGTCGAGGACTCCGCCACCTGCAGGATTGCCCGACGCCGTACACCAGGATGCACAGCGGCGTATGCGTACGCGGAGCGCCGTCGTCGAGCAGTATTTCGGCGTCGCGAAAGAATGGTTCTTGCTCCCGCAGGTCATCGGCAATGCCGTCTGGCGCGTCAACTGCAAGCCTCTCACCACCGTGTGGCTGCTGCCGCACATCTACGGCTATCTCCGGCCACCTGTGGTGTCTCCTGAGGCTCCTCAGCACGGCGCGTTGGACTTCTACTCGAAAGCCGTTGCCGTGACGGTTCCGGTCGTCGGAGTCGTGCTCGCTCTCGCCGTTTTTGTGCAGCAGCGCTGGAATTACAGGGTCAACGGTTGGATGATGAAAGCTCGGTAGAATAAGTTGCAACATGTCTACTAAAATAAAGGATTACTCTCGTCATTTTTTTTTAAAAAAAAATTGCTGTCATCTTAAGTGATGTAACGAGCGTCTATGTTTGAATTATGCTTTTTTTTAAAAAAAAGTACCATCTTACAGTCTCTCATTTTAAAAGTTTATCGTTTCGGAGTTTATTCAAAATGACAAATTTTTGAAATGAAAGAAGTACACCACAACGTATCACATTTTCACGTCCGAACTGCGTCTCGTATAGTTCTTCTAAAACACCTTTTTTTTATCGGAATATTCACCGCGAAAGTTCTGGTATGGGAAAATGTACTGAATTTTCAATATGATGTGGTCGTTCATTCCATTCGATTTTTATTACGACATTCTCGGGGGTCCGGAGGCTGCCAATCCAAGGTGCTAGTACTCCCTCTCGGACTTCCGTGGCGCAATGAACGTGGCATTGGCCGACACGCAGGCAGATAAGATCAGATAGTAACAGCCGCTATGGCAATAAACAATTTGAAACTGCGGCGGCCATCCAATACCTCGGGCCCAAACCAGCCGCGGTCGCCTCTCTCACGAAGCCGACTGCGCGCGCCGTCGAGACCCAGCGCGGCTGCCCACCTATTTCTTGCCGCCACCAAGACGCCATTTTCCGTGGCAAACCCGCACCGTTGACGACGCCGGGCAGACGCGCGCGCAGCCTAGCTTCTTGTAACAGTCGCAAGGATGCTCAACCAGATCCATCGACGGCCGCCACCGCCGCCGCAGCCGAGCTCCGCCGTCGTCGACGACGGCCACCTCGCCTGCTACGGCATCGTCGTCGCCTGCGCGTCGCTGCTCCTCCTCACCATCCTCGCCGCCACGGTGAGCATCGGCAAGGCGTGCGCTTTCGCCGGCGCGGTCGGCGTGGCGTTCGGCCTGGTCGGCTGCCTCGCCCGGTGGCGCGCGCACGGTGGAGCCGCGGAAGGGGTGCCTGCGCGTTCCCCGCCGACGGCCGGGAGGCCTTGCGGCACGGTGGCGTTCGACGTTCTCCCGGCGTTCGCCTACGCGCGCCCTGTTACCGACGCGGCGGCGGAGGACGGCGGCAGCGGCAACGGCAAGGCCGGGATGCGCGCGCTGTGCCCCGTGTGCCTGGAGGACGTCCAGGCCGGCGAGATGGTGCGGCAGCTGCCGGCGTGCGGGCACCTGTTCCATGTCGAGTGTATCGACATGTGGCTGCGCTCGCACTCCACGTGCCCGCTCTGCCGGTGCGACGTCTGGGCGCAGCAGCCGAGCCACGCGAAGCCCACGCCGGAGGCTGATCCGCCGGACAATGCGTTGCCGCCTGTGTGAGGTCTTCGTAAGCGAACTGAACCTGTTGACATGATAGAGACATCGAAATTGTCGCCGCTGCAGGAGGTCGTCTGAAACTTGTAAATTGTTTAGAAGTTGTAGCGTTAGCAATTCACCAAATTACATATCCAAATACCAACTACACACATCACAATCAGAAGTAGAGCATACCAGCTACACACTGTGATTCTGAAATCATACGGTCGCTATACAAGTGCCGTGGATCATTATACGAAACAGTGGGCCCGGCCAGAATTGAATAATGTACGCTGGTTACTCTCGCGGACAAGAAACGGCCGGAGTAAGGAGAGAGTGCTTGCACGACGACCGGCGACTTCGTGAGGCCACCGAACCGATCTCTTCGTTGCCATTTCGCCAAGCGAACGGGTAGGGCCATGCGAAATTTCCCAGGAATTACGTTCTTGTTACGAGTTCTACTCTATCATCTTATCACGCCTCATATGCCAATAGAATTGGTGACTCGCTGACGTTTGAAGCATCCGGCCGGCTAGGCTAGGGTAGGCTAGCCACCAGAGGCAAGGCAACCATGGACTGGTGCTTCCGACTGTACGGGCTGGCCATCGCCAACACGGTGTGCGTCGGCGGCACGGGCTTCCTCGTCTACGCGCTAGTCCGGCTGGCGCAGTCGCCGCAAAGGAGCACGGCCGGGATCGTCGTGGTCACCATCTTCCTCCTCTTCTGGGTCAGCATCAGCGCCTGCATCTACCCGGCCTTCTGCGGCGAGCTGTTCCCGTGGTCCGGGCTGCGGCGGTGCCTGGCCTCGCTGCTCCAGTCGACCCGGTCGTGCCTGCGCGAGGCCGGCCGGCTGCTCTGCCTGCCGTGCCGGCGCGCGCGTGCACGGCAGCTAAGGCGCTGGAGCAGCGGCGGCGGTCAGCGGGGCGGCGGTCATGATACTCTGCCACAACATTCGGTGATTCGTGGGCAGCGTGGCCAGGGCCACGGTCTGAACGCGCTTCCACGAGAGGGTCCAGTCGTCGTCGACGTCCGCAGAGCGCGGGTCGTTGACTTCCCGGCGTACGAGCAGCGGGACGCCGGCGCCGGCGCGTCGGACTGCGCGGTGTGCCTTGGCGAGGTGGAGAAGGGCGAGATGGTGAGACGGCTGCCGGCGTGCCTGCACATGTTCCACCAGCACTGCATTGACCAGTGGTTGAACGGCCACTCGACCTGCCCCGTCTGCCGGTGCGACGTCTTCGCTCCGCTGCCGGGCCAAGCATCAGTCTGACACTATACTGTCTTGCTCTTTTCCTCGTTTTTTTGGAGGTGAGACGACACGAAGCTGGAAACCAAGAATTGGTAATGTACAAATCGTGGGATCTGACGATATCAACTTGCCGAATTGAAACTTGGAAGCACGTAGTAGCTGTTAGATCGAGTTGGATTTTACTAATCTCGAGTGATCTGTACAGTACTGTACATTGTTTTGTAATGTAAAGGCATGTCTGTAAAGAAATGAAAAAGGCAGTACTACAGTATATGCATACGAAGTGATACAATTGTTTCGATTGAGGAATGACAGAATTCCATATGTGATCAGTACATCAGAGCTCTGCTAATAAATACTCATTCGGATCTTTTTGTTTATCACCCATTAATTCGAAAATAAATTAATCGGTAACAAATAAAAAATCTGAAATCCGGAGTATCAATCCAGTATTTACAGCCGCAAACAATGACTAAAATATGCAACGTCAACGGTTGACGCGTGGACATCCCGGCGTTCGATGGAGCATCAGCGGGATGGCGCGGTGCGAGGTGCGAGACGGTGAAGCTGCTTCCAAACATGTGCCGCCGGCAGTGCATCTACCAGTGGGCAGTGGCTGCTCCGCCGTTCGACGTGCCCGCTCTGCCGCCGGTGCAAACGGTTTGATGATTGCTGTTTTTCTCTTTGTTCCATGATTACTTATTACATTTTTCTGTTTTTTAAAAGGAATAATACGACTTTGCAGGAGAAGTTGACTTCCACCTGCCGATCAAATTATTGTCATTGCTATCAACTCCTACGTGTATAGATGCTGGTAGAGTTATTCTATATAATCTCTCCATCTCATTATCTTCAAAAAATGTTTGTCACATTTTACCCTTCTCGGGATGAGCGGTTACACGTCTCTACTCGCAGAGTAACAACGCTACTAACAACCGTCCGGCGGCGGCGGGATCTTGCATCCTCAACGTCGATCTCCGCCGGCTCCAACGGATTTCAGTGCGTCCTCGTGCTCTTGAGGCTGTGCAATGTTCGATGTGGTACCGCGATTTCCGCAGTTACTCGTTGTTGTCTCCCTTGTGACAAAGGAGAGAGGCGTCTGATGCTCAGTGTCTAATGAAGAATTCATGGCGCTACAGCAATAGAATTATTCGGCAGAGACTTTATCGAGAGCGTGATCGATATTGTGCTTCTTCTCTCCTGTGTTTGATTCCTGGATCGGACACTCGATGTTATCATCGAGGCATGTCTCCGTAATTTAATTTCAAGTAATGACTCTCACGCGTGTTTGGAAGAGTGACATCTGTGTCACACATCGGATTCTAAAGATTTCTATGATCTCTTTAGGAATGCGATTTCAAGACTAAGTGTAGTTATAGGATTGATCATATGCACGGATGTGTTAGATGTGTTGTGGTGTGGATGAGAGATTTTGTGTATAAACAGATACTACAACTGTTACCTAATTAAGATGCTTCAAAAAAATTTATCACTTTTTAATTCATTACTAAAAGCTGACAAACTTTTAGAGATATAGCTGTCCAAATGGGCCGGGCTAGATGGGCCGGCACGAAAGCCCGCAAAAAAAAGCACGGACCGAACCCGGCACGGCCTGAAGCCCGTTGCGCCGGTCGCCGTGCTCGGAGCCTCGACTTTCGGCCCGTCGGGCTTGCGGGCACGGCTGACCCGTGGGCTGGGGGGCCCGACCCGGCACGACACGTTTAGGCCCGAATTTTGATTGTTTCGCATTTTTAGTGTATTTTTAACTTAAACAGGCTGCGGGTCGGGCCGGCGCAGCCCGTTTATGGCCCGGCACGCCTAAATTGGACTCGGGCCGTGCCCGGGCCTCAACCTTCGGCCCGCGGGCCGGCCCGGCACAGCCCAATTTTTTTCCGGGCCGTGCCGGACCAAGATTTCTAAGGCCCGAGCCCGGCCGGGGCTCGGGCCGGGCCGGCCCGGCACGGCCCATTGGACACCTATATTTAGAGATAGAGAGAGTAGTTTTCTCTTCTTTTGTCCCCATTTGTTTTCTTCCAACGTCAAACAAACAAACGAGAATGGAGGAGTAAGTGTCAAGCACTCAAGCTAAAGTTACATGGTTTTTTGTAAAATATAAATGCAATGCAGTAGCAGCCTCTGACGACATGAGATATACAAACTGTGCATACAGTTAGCAGACACTTAAGTGTACACACATTTTGTCTGAAAAAGTTTTTCCCTTTGGCATATATCCCATAATTCCTTATTGTATGTGCAACATAGCACTCCCTCTGTCTCCAAAACGCTTTCTAATTTATTTTTGAACTACAAAACGATAAAATTTTAAAACAGAGAAATTACAATTTTAATAAAAACATAATACAAACATAGATATTCATTACACCAATTAATACGACAGCATTTTTTTAACAAAAAATACGATAGTAATCTTTTTGTTTTTAGTAGACGTGTTGCAACTTATTCTGCCGAGCTTTGATCATCCAACCGTTGACCCTGTAGTTCCAGCGCTGCTGCACAAAAACGACGAGAGCGAGCACGACTCCCACGACCGGAACCGTCACGGCAACGGCTTTCGAGAAGAAGTCCAACGCGCCGTGTTGAGGAGCCTCAGGAGACGCCACAGGTGGCCGGAGATAGCCGTAGATGTGCGGCAGCAGCCACACGGTGGTGACGCCGGTATAGTACCTCACCGCGAGAGGCTTGCAGTTGACGCGCCAGACGGCATTGCCGATGACCTGCGGGAGCAAGAACCATTCTTTCGCGACGCCGAAATACTGCTCGACGACGGCGCTCCGCGTACGCACACGCCGCTGCGCATCCTGATATACGGCGTCGGGCAAACCAGCTGGTGGCAGAGTCCTCGAGGTGCTCAGCGAGTGCACGGCGAGGAAGAAGAATAGACCGCCCATGTACACCACGAAGCTGTACACGAGCACGGCACCGTCGCTCGGAACGCGCCCTGGCTCGAGCGGTGACCGTGCCCGTGACCGCGCCCTCGACCGCCGCACCTTCTGAGCGAGCCGCGCCGTGAGGAGAAGGGCCGCGAGTGTGAGCGCCTTCACGCAGCAGTCCACGCTCCACTGCAGATGCTCGGCGGAATAATACGACCTGTAGTACCTGCTCGTCGGCCACGCCGGCAGCATTCTGGCGTCCATCACCAGCGTCGCGCTGTAGCCGATAGCCTGGACGCCGAGCATGGCGAGGGAGATGTACGGAGCGACTTCGGAGTGGGACCTGACGTAGCGCAGCTGGGTGACGGTGGTGGCGATGGTGGCCGACAGCATGGCGATGCAGAGGAAGCCCTCCACCTTGGGCTCTGTCAGCTCGTTCCGCTGGTCGCGGTAGATGATCTGTAGCGAGCGGAGCTCGGTCCGGTTGAAGTGCAGCGGGTCGCCGGCGTCCCTCGTGCTGGCGACGTATACCCTCGCCACGGGACCGATCAGCCACCGCGTCGTCGTCGGCGGGTACTCCACTGTCACCTCGATGGAACAGTCCATTCCGTCCTCAAGGTCTTCAAGGCTTGTTGATGACACTTGCCAAGGAGCATGGACATCCCGGCACCCAATCAGATGCATTCGCCCATCGTCTGGGTTGTACACACCTTCCAACGATATTACTGACTTGGAATCAAAGTGCTTCCAGCTGGGTGCCGTGAACTCGGCAGAGACATTCAGCACCTCCTTCTCCACGCCATGGCCTCTGTAGAGTTGTTCGAACCGCATGCCAGGCTCACCCTGCTGCTGCTGCTGGTACGGGGGCTGGTAGCTTCCAACGAGTGAGCCAACAGACAGTATCTGGAGTTGAAAGAATGGCTCCTCAATCCATTCTGGCACAAATGCCGGCTTCGGTGAGCACTGGAAGCGGAGGCCAAGGTCTTCGCCGAGGTTGGACAGGCTCGCCATGTCGTCCGCGGCGCCGGCTAGCTTCGGATAGCTTAGAATTGACTTTGCAATGAAACTGTCACGAAATCCGGACACCTGGCTCCGCTGGAGGAGCATGCTGGCCTGCTTGATCTTCGTGTAATTGTACGCCACGCGCAGCGTCTCCCCGGGGCGGTCAAACTGTTGCCAGTGGTGCCTGGGGCTCAGAAGCTGTCGGAACGATACGGAGAGTGGCTGCCGTCCATGGAGGCTATGTGTCCCACAACGACGCCGCGGCGTGTGATGGAGAACGTCGTGGCGACGTAGAGGGTCACGCGATGGTGGCACGCCTCCTTTCCGACGCCGCGGCACGCCAGCATGCAGAGCCGCCCCGTGGACGCGCTCCACGAGCCCTCGGCGGACAGCGTCGTGCCGCTCAGGCCGGTCCGCTTTGCCGCCGTGGGCTGATGCTCCCACGGGGGAACGAACCGGAACACCGCCGACACCCTCGCGCCGCCGTCCTTGCCGGACGCCGGCTCGCACTCGACGCCCCGCACCGCGATGGCGGCGGAACGGGTGAACGCCGTGGCCGTAGCACTGGCTGTGGCCGGCGGGCGGGTGTTCTCGAACAGCCCGAGCGGGCTGCAGAACTCATCACTCGAGCTGCAGTTCCCGCTCGGGACGACGTCCATCACGCCGTAGTCGTCGGGAGTGAACTCGCGAAGGATGTCGCAGAAGGAGGCGCCTCGGTACCCCGCGACGTCGCCGTCGTCACGGAGAGATGGGTGCGTGGTGCTGCACCCAGACCCAGCAGTACTGATATCATCAAGCTCCCCAACTTTTGGCTGCATGTGGTAGGGAGAGTAGTATCGGTGGAGCACCGACACCAGCCGGACCTTGTCGAAGTACGCGCCGCCGGAATCGGAAGGAATCGTGCTCACCATCTCACCGTGCACCGCGCGATTTGCCAGATCGCGCCTCTTCGGGTATCGTAGCACGAGCAGAATGTTGTCGTCGAACATGACCGGTGGTGCCCCCGCCGAGCTGATCACCGAGCAGTTCTTCTTGGTCCAGCCCCACGGGTCCGAGCTGTTGCAGCCGCGCATGGGGAGAAGAGCTTTCCCGACCATACACAGTACCCGTTCGCCACCACCGCCGGCGGTCACAGCACCCCTCGTTTCCGTATACACACCTTGGAACTGTATATGAAGCTTGGAGTCCCCGTTCTTCCGGAGCACGAACTCCGGCGGCTGCGCACGTGGATCTTGATCCATAGAAGAGCAGCAGCAGTTGCGGCCGACGGACAAGGTAAGGAGCCCGCTGACGTTGAACGCCGTCGTTCCCGCGCCACGCGGTTGCGGCGCCGCGTCCGTGTGCGTGACCATGAACGACACGAGGCTAACAGGTTCAAACTGTTGATGAGGACCGGCACCGGCCGCCGCGTCGGCGTAGTAGCTTCCCGGAAACGGCAGCAGGGGAGCCTGGCCGGCGTCCTGGTTCCAGTCGCCGTTCATGAAGGACAGCCTGTCCACCAGGGAGCGGATGCCATTGGCTCCAAGCCTGAGCTCTGCGGCCGTGGAGAGCACGGGTTGGCAGTGCCGCTCGACGTCGGCGAAGCGGGTATACACGTAAGGGGTGACCGACCCGAACTTGCTTGCGTAGAAGGACGGGACCTCGTCGTCGGAGGTGGAGGTGGTGGTGACGACAGAGAGGGACAGGAAGAACATGGCAAGAAGAATCTGCCGCAGGTTGGACATGATCTGCTTGTCGTCAGCCGCCATTGATGCAGCCTGCATGCACGAGAACATTTATAAGAATCAATTTAGGAAAATCACATCGGTAACGAACTGATAATGTACGTAGAAATTAAACTAACAGACTGCTTTAATTTCTGGTATGGAACCAGATGGACTTGCTGCTAACCTTTCCCTGACACCGACCCTTGAGCGTGCGAGATGAAGGAAGCCTAGAACTGGGCCAGGGACCCAGGGTTGTTCTTGCCGAGATTGTAAAAGCAGAACCCTCAGCTACACTATCTCCTCTCCTGGCACGAATCACGTCTTTTTAAACCGGATGTTCGCTTGCTAGACTAACAGTAACAGCTTGGCAGCCTTGCTACTACCATCCGTTGGCACACGTCCTCTTCCCACAACAGACGAATATGAGTAATACACAGACCTCGAGTTTGACTTGGAGCGCGTTAACTCAGGCCTTGTTTGGGAGGGATTCGATTAGTTCCTTTTAAAAATGGCTCCAGCTCTGGCTCATCTTTTTTAGATAATGGGTACACTCTCTCCGTTTCGAAATAATTGTCACCGGTTAGTTTAAAAATGAACTAACCGATGACAATTATTTTGAAACGGAGGGAGTACATGCAAGTCCTGAACTTCCTCATCAAGGGAGTTATGACCAATTTATTACAAGACAATGATAACTAGATGGTTAAGCACACGATTTCTAGCGTCTATGACTTTTTTTAGAGTACATACATTTAGTATTGTGAAATTCAGTCTGAAATTCGCTCTCATCGAGAATCGAACTCAGTATCTAGTAGTGCTACTCAAAGTACTTAACTACTAGACTAAACTCCCTTTCACAGCTCTGACTCATCTATACAAATGATATATTATCTAAAAAATGACATATTATTTTCTCAAGTAGAACCGAAGCACTTTTAAAAAGCGTTTAGTAAAACATCTTCATGTCGAGACTGTGGGACGGAGACGAGATGGCCAGCGTGGATGGTTCCTGCTGCACTCATCCACGTTGGTATCCACTTCTTTTCTTAGGGCCCGTTTGGAACTCCTAAAACTAATAGTTAGTTGCTAAAAATTAGCTCTAGGGGTTCCAAACCCCCCAGCTAATACCATGACTAAAAATTAGCTGAACCCCCAACTAATGGTTATTTCATTAGCTGCTCCACCCTAGCTAATACCAGCTAATACTTGCATAAAGTTGAAATTACCCCTCCCTTATCTCATCTATATGTGTCTTCTCTCCCCTCTGCTCCTCTCTCTCTCTTTTCCCGTACCCGTGCAAATCCTCCCGGCCCGTGGAAATCCTCTCCCGTCGCCCCACTCCGGCGGCCGCCGGCGACGCGGCTCCGCCCCCCGCTCGTCGCCCCGACCCGCCCACGGCGACGCCGCTCCGCCCCGACCCACGGCGACGCCGCTCCGCCCCGCCCACGGCGACGCCGCTCCGGCCCGACCTACGGCGATGCCGCTCCGCCCCGACCCACGGCGACGCCGCTCCGCCCAGACCCGCCCACGGCGACGCCGCTCCGCCCTCCGCCCCCCGACCCGTCGCCCCCGGCGTGGAAACCCCCCCCCCCCCCCCCCCCCCCCCCCCGGCGCCCTCCGCCCCCCCGCCTGTCGCACCGACCCGCCCACGGCGACGCCGCTCGGACCCTCGACCCGTCGCCCCGTCGACCCGTCGCCCCGACGCCGGTGAGCTCACTCTCCTCGTCCTCCACGGTGTAGTTCCTCGGATCGATTCAATTGTCGTAGAGTCTACCCTAGTGAGTCGGTAACTGTAGAGGCTTCGTCCTCAGATCGATCCGGATTTCGGGCTAGTATTTGAGGCGCCTCGTGCAACAGACCCTTAGGTATTGATTGACGACCACGCGGACATCCCTCCTCGTCACGCACACAGGCCGCAGGAACAACAGTACGTAAACAGTACAAACAATTCCAAGCAAATGTTTAATTTAGGGGTACAATGGTCTTTTAGTTTCCAGAAACACAATTAGTTGTAGTGGTTCCAAACACCCACCAGCTAATAAATAGCTAGCTAATTATTAGTTGGACCCTTCCAGCTAACAAATTATTAGCTAGCTAATAATTAGTTTTAGAAGTTCCAAACAAGCCCTTAATGAATCGGCACAGTGCTTCTAGTCACGGTGTCCCGATCATGTATTAAAAAAAACATCTTCGTAGCTAGCTCCCATTGGTCCCTAGAGAATGAGAGCGATGAAAAACTACTCCATCCATTCTGAAATATATGAAGTTTATCACAAAAATCTAGTTCAATTCAAATAAAATTAGCTGTACTAAACATCATTTGTTTCGGAATAGTATTATTTTCGATTCAGTACTCCCAGACCAATTTTCAGAACGGTTCGGAGGTGGATTGCAAGCCTGGAGTACTTATGTATTGCACCCATGCATTAATAGGCCATCGCCATGAAGTCAGAGCCTGAGCCGGCGAGAAGCCCTACCGAAAGGCATCTCAAACTACCGTACGGTACGGTGTGTGTCGCGCGTTGACCGGCGCACCAGCCGGCATGCGCTCATGTGCCTCAACGTTCATCATCAAATAGAAAAAGACGGATCCACATGGATCAAGAAACCAGGCACCTGCTCTAATGGATCATGTGCCAGCTTCATGGACCGATCGACTAGCATCTGCCAGTACAAGATAGCGCTACATACTGGCTTCTTCTGACGTTATTAAGATTTTCTCCATACAGAGTTCAGGAAGATTGTGACGCTCACAGCGTTTGGTCCGGCGATGGTGTGCGAACAAGTTTAGCCGGAAGACCGGCCGGGCGCGTACGTCGGGTGGCCGCTCAGCCGCGTCTATGAACGGACCGCTGGCGGAATGGAAAACATATGCAGCAGGCACAAGTAAGACGGTAGTAGTGTCAGACTGCTTCGCCCGGCAGCGGAGCGAAGACGTCGCACCGGCAGACGGGGCAGGTCGAGTGGCCGTTCAGCCGCTGCTCGTACGCCGGGATGTCGGCGGCAGCTACGATCCGGGCTCTGCCGACGTCGACTGGATCCTCCCGAGGAAGCACGTTCATCATACCGTCGTAGCCTTGGCTACGCTGCATCGAATACTGTTGTGGCAGAGTATTATGGCCGCCGTCGCTGCCGCTGCTCCAGAGCCTTGGCTGCCGGGCACGCGCGCGCCGGCACGGCAGGCAGAGTAGCCGGGCGACCGACCGGATCGCGTGGAGCAGCGAGGCCAGGCAGCACCACAGCCCGGACCACGGGAAGAGGTTGACGCACACGAAGGGGTAAATACAAGCGCTGATGATAACCCAGAAGATGAGGAGGATGGTGAGCTGGACGATTTCGGGCGTATTCCCGTGCGGCGACTGCCCCAGCCGGACGAGCCGGTTGACGAGGAGGCCCGTGAAGCCGAGGCACGCCGCGCTGGCGATGGCCAGCCCGTACAATCGGAAGCACCAGTCCATGGTAGTATTTCCTGTGGCTGGTATAGCTTAGCCGGATGCTTCACTGCCTGCGTGAAACGTACGTACTACGTGAGTCACCATCAGTTCTGTTGGCATATGGGAGTGTATATATTTTCAGGCTGTCAACCGTTGGAGGTTTCGCCATTTCGCCGAGGCAAATTAAGAACGTTGATGGCTACCCGCTATGAAATGCATGTCCCGCTGCTTGATTGGGCTGGCCGTCACCAACGAAGTGTGTGCATTATTGGCGGCACTACGGCCATGTATGCTCGTCTGTTTGGTCATCGAGCGAGCTCGCGCGGAAGAAAAACATGGCGAAGATATATAGGGACGCGAGCGGCCATCCCTATGAATATTCACTACAATCCATCTTAGGCATTGAAAGGTTCAAGGTTACGGGTCACAAGCTGTGGAGTTATGTCTGGCAACGAGCACACAGAAATGAACTAGTGGCGAGGCAGGAAAATCGATCATTTGCGACGATCGCTTTAATTTGCGACGGTCGGCTGTCGCAAATAACCCTATTTGTGACGGCCCGTTTCCGGCCATCGCAAATAAAAGAAGCCGTCGCAAATAGACTCTAATTTGCGACAACTGCCGTAGGAACCGTCGCGAATAAGTAGGCGGTCGCAAATAAAGCTTATTTGAGACAACCTTTTCCACTAGCCGTCGCAAATAGCGTTACTTGCGACGGCCAAATCTAATGCCGTAGCAGTTAACTTGACCGTCACAAGTTAAAGACCTATACCGTCGGGTCGAACTCATTTCCAGACCGAGCTCGCTCGTTGCCTTCGTCCCCACGCCCGCCGCCGCCGCTCCGCCGACGTCGCCGCCGCCGATGCCGCCGCTCCACCGCCTCGAAGGTATGGCCGCTCCTCTCCTCTTCTCCCTCCTATCCATGGCCGCACCTTCCATGGCCGCCCCAACCCCCTCTCTCCCCTCCATAGCCGGCTCTCCTCCTCCTCCATGGCCGCCCCTCTCTTCCCTCATCCATGGCCACCCCTCCCCTCCCTTTCATAGCTGCCCCCCTCCTATCCGACCCCCTCCCCACCTTCCATGGCCGCCCCCTCCCTCCTTCCTCTCCTCTATGGTTTAATTTGTTTAATTAGTGTTGAATTTTTGCTTAATGTGTTGAATAAGTTATGTTAATTGGTTATTAGTTGATTAGAGGATTGAATTGTGTAATTTGTTGGTTAAATTAGTGATTAGTTGATTGAATTGTGTAATTTGTAGATTAAATTGTTGATTATTATAAGAATTGTTCTATTAAATTGATAATGCTCACTACAGGAATTCGTCAATAGGGCGTCGACCATATGAGTGTCGGTTGCCTACAGAAACAGACACCCATAAACTAAAGGTCTCGGTCAACCGATGTACTTAGTTGACGAAATAGATTTGACATCTTTAACATGTAAGTGCATTGGGGCCGACACATTTACGAGATATGGACGTCAGTTTCGGGTAGCCGACGCATTTAGATTTAAATGCGTCGGCCGTAGGAACCAACGCACTTACGTCACTTAAAAGCGTCGGTCCTTTCAAACCAACGCACCTAACGCGACACGTGGCGAGCGCACCGGGTGCGTGTTTGATTGTCGGTTCTGCAGAAACCGAGGCATTCATTCCATTTAAGTGCGTCAGTTACAGGAGACCGACACATATAATGAGCAACGTGGGCAGCCTACAGAGGGCGACTATGGACGTCGGTTTAGGCAAAACCAACGCACATAACATATTTTTTTTAAAAAAACTGCTTAATTCCTCTCCCTCCCCTGCTGGGGAGCCTCTATTTTACAGACAGAACAACAATATATACATCACAACAGATATAATTCAACAACATTTCAAACATAGCACCGTACACAAGTTCTCAAACGTTTGAAACACAAGCACAACGAAACACAAGCACAACAGTATGAAAATGAGTAAACGAAATTTAAATGTCGTTGTGGGACCCCCCACTCGCACGTCCTGCGCTCCCATCTCCTCCACTCGCACCTCCGTCGTTGATGTTAAGGAAATCATCGCCAACTTCGGGTGTTCCATGACGAGATCCCTGCGATAAACAAATAAAAGAGAAACTTAATAATTTAACATATTAACTTCAACTAGAACATATCAAAGCTCTCTCATTTCCTCTCACTCTCCCTTTCCCCCTCGCCCTCACTCGCTCTCCCACTCTCTCCGTCTCTTCCCCTCTCCCTCTATCTCTTTCTCTCTAGCTCCCTCTCTATTCATCTCTTCTTTTCTCTCTATCTCTCCATCTATGTATTTCTCTTCCTCTCTATCTATCACTTCTTTTCTCTCTCTATCTACCCCTCTCTCTATGTCTTCCTCCCCCTCTCTATCTATCTCTTCCTCTCTCACTCTCTCATTTGTTCCATCTTTCACTTCATCTCTCCGTTAAGTCTTTCCCTTTTCATATTAATATTGTGCTAATTAATATGTGATGTTATAATGAAAATATTGTAATAAGTATACAAGTCATGCATACCACTGCGTCTCCAAATTGTGATGGGTGAGTCTGCACCATAGGGAAATTCATTGGTGGGAAAACTACTTCAAGTTGTGAGATTATAATTAGAATCATTTTAAAATCAAATAAAGTGGTCAAATGCAAAAAATTACAGTTTACCTGGATTATTTTGATGCAGTCTAGAAGCCAACAGTGACATGAATCCGTAAGGTTGTGGAACACACGGTTGACCACTCTCAGAACTCTGCAATACAAATGGTTACGATATTACATTATATAACCCAAGTCAATAAGATAAGCAGTTTTACCTGTGAGGAGGAGCGAATCTGTAATGCTGGCTGCATTGGTCGAGGCATCATGTCGAGGTAAGGTTGTTGCGGTGGACCAAACTGAGAACTAGAGCTACCTTGACCCATGAACTGCATCAAATAAATTAGTTGTGGTATCTTGAGTAGAAACATTTGTAAATCGACATGGATCAAATAAGAAAATTATATATTACCTGAGACATATACAAATAATGCATCTGTTGCTGCAGCATCTGTGTCTGTTGTTGTTGTTGTTGTTGCAACAACAACCGTGTATGTTGCTGTTGTTGTTGCATACCCTCCTTGGTGCATCTCAATTCTCCTCATAATTCAGCCTCTGCGGAAGATTAAAATCGACTACCACCAACATTGGACAGCCGTCGTCTAGCATAAGCCTCACGCTCTACATACCCGTCGTCCAACTCAAGTCTACAAAAAATACAAGTGTGAAAAATCGACATTCATTAACATACGAATCATCATTATCTTTACACATACCTCCCATGTGGTAGACCTCCGCCGACATCATACGCCGCAGCGACATCCAACGTCTCTCTCAAATAGTCTGAATCAGGTCCATGGTTCTTCTTAAAACACTCATCATACTTTTGTTGTGATATATTTAGTTAACGGATTAATATAATACAAGATAAATTGAGTTGATGAATAAAAGCAACAAAGAATCAACATACATACCAATTTCTGCGTTGATGCCTCTTCACACAACACCTCCGGGCAATTTGGGTCTGAACCTTTGTGCCCTTTAAGATAAACCTCGAAAAACATAGGAGGCGTACCAGTTTCAGCTGTCTGCAATATCAAAATTCAACAATTTAATCAGTACAATTAATTGAAGAAATCTAAGTATGAATGTAAGAATTTATACCATCCGTTGTTCCATCCGAACATAACCATCCATCCGGCCATCTAAGTAACGGCGGCAGCGGCGGGCGGGGCGCGGGTGAGTAGGCGCGCGAGTGATAGGGAGAATGAAGCGTACGTGGGAGAAGAGAGGAGGCGAAGGGATTAGGTTTGGAGTGGGGCCCGCTTAAGAGCGTCGGTTTTGCCGCGGCTGACGCTCTTAGAGCCTGAGCCAGCCGGGCCCGCCGTATGAGCGTAGGTTTAACCGACGCTTTTATTATAAGCATCGGTTTGGCTGACACATTTAATATGTGTGTCGGTTGGCTCCAGAAAACCGACGCCTCTAACTTATGGGTGTCGGTTTTCTCAAACCGACACCCCTAGACGTGTTAAATGGGTCGGGGCCGATGCATATAGATAAACCGACACCCTATTCATCGTTTCCTATAGTGGCTTATGTTTAGGTTTATATTTAATTATGTTTAGGTTGATTTATGCTTAGGTTCAATTTTTTGTTAATTGAGATTAAGTTTGCTAATCTAAGTTTAGATCAATGCTTATGTCTATGTTTATGATAAAATTGTTTATGTTTATTAATTGATAAGTTACAATTGAATAATTGTTATGTTTGAAATTGTTTACATTTAACTGAATTGCTTTGTTTTTTAGATTATGGTTATAATTTTTAATTTGATTGTTTGAGTGTTACTATATGTACAAAAATGAGATTCGGGATAGGAGTGTAGTGTTAAATAGGTAGTGTTATGCAGTCAAAATTTTAGTACCTATTTTGGACGTGGACGGGTGGTTGTTCGGATTCAGGTTTTGTGTCTCGTGAGAAGCAGCATAAATCTTGCATACATTAACAATAATTTCTTCTGCTTTAAACTGCAGAGTCAAACATGGGTGAAGACCACAGTTGGATGTATACTGGCTGGAAGAGCAGAACTGGTGGTCACTCGGATGAGTGGTACATCAAGTTAGATAAACTTTTGGATCGAGCATTTTCGTTGTAAACAGAAGATATGGTGTGGTGCCCATGTACAAAATGTCGGGACACCAAGTTTTGAGAAGATGGGAGCTTTCATTTCACTTATGTCAAAACGGTTTCACTCCACATTATGAAGTGTGGACTTTCCACGGCGAGACTAAATCTCAAGTCATAGCAGAAGTGGATGAGGATGATGATATAACAGAGGTTGATAGGATGGATGAAATGCTAGAAGCTCTGGAAGCAGAGTATCCTCTTACAAATGAGGCAGAGGAGTTCTTCGAGGAGCTGAAAAAATCACAAGAGTCGTTGCATGAACACACGGTTAAAGATCAACTGCTACAATGATCTCATGAAATTGATCTGTGATATCCTTCAACAACCTCACAAAGCGCCTAAAGATATGTATCAGTCAAAGATCAAGATATCTGTCGGTGTTTGGATCCGGCAGATCTCCCGATACTACTGTTGGTAGATCGCGGAGTTGTAGTTCAGTAATGGGCGCGCAGAGATTCAAGAAGGTGAATGACAAGTAGACACAGAGATTTATGTGGTTCATACCACTTGAGCATAATACCCTACTCCACGGGGTGTGTTGGTGTTGTATTGAGCATGTGAGTCTAGAAGAAACTCCAGAAGAAGAAGCTTGCCTAGGTCAGGGAGTCTAGAAGCCGTCTGGAGAGGTCTCTTGTGTATCGTTGACCAATCCTTTTATAGTACAAGGACTGGTTGTTACATCGTTAGCCTGACCCGACATGTGGCCCCGGCGGTTACACATGCTTGATACATAATTAATGAGGTTAATTACCCTTAATAGCCCGGTAACGGGCCTTAAAAGTGCCGTTACCAGTATTAAGGGCCATCCAATCGTGTGTCATTAATATGGCATTAATGACACTTAATCGGGTCTTGAAGTCTTTGATTGCTCCTTAAAGGTCCGGAGCCATTGGGGGTCCACCAGCCTGATTGTTGAAGTTGAAGGTCCTGCAGTTCGGCCACGTGGCAGCTCCGGAGCTTACCGTCGTGGACGGGTAGGTCCGGTGCTGTTGGACACATGTCGGCACCGGAGCTTCCCTCTGTCTGGGGTTAGGTCCGGGGATGCCATACCAGTATCTAGTCCGGAGCTTTCCCATGTGTGGGCGATAGCTCCGGTCTTATGATACACGTGGCGGCCCTGGGACTAACCATGTCGGGGAAGCAGGTCCGGTTACGCCTGACATGTGGGGCCTTTTGAGGTCTTCAAATCCGGTAGATGGAGTTTCCTTGTGATCTTAGCAATCTCAAGGGATATCCGGTACATAGGGTACCGACAGTGGCCCCTTGGGCCCACCTCTGGGAGAGACCTTTTGGATGAAGTCATTCTGCCGGAGGTGGGTCCATTCTTCGGTTTTTGAGCCGTGTCTTCAAGGGTCTTCGGACGTGTCGTTGGCGATAGTTCGCAGTTAAACCACCGCCGCATGGCATATCCTGAATGCGGCAGGTGAGATCTTAGCGTGCGGATCTCACGCAATTGAACTTCGTCGGTTCTCGATACAAAAATTGTATCGGTTCCGTGCACCCTGTTAGGCCGCCGCCTTCGGGTTTCCCGCCTTTCATGATGACGACCGTTCGCCTGGGGTAAGGACCTCGACTTGATCGTCGGGGTGGCCCGGGCCTCCTTATCATTGGTAGGGTGAAGTTTTTGACTGGTATCATCGGCTCCTTTGCGGTTTCCATCCAAGCGTTGCGGGGGCTTACTTAAGAAGGAAAGCACATACCATTTGGGGGTTCTTTACGTCTTTCATTCGAACTTGCGCTCAAATCCCCTAAACTTTCGCTTGTTTTCCATCTCTTGCCTCGCTGTGCCGCGATGGAGTTGGGTCTCCACCATAGCCGACTGAAGACCGACGGTGATTTGAAGAAGGTCCGGACCCTCATGGGGTGGTACCCTGACTTCTTCAACCACTTGGTCCGCACCAACAAGCTTTCGTTCGAGAAGGAACACACCGGTGACATGGTGTACTTCTCCGCGTACACCATGGTGGGACTGATCCCACCTTTATCCTCTTTTTTCTTGATGCTGCTAGACTTTTATGGTCTGCAGCTGTACACCTTGGCCCCCACTCCATTCTCCTAGTGTCAATCTTTGTCCACTTCTGCGAGATGTGGGTGGGAATCCCCCCCTGCGTTGAGCTCTTCTGCACCTTCTTCATTGTCCACACTACTGACAGGAGTGACGAGTACCTTGGCTTCTACTATTTTGTGAAGCGCAAGAAGTGCCCGTTCAAGTACTTGCGGTCGTTCCCTTCTGGGAAGTGGGACGACTGGAAGAAGGATTGGATCGTTATCAGGGTGGAGGAGCACGAGAAGCAGGAGTTGCCAGAAGGTCTCCCCAACATCGACACTGCAGTTGGAGTGAAGCTCCAGTGTTATCGGACACCTTCAACCCTGCTCTGACCAGGATCCACCAGTGCGTGGAAGGAGGGGTGACTCCACAGGCGGTGTTTTGCAACTTTCTGACCAACAGGTGGGCTCCACTGAAGAAGAGGAAGAAGCTTGCTTGGGCTCTCAACAGTGTGTTGGATGACGACCGGATTGAGACCGATTTGAAGTCCAACATGGAGGGTGCAACTTTGGAGTTTCACCTCAAGAAATTTCAGCACGGCATCGACGTCGAAGGTGATGACTTGACTCCACCAGCAACTTTTCTCCCTCTAAACATGGAGGCGGGGTTCAGCAGGGAGCTCTGACGGACGATGCTGGTGCTTGACGATCTTGGTGTCGTTGAGAGGCGTTCGATCACCGGATTGGTGATCTCCGGAGCTTCTGAGGGAGGTTCCCCTTCCGTCCCAGAACAGAGAGTTGAAGTCGTAGGCAAGGACAAAGAGTTGGCCGAGCCCTTGAGCCGCAAGAGGAAGCTGAAGCATGCCGACAGAAGGTCCGTCAGACCTGCTTCTTCCGCAGCAGCTCCTTCTCCCCGGAGGGGGAGGTCTTCAACAGTGGCATCTACTCCAGTAGTGGCATCTTCCCGGGGTGCTAGCTTCGGCCATGTGACTCCAGTACCAGGGCCAGCTGAGGGCTCTGGGTCCGGAGGTCCTTCCTGGTCGAGGGGGGGGGGGGGGGCTCGACCAAGGCAACGCCGATAGCAGGAGTAAGCTCCGGTGGACCTTCTGGGACTACCACGCCAGTGGCGGTTGGGGCCAGCCCGGAGCGTCCAAAAAAGAGGTTCCGTTCTAACTGGTGCGAAAGCCTTCTGAGGTAATTTTTGATTTTTTACCCCAGTCAGTTGTTTTATTGTTGTAACTGTATTTTGAGTTTCTTCGTCCTTCATCCACAGCGTGCCTAAGAAAAGGGCTGAAGATCCGGTCCCTGCAACAATAGTTGAGGCTGTGCATGCTGAAGCTCCGGCTCCAATTCTAGCGCCGCCCCAAGAGGTGGCTGGGGCTGCGGCAGCTCCGACGCTGGCTGTCATGGTATCGGACCTTGACTTATCCCCAGAAGGTCCTGTGGTAGCGCCGGACCACGGGAATGAAGATGTACCAGCGGTACCAGCCCCGGAGGTTGAAGCTCCGGGCTTGGATGCTGATATATTGGACGCTCCGGCCACAGAGCCGGAGGTAGCTGCGATTTTGACCCTAGAGTTGGATGTTGTTGAAGCCCCGGCAGTCGAGCCGGTGGTTGATGAGGTCCCGGCAGTAGAGCCGAGTGTTGATGAAGCTCCGGTGCTTGAGCCGGTTGTCGAGGAAGCTCTGGCGGTAGAGCCGGTTGCTGGAGAAGTTCTGGCTGTAGAGCCGGTCATCGAAGAGGTTCTGGCGTCCGAGCCAGTTGCTGCGGAGGTGTCGGCACCTGAGCCCATGATGGTCGAAGCGCCAGCACCTGAGCCAGCGGAAGAGGAGGCGCCTGCGTCGGAGTCGGAAGTAGCTTCTGCTCCGACCGAACCTTCAACACATGCTCTGGAAATGGTGATCCCGGAGGTGCCCGCTGCTGATCCAGGGTGCCAAGATGAAGCTGCCGCCCCCCCGCCTGAGGGGCCAATTGTTGATGACCTGGCGGCGGGACCTTCGGAGCCAATTTCGGAGGTCGGAACTTCTGCTACAGGACCTTCCTCGGTGGCGGACGAGGCTATCCCGGAGGACGGCCCTAGTGCCGTGGAAGCTCAGGGGACCGCTCTTGTATAGTGGGACCCAATTTTTGTTACTAAAGACCCGCTGGAGCCAGCAGAGAGGACCCCGACAGGTCCGGACCCGATCCCCCTATCGTTGTCTATTGACAACACCTGCTCCAGTCTTCGCCAGGTCCAGCTGGCTTTCTACCACAACAACAAGGCCCTCGAGGAGGAGCGCCAAACCCTTAGGAGGTGGCGCAACCGGATCCAATTCGAGACCAAGCTGGCGCAGTCGAGGCTGGCTGACGACAAGGAGTGGATGCAGAGGGAGAAGGTCCGCCTGGAATAATGGGGTAAGCTACTGGATGAGAGGGAAAGCATGACGTGATCCCTCGACAACCAACCCCGGGCCATCTACGAGCAGGCCAAAGCTACTAATAGTGCAGCGGATGATCACCAGGAGAGGCTCGGCGCCATCCACACTAGTCTCGTCAAGCGCCGGGAGGCTCTTGAGGCGTGGAAGAGAAAGCTCAAAGATGAAGAGAAAAAACTCCTGGAGCTGCGGGATGACCTCGTGAAGAGGGAGGAAGAGCTTGTCCAAAAGACAACTCTAGCTGACAAGAGCCTCGAAGAGCGCACGAAGAAATTGGAGGAGCGTTGCGAGGAAGAGGATAAGAAGGCCTGGGAGCGAGGGTAAGATCTCTACAAGCAGGAGAATGTCGTCGTCGCCAGGGAGAAGAAAGTGCGGGGCCGAGAGAAGGATATGGTCAACCGCTGGAACGAGATCCACCTCCGGGAGGAAGAGCTCAGTAAACTCGAAAGGCAGGTTGCTGAAAAGATTCAGCAGAACGCCAAAGAGGTGGAGCGTCTTGCTCGGGAGAACTCGGAGCTTGCGGTGGCCAAAAGATCCTTGGAGGAGATGCGAAGCAAAAGGGCTGCAGAGTCCCAACAAGTTTGGGACTTCCTAGGCAAAGCCAACGACGCGCTGACGCCAAAGGGCTTTAGTCCTGTGCGTCCGGATGATCCGGAGCCGGAGATGGACTAGGCGTTGGAGGCGCTGAGTTCAGCAGGCAACAAGCTCACCCAGATGGGCGATGTCATCGCGGACCAGCTGGAAACTGAGGGACAGTCCCTGGTGAAGAACGTCGCAGAGTTCGTGCTGACGTGCTACACCAGCCGGGACCCTCAATTCCCTCTGGACCCGGTGCTTGAAGGCCCCATCGAAGGAGAGGGTGAAGCCACCCGAGCCAGCGTGTCAGAGGTTGCCCAGAAGGTCACCCAGTTCTTTCACAGGGTCTAGGACCATCTCTTTGTAGCTCCCACTTGTATTATCTCTTCTTCTTCTTCTCCAATTTTGTAATCTCTTGTCTCCAGATGAATGAAATCCAAATTTTTTGTGAATTTCATTTTTTTTCTTCAACACATTTGTCTCACTTGGCCCCTGGTAGATGTACACAATTTGATTGTGAACATGTACCAAGAGGATGTAACAGTTGTTGAAGACTTGCGTGCTTCAAACTTGTAGAATGTAGGTCCGAAGTCTTCGATAGTGTAGGCCCCCTGAGGTTGTTGGAGCTTAGTGGCTCCGACATTGACCCTCGTCGGAGCTTAGTAGCTCCGGCAGTAGTCTCCATTAATGCGTAGAGCATCGACGGTTAGCCCTGTGGGGTGTCGGAGCTTGGTAGCTCCGGCAGTGACCTCTGTCAACACATGGTGTGTCAACGGCAGACTCCACTATAGAGTCTTTCCACCATCTTTATTCACGTTGATGTCTTGCCCCCTAGCTTTACTAGTGCTGAGTAGCTCCAGCGATGCTCGATATCAATGTTTGAACATCGACCACAAGCCGCCTAGAGGATGTCAGAGCTTTGGCAGCTCCGGCTTCATTCACTATCATCATGAAATATTTATTTTTCCTGCACACTGAAGTCAAGAAAAATAGTAAAATCTGTTTCCTATCTATAACTTCATTGCGGCTTACTATTCCCGAGAAAGTTTTAGGTCGAACACAATTCTAAATACAATCAAGAGCGCCGTCTTGTTTCCTTCAGGTCCGATCGTTTCTGGACTCGCCTTACTTCGGCCTGCTGGGGTGTAGGTAGAGTGGCGTACTTAGGGTGCATGACCAGGCTAAGTCGATAGCACACTTCGGCCCTAGATTGGCTTGGTGACATTCAGACGAGTAGACCATCAACAATGTTTGGACTCAGTAGAATAGACAATGCAACTCGAATTGTACATGAACTGGTCGAACTAAAGTTTCTTAAGGACTGCACAACTTTGTTATAGACAAGAAAGAGAAAAACAAAAAATATTGAGCCTGTACAAAGTAAATGCACGTGGAGTCTATTTTCACACAATGATGTCTTTCATTATAGGTCCGGGGTACAGGGAAAACAAGTGCACTCTTAGGGTACGGAACCAGGCTAAGTGTGTTTCGTTTCTCGTTTGACCCAAGGTAGCTAGCTAAACTTTTAGTTCTGAGATTGTGACAAGTGTTGCATGGACGTTGCGGACCTGACGGGGTAGGTCCGGCTGCCCTCCCGGAGGAGCTACCCAACTCTGTACAAAGACTCTATAACATACATCACATGATATTACAGACTCACCTCCGTGATATTAAGCATAGAACTTACGGAGGTGCTCAATGTTCCAAGGATTTGGGAGAGGTGTCCCATCCTCAGTTGCCAAGCGAACGCATCCGGGACGGGATACTTTGATCACTCGGAAGGGTCCTTCCCAACTGGGGGAGAGTTTGTTTAACCCTTCTCTGGATTGTATTCTCCGTAGAACCGGATCGCCTTCCTCGAGTTGCCGGCTGTGAACATGTCGTTGGTGATAGCGCCGAAGAGCTTGGCGGTATCGGGCATTCTGAATAGCTGCTCAACACCTTCCCTCTTCAAGGAGGTCAAGGTCTTCACGCCGGAGCTGGTCCTGTGTGGCTTCGTCGAAGGTCCGGACCCGGAGCGACCCCAAGGTGATTTCCGGAGGAAGGACTGCTTCAGCTCCGTATACTAGGAAGAAGGGTGTCTCTCCAGTTGACCGGTTTTGAGTTGTCCTGTTGGCCCATAGAGTGGGCAGAAGCTCTTCGATCCAGTTGGCTCCATGTTTTTCCAGGCGCTCATATGTGCGCGTTTTGAGTTCTTTCAGGATTTCTGCATTTGCTCTCTCGGCTTGGCCATTGCTTGCCGGGTGAGCTACGGAGGCGTAGCTGACTTGGATGTCGAGGTCTTCGCAGTATCCTTGGAAAGCAGAGCTTGTGAATTGGGTCCCATTATCTGTTATGATTTTGTTCGGGACTCCAAATCTGCATACGATGGACTGCAAGAAGTTGAGAGCTGATTGCTTGTTTATTGTCACAACTGGAGTTGCTTCTGGCCGTTTGGTGAATTTGTCAATGGCAACATACAGGAACTTGTAACCTTCGACGGCCCTTGGGAAAGGTCCCAAGATGTCCATCCCCCACACAGCGAAAGGCCATGTAGGAGGTATCATTTGTAGAGGCTGAGCCGGTGTGTGAATTTGTTTTGCATGAAACTGGCATGCTTCACATTTCTTCACCAGTTCAGTTGCATCCTGGAGCGCTGTAGGCCAGCAGAAGCCTTGCCGGAAGGCTTTATCGACCAGCGTGCAGGAAGACGCGTGGTTCCCACACTCGCCTCCATGGATTTCTGCGAGGAGCTCACATCCTTCTTCCCTTGTAATGCACCGCATTAGGACGCCATTGGCACCGCGCCGGTAGAGATCCCCTTCTACCAGCGTGTATCTTTTAGCCAATCTGGCTATTCGGTCAGCGAATACATCATCGTCAGGAAGGATATTGTCTTTCAAGTAGCTCCGGATCTCCGAGATCCATGCATCGGAGCTTTCTTGAGCATTTGAGTCTTGCGTGCTGGGTTGCTCGGAGCGTCTGACAGCACCTACGACCCTTGATGGATGCCATCGTAACAGGGCCATCGGGACCACCAGCTTCGAGGTGCTGGTCTCGCCCCCTTCGCTCAGTTCGGCGGGCTGAGCTGTTGGTCTTGACAATCTTCGGACGAAGGTTCCGTCGGGAACCGGAGCTCCGGTTGAAGCTTTCGTCGAGAATTCGTCAGCTTCAGCGTTGTTGAGATGCTGGACATGGCAAAGATCCAGGACTTCGAAATCCTTCTGAAGCTTCTGGACTTCAAGTAGATATGCAACTAGTTGAGGGTTGTTGCATCAACATTCACCTTTGACTTGTTTTATAACGAGCTGCGAATCACCCTTTACCAACAGCTGCTTGACACCATATGATAGTGCCACCTTGAGCCCATAGGTTAATGCTTCATACTCCGCCATGTTGTTGGTCGCATTGAAGTCATGGTGAGCCATGTATTTGACCTTTTCCCCGGTGAGAGCGAGGAGAAGGATTCCAGCTCCGGCCCCCTGCTTCTGCACGGAGCCGTCGAAGTAGAGAGTCCAGTGAGGCTCAGTGAAGAACGAAACCTTAGGTTCCGGCTTTTGCTCACTGGGCCCCCCAGGATTTGATGGAGAGGGGGTCCATTCCGCCACAAAGTCTGCCAATGCTTGACTCTTGATCGCTTGTCTTGGGACGAATTCAAGATCGAACTCGGCCAATTCCGCTGTCCACTTTGCAATGTTCCCAGTAGAGTTGGGGTTATGCAAGATTGCATGCAGTGGATAAGAGGTTACCACCAAAATCTTGTGAGCTTGGAAGTAGTGACGAAGCTTCCTAGAAGCGATAAGAACTGCGTAGAGCAGCTTATGCACCTCTAGGTACCGAGTCTTGGTGTCATGGAGTACCTCACCGATGAAGTACACTGGGAGCTGGACTGTCTGGACCCTCCCGGAGGGGCCCGAAGCTTCCTCCTTATCAACTCGGACCCTCTCGGAGGGGTCCAGACCTTCTTCGGGGACCTCCATGTTCTTACTAGAGGAACCAAAAGCTTCTTCTGAAGTGACCCGGACCTTCCCAGAAGGGTCCGAATCTTCTTGTTCAGCAACAGTAACTCCTTCATTTGAAGGAGGTTGATCCTCTGGTGTCTCACCTCGAGGATCCGGGTTTGGGGGCTGGGACCCAGACTCGCCTTCAGGTAGTTCTGGACCTTCCCGGAAGGGTCTGGATTCCTGAACTGGGGATGGTTCTGGTCTTTCTGCAACCAGGACCATGCAAACAACTTCGTCAGTTGTTGAAATGTAAAGCAGAAGTGGCTCACCAGGGTTCGGAGCTACCAAAGTTGGTAGAGTGGTGAGGAGCTGCTTCACCTCTTGGAATGCCTTTTCTGCTTCTTCAGACCATTGGAATGGTCTGAACTTCCTCAATAATTTGAATAAGTGTAGTGCTCGTTCCGCCAGTCTTGAGATGAACCGGCTGAGGGCAGCTAGACCCCAGTCAGCTTCTGGACATCCTTGATGCGAGCTGGTGGCCGCATATCTTCAATAGCTTTAATCTTCGCCGGATTTGCTTCTATTCCTCGGTGGTTCACCAAGAATCCAAGAAGCTTTCCGGAGCTAACCCCAAAGACACATTTGTCTGGGTTCAGCTTTGTGCATGTGATTCGCAACTTGTCGAAGACAGCTTGTAAGGTGTCAAGAAATGACTCCTTGTTCTTGATCTTGACGATGATGTCATCAACGTACACTTCCACTACATCTCTAATAAGCTCTCCAAAAGTTTTGTACATAGCTCGCACAAATGTTGAAGCAGCATTTTTGAGACCGAATGTCATGGCAGTGTAACAGTACAATCCATCTACTGTGATGAAGGCAGTATGCTCTTCATCTTCCATAGACATTCTGATTTGATGATACCTAAAGTATGCGCTAGGAAACACAGTAGTTCACACCTGGAGGTGGAATCCACTATCTGATCTATTCTAGGTAGTGGAAATGGATCCTTTGGGCATGCCTTATTCAATGTTGTGTAGTCGATACACATCCGAAGCTTCCCGCCGGCCTTGGGTACAACGACTGGGTTTGCCAACCATATTGGATGGAATACTTCCCGGATGAATCCAACTTCGAGCAACTTCTTCACTTCTTGACGTATGAAGTTCTATCGCTCTACTGATTGCTTCTGAGGCTTCTAATGTACAGGCCGAGCGTGAGGATAAATCTTCAGATTTTGCTCAATCACCTCCCTAGGGATCCCAGGCATTTGGGACGATTGCCAGGCAAACACATCGACATTAGCCCGGAGGAAAGTGATGAGCACGAGTTCCTATTTGTCGTTCAGACCTCCCGATATACAGGTGGTCTGAGCAGCGTCGGAACCAATTTGGACGACTTTGACGGGAATGTCGGTGTCGCCGCTTGGTTGCACACGAGGTGCGGAAGTTGAGCCTCGATGACGAATGCTCAGGGGCTTCGGAGCTTGCTCTTTTTCGGAGTCTTCCTCCTGCGCTGTAGCAAGCGTGTGGAGTTCTTCCAGAGCAGTAACTCCGGCAGTGCGGTCTCTGCGGATCCGGAGAACGCGTGACAGTGTTGGCATCTTCAACACCAAGTAGCCATAATTAGCAGCTACCATGAATTTGTACAAAGCTGGCCTGCCCAAGATGGCGTTGAATGGTAAATTGATCTGCGCCACGTCGAAGACCAACTTATCGGTCCTGTAATTCTCCCGAGTTCCGAAGGTCACCGTGAGAGTAATGGCACCGAGTGGAGTTATGGCCCCCGGACCTACTCCGGAGAAATGTCGGGAGGGGCGAAGATCCGAAGGTCAGAGCTGAAGCTTGATGAAGGCATTGAAGCTTATGAGGTTCAGCCCCGAACCTCCGTCCACCATTACGTGGTGGAGCTGGATGTTATTGATGGTTGGAGATACCATCAGTGGAAGTCAGCCAGCTCCGATCATGTTCCGAGGCAGTCCGAAGCATCGAAGGTGATGGCAGTATCCATCCACTTCCGATGAGGCTTCACCCTGGCGGTGGGAGCTACCGAGGCCATGTCCCGCCGCATTGTCTTGAGGACAAGGCGGGTGGTGATGTCCCATGAACCACCAAAAATGGTATTCATGGTCTTTCGATGCTCGTTGTCGGAGTCGTCGTCAACGGAGGTGTAAATAGCCTTCAAGACCTTTTTGGGGTCCTGAAAGCCTAACTCCTCTTCAGCCGGAGCTTCGTCAACATTTTGTTTTCCTTCCCTTTGACGGAAAGGAGCTTCCTCCCGGCGCTTGTTGTAGCGACAAGGTTCTGGACCTCTCGGCAGTTTTCCAGGTTGTGTCTGTCCGTCTTGTGTATGGGACACCACATCTTGGAGCTGCCACCGTCTTCAGATGACGGCCGAGGTCGTTTCTCGAGGCGTGGCCCCCGGCCACCCGGGGCTGCGGCAGCAGCGGCAGTAGGTGTGCCGGCCGACAACTTCTTCTTGTCGTTGGACTTTTTCTTCTTCTTGCCACTCCCGGAGGTAGCGGCTTCACCCTTGGAGGATTTATGTTGACCTTCGGAGGTGGTTGGGAGTGCATTTCATGCCCCTCCGCAGCTTTGGCGCACTTGTCTGCCAAACTAAAGAGTTCCATGGCGCTGGTGACTTCCTTGGTCGCTAGCTTCTCCAGAATTTTCTTATCTCGAATGCCCTGCCTGAATGCTACAATAACAGAAGCGCTTGAGATAGAATGAATGGTATTTTGTACCTGGGAGAACCTCTGGATGATAGATCGCAAGGACTCTCCCCCTTTTTGCTCAAAAATATCCAGTTTCGTGCCTGGTCGGGTGTATGAGCTTCCGAAATTGGCTGTGAACTGTTGGCACAACTCCTCCCAACTGTTGATGGATTCAGGCGAAAGGCTCATGAACCAAGACCTGGCAGTCCCAGTTAAATCCACAGGGAAATAATTGGCCATCACGACCTCATTTCCCCCAGCCGCAAGGATAGCGGTGGAGTAGATTTGGAGAAATTTAGCGGGGTTAACAGTCCCGTCAAATTTCTCCGGCAAATGAGGCCGGAAATTTTGTGGCCATATGACCATGCGTAGGTGCATGGCCAAGGCAGAACATCCTCCTCCTACTCCCTCAGGAGCAGGACTGTCCTGAGCCTCTCGCCTCTCGCGAGCACGCTCGATGTGGACGCGACCGTCCTGTTGCCGGTAACGACGATCAAGCTCCGCCTGGAGGTCGTGAGTTGAAATCCTTGTTACCGTGTGAGTACGTCGAGCCCTAGAGGGTAGAGACGTCGCCTATTGAGACGCAACACGTCTCCTGTGCTGTGAAGCTTGCGGACTGAGTCTACCCGATAAAGTCCGATGCTGTGATGGGGCCCGCCCCAAGGGGGGAGGACCTTGATTGCCGATGTCATTGGCTGCTGCTGCAACCAGATGATGCATATCAGCTCTCCACTGCTCCATTGCACCCTGGGGTGCTCCTGGAGGTGGTGGGCATTGGAGAAGAGCACGCACAACATTAAGCATGTGTTCGGGGTTGTTGTTCGCCGATGCAATGATCGATGCGGACGCCCCATCTCGACGTCCAGCTTGATTCGCCGGAGCGGATGGTGGCGGCGGTGGCATGATTCCTGCTGGAGCTACATCATCTGCTGGCTGCTGCATGTTGGAGGGATTGCCTCCAGCAGGTTGCACAACATGGTTACCGTTGGATGATCCAGCAGCAGAATTCACCATCTTGGAATCTCAGGCCCTCCCCCTACCTGGCGCGCCAACTGTCGGAGTCTGGTTCCGGAAATTCTCCCGGTACTACTGTTAGTAGCCCTCGGAGTTTCTTAGTTCAGTTGGGGCGCGCGGAGATTCAAAACAAGATGGTGACTTGACACGAGGATTTACGTGGTTCGGGCCGCCTGAGTGTAATACCCTACTCCACGGGTGTGTTGTTGTTGTTGTATTGAGTGTATGAGAGCGTGAGCCAGAGAGAGGCCGAAAAAAGTCTCCCTGTGTATTGCTCGACCCGTCCTTTTATAGTACAAGGGCTGGCCGTTACATTATTAGCCTGACCCGACATGTGGCCCTGGCGGGTACTGATGCCTAATACACAGTTAAATGTGCTTAATTCCCCTTAATAGCGTGGTAATGCCCCTTAATGGTGGTGTTACTGGTATTAAGAGTCCTTTGATCGTGTGTCATTAAGATAACATTAATGACACATAATCAGGTCTTGAAGTCTTTAATGTTCCTTGAAGGTCCGAGCCGTTGGAGGTCCACCAATCTGCCTGTTGAGGTTGAAGGTCTGGCGGTTGGACGCGTGGCAGCTCCGGAGCTTACCGTCTTGGACGAGTAGGTCCGGTGATGTTGTACACGTGTCGGTACTGGAGCTTCCCTCTGTCGGGGGTTAGGTCCGGAGGTGCCACACAGGTATCTAGTCCGGAGCTTTCCCATGTATGGAATGTAGCTCCGGTTTTACGATACACGTGGCGGCATTGGAACTAACCATACGAGGGAGGCAGGTCCAGTTCTGAGTGACACGTGGGGCCTTCGGGGGTCTTCAACTCAGATATGTGGAGTTCCTTTGCACTCTTTGCAGTTCCAAGGGGTATTCGGTACGCAGGGTACCGACAACACCAGACTAGTCCGCACTTGACCGAACTAGTCCGATATCTCGAGATTTGATCTGGTTGTTAAGTGTTGCAGGTTCCGACAAAATACAAAAATGCCTATTCACCCCCCCTCTAGGCCACATTCATTTGGTATCAGAGTAAGGTTCTTCAAGAAGGAGACTAATCGCTCGAAGAGATCATGTCGGACATGAAAGACGTACACGAGAGCAACAACCAAGAGAAGGTTGATGAAGACAAGAACCAAAAATTGGAGAAGCTCCTCGAAGCCATTCAGAACTTCGAGGATGACGATGAGGAGACGTTGGAACTCAAGGCTCTCCTAAGGAAGAAAACCCTTTCCAAGGGAAAGCTGAAAATCGAAGATGAAAAGAGAAAGAAGGGGAGTAGTCACACCGACTACTCCCGATATCCTTTTAATTATGATCACCTAAATCCAAACAATAATCACTATCTATCTATTCCACTTGGAAAAGCCTCACACTTTGACGGCAATGACTACTCAATGTGGAGGCAAAACATGAAAATGCATTTGATTTCTCTCAATCCAAGTTTGTGGCACATAGTATGCACAAGAATAGATACCCCTGATGATGATGAGGAGCTCACACCTAGCCAAGAGCAAGCAATCCATCAAAATGCTCAAGTTGCTGCAGCTATCACCTCATCGCTCAGTTGTGATGAGTTTACAAAAGTGGATGGACTCGATACTGCAAAAGAAATATGGGATACATTGCAAACCGCACATGAAGGCGATCATCATGTGCGAGAAGCGAATATCGAGATGATTGAAGGCAAGCTAGGAAGGTTCGCAATCAAAGAAGATGAGTCGCCACAAGACATGTAAAACCGATTAAAGATGCTCATCAACAAGGTGCGAGCATATGGAAGCAAGAAGTAGAACGACCACGAGGTAGTGAAGCTCATCCTTAGAGCCTTCATGCCTCGCAATGTCACCTTGTGCTCAATGATACGAGAAAGCCCCGGATACAAGAAGATGACCCCGGATGAGCTACTCGGGAAAATCATAAACTTTGAGATGATGGAAAAACAAGCTAAACATGTTAAGGAAATTGCCGACCTCACCTCGGCAAAGAAGAAAGGGGTCGCTCTAAAGTCCACTCTCAAGCCCTTGTCTAAAGAAGCTCGAGAAGCTCAACTATAAGAAGACGGTGATGATGAAAGCAGTGACTTGGATGAAGATGACATGATACTATTCATGAAGAAATTCAAGAAGATGATGAAGAAGAGACAAGGCGCTAAATCAAGTGAGGGAAAGTACAAGGAAAGATCAAAGCCAAAGTTGAGGCAGGCATGCTATAATTGTGGTGAGTATAGCCACTTTATAGTTGATTGCCCATATGAAGAGAACAAGAAGAAGACCAAAGAAGCAAAGCCTCAACCCAAGAAATTCTTTAAGAAGAAGAAATAAGCCGAACAAGCGCATATAGAGAAACAGTGGGACTCAAATGATGAGTCCTCATCAGAAGAAGAAGAGGATATGGCTAGCATAGCCATCGAAAAGACATCCAAGAAGTCCACTCTCTTCCCTACTCTCGGCGCATGGAAGGAGAACGACACTTGCCTCATGGCAAGGGAAGTTAAACGCAAGGTAACAACAAAACTCTCTTCCGTGCATTCCTATTCTAGTGATAGTGAAATTAATAGTGATAATGAAGATATGCTCATTGGGTTAGATAAGAAAACAGCCACAAAAGTGAAATTCTTACTTGATCAACTTGTTGAGAAGGAGAAGCTGATACATCATCAAGGAGACATGATTATCTCCCAAAAGGAGGAATATGTTGAACTTGACAAGCTTCTAGAACTTGAAAAGGAGCGAAGCAAGTCACTAGAGCTTGAATTAGCTTCAAGCAAGGAAGCTTGCCTGGAGTTAAGCGACTCAAATGCTACAATCAAGGACGAACTTGCTAACCTAATAAAGGTTAACAAGATCCTTGAAGTGCAAGTTGGGTCACTCAAGCAAGGTGACCCTTCATCCTCTTCAAGTTCACCTTCTCAACCCATTAAAACTGAAGTTGCTTCTACTTGTACATGTCGTAAAGTTGACACCAGCTTGAAAGATAAGTCAACCTCTACCAAGGACAAGCATCCTTCACAAAATGGCATATTTGACAAGGAGAAGATCAAATATGCACGTAGTGCATACTTGGTCACAAGACCTCCAAATGTCAAATATGGCATTGGTTACTTTTATGGTGAAAAGCAACATGCTAGAAGCCATAAGAATAACAAGGAGAGCAATGTCTTTGTAAAGGGAAGACCCTCTCAAACTGTAAAATCCAAAATTAATGAATCCAACACGCATGATCACCGGACTAGTCCGATCCGGATCCGGACAAGCCCGGTCTTCCGGAAAAGTCCGATCTCCCATACTAGTCCCGTGTATAAACAACAACAATTGCTATTTAGAACTTTCAATGCATCTTATGTCTTAATGAGAAGTAATTTTGCCAAAGTTTATGCTCATTATGTTGGGCCACACCATGGGAACACCAAGTCTCATGTGTGGGTGCCCAAATCCCTTGTGACTAACCTAAAAGGACCCAAGCAAGTTTGGGTACCTAAAACCAAGGCATAATTTGTTTTTGCAGGCCTACTCCTCTGGTGGATCTAAATGGTTGCTAAAAAGTGGCTGCACCAACCATATGACCGGAGAAAGAAGGATGTTCATTGAGTATGAAGCAAATGAGGATCCAAGCGAGGGCATCTATTTTGGAGACAATAGTCAAGGAAAGGTGCTTGGTACCGTCCTTGTAGCGCGTGCCAAGCCGGGAAGCAAGTTGGAGCACCTCATCCCGCGAAGAACGTCATGAATACAACAAGACCGCTCGAGCTACTTCACATGGACTTATTCAGTCCAATTGCCTACATAAGCATCGACGGTAACAAATATGGTTTAGTAGTTGTTGATGATTTTGCTCGCTTCACTTGGGTTTTCTTTTTACATGATAAGTCAGAAACACAAGGAATACTCAAGAATTTCTTCAAGCGAGCTCAAAATGAATTCTCATTGACAATCAAGAACATTCGAAGCGACAATGGCACGAAGTTCAAGAACACACAAGTGGAGTACCTAGATGAAGAAGGCATAAAGCACGAGTTTTCAGCTCCTTACTCCCCTCAACAAAACGGAGTTGCCAAAATAAAGAACCAAACCCTCATAGAGATGGCGAGAACAATGCTCGATGAGTACAAGACCTCAGATCGATTTTGGGCGGAAGCGGTCAACACCCCTTGCCACGCCATAAATCGACTTTATCTTCATCGAGTACTCAAGAAGACATCCTATGAGCTACTAACCGGTAACAAGCCTAATATTTCATATTTTCGAGTTTTCGGTTCCAAATGCTATATTTTGAACAAGAAGCCTAGGACTTCAAAGTTCGCTTCGAAGTCCGATGAAGGTTTCTTGCTTGGTTATGATTCGAACACTTACACCTATCGTGTCTACAACAAGACCTCCGGACTTGTTGAAGTAGCATGTGACATAGTGTTTGATGAAACTAATTGCTTTCAAAAGGAGCAAGTTGATCCATGTGTGCTAGATAAAGAAGAAGCTCCTTGTCAAGAATTGAGAAGAATGGCATTAGGCGAAGTTCAACCACAAGAGCCACCTCTACATATGCATGAGGAAAATGAACCACAAGAGGAGACCAATGGTCAAGGGGGAGCTTCCATACAGGATCAACCTCAAGAAAGTGAAGATGATCAACAAGTCAATGAGGGCAACCATTTAGGGGGAGAAGAAGATGATCATGAAGATTCAAGACAGCAAGTAGGTCCTCCAAGAAACAAAACCCCATTGCCTTATTGTAACACCCTCATTTTCATGCATCATGCCTTGCATACACTCATATACATGTTTAACATTAACCCACAACAAGAGGAACGAGTTTGAAATTGATTTGGAGCAAAACCGCACTTAAAATGAAGGAAAGTGCGGAATAGTCCGATTTTACTGAGGACTAGTCCGATTTCTCTCTAACTAAAAACTGACTTGTCCAATTTTGCTGCGGACTAGTCCGATTTTGCCTCTAGAAACCTTCAGACTTGTCCGATTTTGTGCGGACTAGTCCGATATTCCAAGAATCCTTGAAAATTTGCTAAGTCCATGGACCTTTCTGGACTAGTCCGGTGTTCTAGTGGACTTGTCCGATTTCCTCTCTGTTTAAAGTTGTACTTGTCGGATTTTTGGCCAGACTTGTCCGATTTTCTCTCTGGACGACTTCGGACTAGTCCGGTCCTTTCCGGACTTGTCCGATATTTCGCGACTCCGAGTTGATCTTTTGTTTTACGACTTGTTTCTTGGGTTTCATGTTAAGTGGGCCTAGGGACGTCGTGCCTAACTCTTTTAGAGCCCATGTGGGACTCTAAACCGGCCTCTACTCCTCTCAAACTCGAAATCCATCTAACCCTAGCCTCCACCTCTATATAAACAACCCCACCCCTTGGTTTGACATCTATTTGCCACTTTTCCACCCCACCAAAACCCTAGTTCGTGGAGATCCACCACCAAGGAGGGAGGAGAAGATCCCAAACAAGAAGAAGAAGAGGAGGAAACGAAAGAGGATCAAGATCTCCATCAAGCTTTCGTTCTTCAACACCAATTCATCTCCAAGTTCATCACCAACCCTGGATCACCAAGATCCAAGTGCTACCTCCAAGTTTCTTGATTCATTGGAGCTCTAAACACCTGGTATACCTTCTAGTCTCTTTTTCTTACGTAAATTCAACCCCAAATCTCCCAATTCACATCGATCTAGAAAACCCTAATATGCTGATCTCGCAGAGTGCGGACTTGCCCGGTCCCTAGCGGACTAGTCCGATCTTCCTAGTTAAATTGGGTTGAATTAATTCTAAAATTTGACCTAATCAACTCCAAACCTGTATAAACTTGTTAAGATCTATTAGAACTAGCTAGTAATCATTAAAAGCAATCTATTAACAAGTTCTACCTTGCATTTGCATTAATCTTGCATGTCATGTCATATTGAGTAATATTTGTGCACTCTTTGATTGTGTTTCTTGTCTTGTATGTTTATTGTGTGGATTAGACGTATTTGCGCTAGAGAGTGCCTCGGAGGATCTACAACACCAAGAGTTTGAAGGCTTTGACCCTAATCAACTGCAAGAGCAAGGCAAGTGTCCTTGAAGCATATTGATCCTATTTTGACAATAAATGTTTTGTTTGCAAAACTGCATGCTTGTGTCAATTTGATAAGAATCCTATGATAGGAATTTTACTAGCTTTGTTTGACCACCCTTGTCATCTGGAATTATGGTAGAGAGTCGGGATGGGCTTTTACCTTTATGCTTCGCTTAATTAATTGGGATGGGAAAACAATACTACACATTAATGATGTATTATGAGACTATGATTAACATGAACTGGTTAATATGATATGATAATGGGTGATCTAAGCAAGCCTGGTATGTGGATGGGTTGGATGATATGGTGGTTTGCTTGCTTTAGATCTAAGGACCGGTTCATGCGAGAATAAGACAGGACTACAGTGCCACCACGAGGCCAAGTATGAGTGCAGCGTAGCTGATTAATTAGGGCTTTGCCAGTTCTATTTGGACCATTATGGATGCTCGTGGAAGGGGTAGTCGGATTGGCTTTGTTGATGATTGGTGGGACTACCCTGGGATCCGAATGGCTCAAGAGGGGGCCCTTGGTTGAAGATGTGCTTTGTAGGAGACATCGCCACTGGTGAAACCTCAGTGGGGTCTAAATAGGCTAGTAATCCCTTTGTAAAGGCTATTTTGTGATCTCTTGGACATACACCAAAGGAAGTGTAATTGGCGAAAGGGAGGTTCTTTAGTCGCTGACGGGTGATGAAATCACAAACACATGGGTAAAGCGACACAACCTCTGCAGAGTGTGTCTAAAACTACCATGATAGCCGTGCTCCCGGTTATGAGCACCTGGACAACTTCCATGATTAGAGGGAACTCGGTATTGGGATGGTTATGGTTTGGTAATGGTTATGGTTGGTTATGAATTAATTTCTGTTATTGAATATGGTTATTGGCAAATGGTGAAATGTGGAATTATTGACGATGGTAGTGAATTCAGACTGGTATTATGATATTACTTATGATTATGATGGGTTCACATACATGTAATATATTGCTTTTCAAATGTTTTAATGTACTTTTCAGCACTCAACCATTATTATTGTCATCATTTGAATCAGCCACATGTCATACTTTCCATACTTGCTGAGTATGACATGTACTCACTCTTGCAATCCCCCCAACAGTTGTAGGTCACGATTGGGAGTTTAATGGTGATAATGCGGAATTCTAGGCCGTGTCTATCGTCAGCTTGCCTGTGGTGTTGATTGGAGCTGCGCTACCCTATCGCCTATGCTGCCTAGCTGTTTAGTTTGCTTATTTAAGTTTATTTTCACTGCATTAGTTGAACTTGTCATTAATATTCATTAGAGTTTGTATTCGAGGATAATATGGTTTGTGTAATAAAACTTGGTTAATTAATCTTGTCTTGTGGTAATTTTCTGTATACTCTTTTGTGAATGCACTCGTGTATGTGTGTTGAACATCCTGGGCACACATATGCGTTAGCTTGGTTCATTTTTCGGAACTGGGCATCACAGATTGGTATCAGAGCCACAGGTTGACCGTAGGATGCAGCCTAGATAGAATGGACACTTTAGAGCACATATGAGCACTTAGGAATCAATGTGTTTTTGCTTGGAGTGCTGTTTGCTATATATATTGCTTGCTTGTGTGCTTAATAGAGGATTTTGGGATGCTTTAGCATTTCCATGTCCACCTAGGCTAGTTAGTTGTTTAGTTTCATATCCCTTGATGCATATAGTTGGGGGCATTTTCTAATTCTTACCTATTGCTTTTCTCCAGATGGTGAGGACTCGCAACCAGAGGGATGGCAATTATGAGGAGGAGAACAATGGAGTGCCTCATAACAACATTGGACAAGGATCTACTCAGGGAGCTATCAACATTGAGCAGCTATTGGCTATGCAAAACCAGCTCATGCAGACCATGATACAAACTATGGGACACCTGCAGGCTGGCAATATCAACAATCAGCCCTACATGCCTCCATCGCCACCCCCGCCTCCTCATAACTGATTGGTAGAGTTTATGAGGACTAGGCCATCGACCTTTGCTCAAGCCGCTAACCCTATGGATGCGGATGATTGGCTCAAGTCCGTGGAGAAGAAGCTAGATATTGTCCAATGCAGTGACCGAGAGAAGGTCTTGTTTGCTTCTCATCAACTAGTTGGAGCAGCTGCGGATTAGTGGGATTCTTATTTCAATGCTCATGAGAACCAAGAGAGAATTACCTGGGCAAAATTCAAGGAGAATTTCCGTTCTCATTATGTGCCGGAGGGAGTGATGGTCTTGAAGAGGCAAGAACTTGAGAGCTTGAGGCAAGGGAGATCAAGCGTGAGTGAATATCTCAATAAGTTCACTCAACTCTCAAGATATGCGCCTGAGGATGTTAGTCGGGACATCCGGAAACAATACATGTTTATGAGAGGCCTCAACAATGAAATTCAAGTGCAATTGCTCAATTGTGACTATGCAAACTTTCAGAAGCTATTGGACAAAGCAATTGTGGTTGAGAACAAGATTCGTGAGATGGAGCAAGACAACAAGAGGAAGGCGCTATATCAAGGACAGCAACAAGGAAGTAATGTGCGCCCTCGCTTTGCGCCGTCCAATGCGCCTTATTTCAGCTCTTCTATTCCTGCTCAGCGCCCTGGTTATGCACCGCGCCCAACTCAGTTTGTGCAACAGCGCCCTGTCATGCAAGCACCTAGGCCTCCAATGCCTTATGCGCCTCGTGCTAATTTTCCTGCTGCAAGTGTTCAAAACCAAGCTCGTCCCAATAATTCTGGTGGAGTTAAAAAGTGCTATACTTGTGGAGAAGCTGGACACTTTGTGCATCAATGTCCTATGTCAGGCCTTGGTCAAGGAAGCAATGCGTCGAGGCAAAACCCAAGACCTAATGGAGGAGCGCCACAAGGGAACCGTGGATAGCAAAATTTTGCTCGTGGCAACGTGAACCATGTCTCTACGGAGGATGCTCAACAAGCGGATGACGTGGCCATTGGTATGTTTCTCGCCAACTCCAACCCTGCGACTATGTTATTTGATTCTGGAGCATCGCATTCATTCATTGCATCGAAGTATGTTGCCAAGTATCGTTTGCCTATCTCTCATATGAAGTTTACTCTATTGGTTAAGTCTCCTGGAGGAGAGATGAGGACAAATATAGTATGTCCAAAAGTAAGCCTTAGAATAAGGGGGGTAGACTTCTCCGCCAACCTCATTGTTTTGGATTCTCAAGGATTGGACATTATACTTGGTATGGACTGGTTGAGGAAGCGCAATGGAGTTATTGAGTGTGCCACGAAAACGGTAAAGTTGACCAATGAGGAAGGGATCACCGTAGAATTTGAAGCATCTCAAACCGCACCAAAGCAATTGGAGTAGAATCATATGGACGGTGCCGCAATTGAGGAGATTCCGGTGGTGTGTGAATTTTTGGATGTTTTTCCAGACAAGTTGCCAGGTATGCCACCTGATCGAGACATTGAGTTTGTTATTGATTTAATATCTGGAACTGCACCTATAGCTAAGAGGCCGTATAGGATGCCTCCTTTAGAATTAGCGGAGCTCAAGAAACAAATTCAAGAGAAACTAGAGAAAGGTTTTATTCTCCCTAGTTCTTCACCTTGGGGAGCGCCCGTGCTGTTTGTGGACAAGAAGGATGGAACCCAAAGGATGTGTGTGGATTACCGAGCTCTCAACGAGGTAACAATCAAGAACAAGTACACCTTGCCACGCATAGAAGACTTGTTTGATCAGATGAAGGGTGCTTGTGTCTTCTCTAAGATTGATTTGAGGTCGGGATATTTTCAAATGAAGATTAGACCATTGGACATACCCAAGACAGCTTTTAGGACATGGTATGGATCTTATGAGTACACCGTGATGTCTTTTGGATTGACAAATGCACCTGCCTACTTTATGTACCTCATGAATAAGGTCTTCATGGAGTACTTGGATAAGTTCGTTGTGGTGTTTATTGATGATATTATGATCTACTCGAAGGATGAGAAGGAACATGAGGAACACTTGAGGCTTACGTTGCAAAAATTGAGGGAGCATCGATTGTATGCCAAGTTCAACAAGTGTCAGTTTTGGTTGAAAGAGGTGCCATTTTTGGGTCATATCATCTCAGGAGGAGGAGTATTGGTTGACCCCGTAAAAGTGAGAGACGTGTTGAAGTGGGAACCACCGCAAAATGTCAAGGAAATAAGAAGTTTTCTTGGGATGGCTGGATATTACCGTAGATTCATCAAGGACTTTTCCAAGATAGCCAAGCCAATGACGGAGTTGCTAATGAAGGGAAAGGATTTCCAATGGACTCAAGCATGTCAAAATAGTTTTGAGGAGTTGAAGAAGAGGTTGACAACAACCCCAGTTTTGGTACTGCCGGATGTGAGCAAGAGTTTTGATATTTATTATGACGCATCGAGACAAGGACTTGGATGTGTATTGATGCAAGAAGGTCAAGTGGTTGCATATGCATCAAGACAATTGAAGAAACATGAGCAGAATTACCCAACACATGATCTTGAACTAGCAGTCGTGGTACATGCATTGAAAATTTGGAGACACTACATCCTTGGACATAGGTGTGAAATTTATACGGATCATAAGAGTTTGAAGTATATTTTCACACAAACGGATCTGAACTTGAGGCAACAGAGATGGTTGAAGCTCATCAAAGATTATGATTTGGGAATCAACTATCATCCGGGAAAAGCCAACGTAGTGGCCGATGCTTTGAGTAGAAAAGGAGTAAGTCATCAACTCACAGTTCGAGAGTTACCATTCGAGTTATGTAAGGAGTTTGAACGGTTGAACCTCGGGTTTGTAAATGAGATGGAGATGATGGAGTTAAATCCAACCTTGGAACAAGAAATTCGAGAAGCACAAACCGATGAGGAGATCAAGGAAATCAAGGAAAGGACCGAGGAAGGGAGAGAATTCAGATTTGATGAGGATGAACATGGTACCCTATGGCTCGGAAAAAGGATCGTTGTGCCTAATGTACAAAGACTTGAAGGCTTGCTATTGGTGGGATATCATGAAAAAGGACATAGCTGAATATGTGGCATTGTGTGATGTGTGTCAACGAGTCAAGGGAGAACATCAAAGGCCAGCTGGATTATTGCAACCATTAAATATCTCGGAATGGAAGTGGGAAGAAATCGGTATGGACTTCATAGTTGGTTTACCATGTACTCAGTCCGGTTATGACTCAATTTGGGTAATTGTGGATCGTTTAACCAAGTCAGCTCATTTTGTCCCTGTGAAGACCAAATATACAGCTGCACAATTGGCCGAAATATACATGGAGCATATTGTGTGTCGACACGGAGTACCGAAGAAGATAGTCTCGGATAGAGGTTCTCAATTTACCTCCAGATTTTGACAAAAATTGCATGAAGCTTTGGGAACGAGGTTGAATTTTAGTTCAGAATATCATCCTCAAACGGATGGACAAACCGAGAGGACCAATCAGATTTTTGAGGACATGTTAATAGCTTGTGCTTTGAAGCATGTGAAAGGTTGGGACAAAAGCTTGCCATACGCGGAATTCTCATACAACAATAGTTACCAAGCAAGCTTGAAAATGTCACCATATGAAGCGCTTTATGGAAGGAAGTGTAGGACACCTTTACTCTGTAATGAGGCAGGAGAAACTCAAGTATTTGGTCTGGATGTGTTGCAAGAAGCCGAAAAACAAGTCCAAATAATTCGTGAAAACTTGAGGGCTGCCCAATCAAGACAAAAGGGCTATGCTGACAATAGGAGAAGGAAATTAACCTTTGAAGTGGGAGATTTTGTTTACCTCAATGTGTCACCAATGAGAGGTCATAAGAGGTTTAACATAAGAGGCAAGCTAGCAACTCGTTATATTGGACCCTTCAAGATTTTGGACAAAAGAGGAGAAGTAGCATATAAGTTGGAGATGCCAGCTCATCTATCGGATGTCCATGATGTGTTTCATGTTTCCCAGCTCAAGAAATGCTTAAGAGTACCGGAAGAACAAGTGCCAATGGAAGAATTGGAGCTAGAGGAAGATTTGACTTATGCCGAGCAACCGATCAAAATCTTGGAAACCAAGGAGAGGGTCACAAGGAACAAGGTGATTCGATGGTGTAAAGTTCAATGGAAGCACCACACAGAAAAAGAAGCAATGTGGGAATTGGAGGATGATCTCAAGAAGGAATTTCCCTATCTCTTCACTTCCGCGTCGAATCTCGAGGGCGAGATTCATTTTAAGGTGGGTAGGTTTGTAACACCCTCATTTTCATGCATCATGCCTTGCATACACTCATATACATGTTTAACATTAACCCACAACAAGAGGAACGAGTTTAAAATTGATTTGGAGCAAAACCACACTTAAAATGCAGGAAAGTGCGGACTAGTCCAATTTTACTGAGGACTAGTCCGATTTCTCTCTGACTAAAAATGGACTTGTCCGTTTTTGTTGCGGACTAGTCCGATTTTGCCTCTGGAAACCTTCAGACTTGTCCGATTTTGTGCGTCAAAGTTGCCTAGAGGGGGGGGGGTGAATAGGCTAATCAACCTGAAATGACTCAATAAAACGAGATTAATACAAAGGGAGCAGACTAGTCCGGTCCAGGGGCGGACTAGTCCGGTCCACCTACGGGGAAAAACCTAAAAAGGGTTTCTAACAGGTTTTAGTCCAATTCTTGTGATGCAAAGTTTGTTAGAATAACTTAGTGAGCCCTAATAAGTTATATGGCAAGTATGAAGCTAAAGATCACAATGAAGCAAAGGTGATGAGCAAAACCTGTAAAGCTAACCCTAGAAGCAATATGTGATGAATGAAAGCTAAGAACACAAGTGACACGAGGATTTTATCCCGAGGTTTGATCCCACACAAGGAATCTACGTCCCCGTTGAGGAGTCCACAAAGGACCGAGTTCAACAACCCTTCCCTCACCAAGTTTACCGCACGGGCCTAACTTGGTTCTCCACTATCACAAATAATGAATACAAGATTCGTTGGGGCTTCTCACAATCTAAGGCTCCCACCACAAATACAATCACGAATCACAAAGATTTACTCAAGCCACAGATCACAAAGATTCACAAAGTGCAAGAGATCAAACCGAGAGCCAAAGAGCGGTGTTCTTCCTCTTCTTCACCTCACTAAACCCTAATCCACACAAGAATTAGTTTTAGAGGGAATGTATGCAAGAAGGAGGCTTTTGGAGGCTCAAGGTTGCTGTGGAGGCGCTAGGGTTTCAATTTGCTCAAGAGTTGGTTCAAATGAACCCAGGGGTCCTCTATTTATAGAGGTCCCAAGCCCATACTGCTGACTTCAGCAGATGGGCAGACTAGTCCGGCCTACAGCCCGGACTAGTCCGGCCTAGGGGACCACTGACGTCCCTGACAACTGTCGCACTACGCGGCAATCATCACACTACCCGCCAAACTTCAAATTCAAATGGTCACTTTAACAACGGACTAGTCCGGCCCTTACCGGACTAGTCCGATCTCACACAGAACCTTTTGTTCTGTGTGAAAACAGACTAGTCTGAAGACCACGGACTAGTCCGGCCCCATGGGCGGACTAGTCCGACCTTCCCAGACTTAGTCTCTGAAACACCGACTCCTCTCAAACCCGGACTAGTCCGGCCCCCAGGGCGGACTAGTCCGATCTCAGTCAGGACCTCTTGGTCCGGACTAAAACGGACAAGTCCGTGGTTTTGGGACTTAGTCCCCAAAACCTACTTCACGGCTAGCCGGACTAGTCCGTCCCAATACGGACTAGTCCGATCTCAATCAGACCCTTCTGGTCCGGCCAAAAACGGACTTGGCCGGCCAGGGGCGGACTAGTCCGGCTACCTACACGGACTAGTCCGACCCTACTGCCAGACTTCTTCCCACTCTTTTCTCTCAAGGGGTTTGACCTCTAAACCGCTTTGAGCTCCCAACTTGATCTCAATGCACTTTACACACACATCCTCACACAAATTTGGCTAGTCTAAACTCGACACACTAGAAACCCTAGTTTCTCCTTTTCGAGTTGACATCGCCGTTTCCATCTTTTTCCTTTTTGAGGGATTGTGCTTCTACTTAGTCCACACCTGTGCTTAAGATCACTGAGCTCATTAGCCACTTAATTGTCGTCATCAATCATCCAAAACCCACGGGGATCCTAGATGCACTTTCAATCTCCCCCTTTTTGGTGATTGATGACAACACTGAAAGTGCATCTAGGACTCCCTTGTGGGTTTTGGATGATTTATGACAAGCAATTGGGATCCTAATTCTTTTGTTGAGATGAATGCAGAAAAATTGATGAAAGATGAGCAAAGTGCCAAAAAGAGGAAATTGAGAAGGAAAATGGATTTGAGCTCAAGGAGAAGAAACTAGTTGTTTAGTATGTGTGGAGTGTGTTAAGGAAACACACCCAAGAGCTCAATCTTATTTAATCATACACACACATGCACAAAGCCATACAGGACCGGACTAGTCCGATGTCCACCGGACTAGTCCGATATCACATTCTGCACAAGATCGGACAAGTCCGGTCATCACCGGACTAGTCCGATAATTCTTCTGTTCCACTTCGGACTAGTCCTCCCCAGTGCGGACTAGTCCTCAACACAATGCACAGGTCACTAGATCGGACAAGTCCGGTCTCCACCGGACTAGTCCGATATCCTTTCTGATCCACTTCGGACAAGTCCGGTGTTTACACGGACTAGTCCGATATACACGCTGATCTAAACCGGACAAGTCCTCCAAGTGCGGACTTGTCATCCTAAACACTAAAGGTTTCACAGGTCCGGACCAGTCCGATGACAATCGGACTAGTCCGAAGTTTTCCAGCAGTGAAATCGGACAAGTCCGTTTTCAAACGGACTAGTCCGATATTCCTGGACACTTAGGGTTTGCTTCTCACAGCACACCGGACTAGTCCGGACACCACCACGGACTAGTCCGAATTTTCTGAACCCTAACGGTAACTTCCAGAAACCCCTTATAAATAGAGGTGCACGGCCCACTTTGAAACACTCTCGAACCCTAGCGCCGTCACACCTCCCAAGAGCCTCAAAAACTAACTCTCTCCACAAAACCAAGTGCTAAATTGATCACTACATTGAAGATCACTTGTAGATCATTGGAGAGGGCACTTGATACGCGATTGAGCTCTTGGTTTGAATCTCTAACACACTCTTGCATCTCAGTTTGTATACTTTGAAGTGTGTTATTGGTGGTCTTGAATCTTGTAATCAAGGGAGCTCTCAACTTGTGAGATCGCCCCTTAAACTCGGTGATTTACCCCTGTGTGATTAGTTGAAGAGGATTGGCCTTCGTGGCGATCCGAACGAGGGAAGGGTTAGTGAAGACCCGGCCCTTTTGTGGGCTCCTCAACGTGGACGTAGGCTGCCTTCGTGGTAACCGAACCACGGGATAAATCTTGTGTCTTTCAATTGTGTTCTTTATTCTAGTTGATTAACATAATCTAGGGTTTGATTAGATTTGTTGAATACAAAGTTGATAGTTGAAATAAAGTCATATTCTTAATAGAATCTGTTACACAACTATTGAACTGATCACAAAGTTTATATTTCCGCTGCAAAAGTCAACAAACAATCAAATTGACCTAACTTGATCAACCTAGCCCGTAAAATCCGGACTAGTCCGCACTTTACCGGACTAGTCCGTTATATCTGGTTTTTGATCTCGTTGTTGAAGTGTTACAGGAACCGATAAAATTCAAGAAGGCCTATTCACCCCCCCTCTAGGCCAACATTCAATTGGTATCAGAGCAAGGTTCTTCAAGAAAGAGTGCAACCGCTCGAAGAGATCATGTCGGACATGAAGGAAGTCCAAAAGATCAACAACCAGGAAGAGATGAACAATGACAAGCATCAAAAGCTTGAGAAGTATCTCGAAGCCATTCAAGACTTTGACGATGATGATGAGGAGACATTGGAGCTGAAAGCTCTCCTTAGAAAGAAAGCGCTTTCCAAAGGCAAAGCCAAAGTTGAAGAAAAGAAGAAGGGGAGTAGTCACACCGACTACTCCCGATATCCTTTTAATTATGACCGTTTAAATTCTAACAGCAATCACTATCTATCCATTCCCCTTGGAAAAGCCCCACACTTCGATGGGAGTGACTACTCTATGTGGAGGCAAAACATGAAGATGCACTTGATTTCCCTTAACCCAAGTTTATGGCATATTGTGTGCACAGGAATCAATATCCCAGATGACGACGAAGAGCTCACGCCAAGTCAAGAGCAAGCCATCCACAGGAATGCACAAGCCGCAGCCGTCATCACCTCATCTCTAAGTCGAGATGAATTCACAAAGGTGGACGGATTAGAGATTGCCAAAGAAATCTGGGATACCTTACAAACAGCGCATGAAGGTGACAGACATGTGAGGGAAGCCAAGATTGAAATGATTGAGGGCGAACTAGGAAGGTTCGCGATTGAGGAAGATGAGTCACCCCAGGACATGTACAACAGACTGAAGACTCTCGTGAACAAGGTTCGATCATATGGGAGCAGAAAGTGGAATGATCACGAGGTTGTAAAGCTCATCCTTAGAGCTTTCATGCCTCGCAATGTTACGCTTTGCTCTATGATCCGAGAGAGTCCGGGGTACAAGAAAATGACTCCTGATGAACTGCTTGGCAAGATCATTAACTTTGAGATGATGGAGAAGCAAGCCAAGCACGTAAAAGAAATAGCCGACCTCACATCGGCCAAGAAGAAGGGAGTTGCCCTAAAGTCCTCACTCAAGCCTTTATCCAAAGAAGCAAGAGAAGCACAGCTTGAGGAGGACAGCGATGATGAAAGCAGCGAGCTAGATGAAGAAGATATGATTTTGTTCATGAAGAAGTTTAAGAGAATTATGAAGAAAAGACAAGGAACAAAATCAAATGAAGCAAAATACAAAGAAAGGACGAAGCCAAAGATGAGGCGGGCGTGCTATAACTGTGGTGAATACAACCACTTTATAGTCGACTGCCCGTATGAGGACAATAAGAAGAAGAACAAAGAGTCCAAGCCTCAAGCAAAGAAGTTCTTCAAGAAGAAGAAACAAGCTGAACAAGCACACATTGGAAAGGAATGGGACTCAAACGATGAGTCTTCATCGTCCGATGAAGAAGAATTGGCTAGCATAGCCATCGAGAGCGTGTCCAAGAAACCCACACTCTTTCCCACGCTCGGTGCAAAGAAGGCAAATGGGACTTGCCTCATGGCTAAGGAAGGTAAACGCAAGGTAAATATCAAAACTCCTTCCTTACATTCTTATTCAAGTGATGATGATTTAGATAGTGATGAAGATATGCTAGCTGGCTTAGATAGAAAAACTGCTGCAAAAATAAAATTCTTGCTTAACCAACTTGTTGAGAAGGAAGAGCTAATCGATCGTCAAGAAGACATGATTATCTCCCAAAAGGAGAAGCATGTGGAACTTGACAATCTTCTAGTTCATGAAAAGGAAAGAAGCCACTCACTAGAGCTTGAGCTAGCTTCAAGCAAGAAAACTTGCTTGGAGCTAACCAACTCAAATGTAGCAATCAAGGACCAACTTGATGACCTGATCGAGGTCAACAAGATCCTTGAAGTGCAAATTGAGTCACTCAAGCTTAGTGAACCCTCCTCCTCTTCAAGCCTACCTTCTCAATCCTCTTCAAGTAATAATACTCATATCTGCAAATGTGAAAAGATAAACCCCAGGTTGAAAGAAAAGTCCACCTCCACAAAGGACAAAAACCCTACCCAATGTGTAATATTTGACAAGGAAAGGATCAACTATGCACGTAGTGCATATTTGGTCCAAAGACCTCCAAATGTCAAGTATGGCATTGGTTATTCCTATGATGGAAAGCAAAGAGCTGGAAATCATAAGAATAACAAGGGAAAGATTACCTTTGTGAAAGGAGGACCCTCACAACCCGGCAGCACGAAAACTAAAAATTTGAACTCTCATGAAAACCGGACTAGTCCGGTTGTGGTCCGGACAAGTCCGGTTATCCGGACAAGTCCGGTCACACAGACTAGTCCGACCAATAATCAGCAACAACTCCTGTTTAAAACCTTCGATGCTTCATATGTATTAATGAGAAACAATATTGGTAAAGTGTATGCTTATTATGCTGGGCCACGCCATGGGAACACAAAATCCCATGTGTGGGTGCCCAAATGTATTGTCACTAACCTCCAAGGACCCAAGCAAGCTTGGGTACCTAAAACCAAGGCGTAACTTGTTTCTGCAGGCCTACTCCTCCGGTGGATCCAAATGGGTGCTAGACAGTGGATGCACAAACCACATGACCGGAGAAAGGAGGATGTTTGTGGAGTATGAAGTGAACGAGGACCCAAATGAAGGGATCTACTTTGGAGACAACAGTCAAGGGAGGGTCCTCGGTACCGGTAAAATAGCCATATCCTCTGAACATACTCTTTCACATGTTTTGCACGTTGAATCTTTAGATTATAACCTGCTGTCCATATCTCAATTGTGCGACAAGGGTTATAATTGCCTGTTTACTAACGAGGGTGTGATCGTCTCAAGAAGGAGCGATGGTTCTAGTGCATTCAAGGGTATGTTGAAGGGAAAGCTTTACCTTGTTGACTTCAACAAGGAAAAAGCCGAACTCGACACATGCTTGATTGCAAAGACCAACATGGGTTGGCTGTGGCATAGACGGCTGGCACATGTTGGTATGAGGAACCTTCAAAAACTCCTCAAGGGTGATCACATCCGAGGTTTGAAAGATGTTGTGTTTGAGAAAAACAGGCCATGTAGCGCGTGCCAAGCAGGGAAACAAGTTGGAGCACAGCATCCTGCGAAGAACATCATGACCACAACAAGACCGCTCGAACTACTTCATATGGACTTGTTTGGTCCAATTGCTTACATAAGCATCGGCGGTAACAAGTATGGTTTAGTTGTTGTTGATGATTTTTCCCGCTTCACTTGGGTGTTCTTTTTGCATGAAAAATCAGAAACACAAGGGACACTCAAGAAGTTCTTCAAGCGAGCACAAAACGAATTTTCATTACAAATCAAGAGTATTCGGAGTGACAATGGCACGGAGTTCAAAAACATACAAGTGGAGGAGTACCTTGATGAAGAAGGAATCAAGCACGAATTTTCAGCACCATACTCCCCACAACAAAATGGAGTTGCCGAAAGGAAGAACCGCACGCTCATAGAAATGGCAAGAACTATGCTCGATGAATACAAGACTTCGGACCGATTTTGGGCGGAAGCAATCAACACAGCTTGCCACGCCACAAATCGCCTCTATCTTCATCGACTACTAAAGAAGACCCCCTATGAGCTACTCACCGGTAACAAACCGAACATTTCATATTTTCGAGTTTTTGGTTCTCCTTGCTATATTTTAAACAAGAAGCCCAGGACTTCAAAGTTCGCTTCGAAGTCCGATGAAGGTTTCTTGCTTGGCTATGATTCGAACACTTACGCCTATCGTGTCTTCAACAAGTCCTCCGGACTTGTTGAAGTGGCACGTGACGTAGTGTTCGATGAAACTAATGGCTCCCAAAAGGAGCAAGTTGATCAATGTGAGTTAGGTAAAGAAGAAGCCCCCTATCAAGCATTGAAGAAAATGGCTCTAGGCGAAGTACGACCACAAGAGTCAACGTCACAAATACAAGATGAAAGTGAACCACAAGATGAAATCAACGATCAAGGGGGAGCCTCAATACAAGATCAACCACAGGAGTACGAACGTAATGAACAAATCAACGAGGACAACAACTCAGGGGGAGAAGAAGATGATCACCAACACACGACTCCCCAAGTACCACACCCAAGAGTACACCAATGCATTCAAAGGGATCACCCGATCGACAACATCATCGGCGACATCCAAAAGGGAGTAACCACTAGATCTCGCATAGCAAATTTTTGTGAACATTACTCGTTTGTCTCCTTTTTGGAACCCCGCAGGACTGAGGATGCATTGAAGGATCCGGACTGGGTAGTGGCGATGCAAGAAGAGTTGAATAATTTCAAGAGAAACGAGGTCTGGGAACTTGTGGCAAGACCCAATGCAAATGTTGTAGGCACCAAGTGGGTCTTCCGCAACAAGCAAGACGAACACGGTGTGGTAACAAGAAACAAGGCACGACTTGTGGCCAAAGGTTACTCACAAGTCGAAGGTTTGGATTTCGATGAAACTTTTGCTCCAGTAGCTAGGCTTGAATCAATTAGAATATTACTTGCATATGCTACTCACCATGATTTCAAGCTGTATCAAATGGACGTGAAGAGCGCCTTCCTCAACGGACCGATCAAGGAGGAGGTGTACGTGGAGCAACCACCCGGGTTTGAAGACGAAGAGTTCCCCGATCACGTGTATAAACTGCGTAAGGCTCTCTATGGCCTCAAACAAGCTCCTAGAGCTTGGTATGAGTGCCTTAGAGATTTTTTAATAGATAATGGTTTTCAAATTGGCAAAGTAGACTATACGTTATTCACAAAAAATCTGGATAATGATCTTTTTATTTGCCAAATATATGTTGATGATATAATTTTTGGGTCAACTAACCAATCCTTCTGTGAAGAGTTTAGCAAAATTATGACAGAGAGATTCGAAATGTCGATGATGGGAGAATTGAAGTACTTCTTGGGATTCCAAGTGCGACAACAAAGGGAAGGAACTTTTATAAGCCAAACCAAGTACACGCAGGACATCCTCAAGAAGTTTGGCATGGACAAAGCAAAGCCAATAAAGACTCCCATGGCAACGAATGGGCACTTGGACCTCAATGAAGATGGAACGAGCGTCGACCAAAAGGTATATCGCTCCATGATTGGATCTTTACTATATCTATGTGCATCTAGGCCAGACATCATGTTGAGTGTTTGCTTGTGTGCAAGATTTCAAGCCAACCCCAAGGAATGTCATTTGACAGCCGTTAAGAGAATCTTAAGATATTTAGTTCATACACCCAACCTTGGTCTTTGGTACCCAAAAGGCTCAAAATTCAATCTCATTGGGTATTCCGATGCAGATTATGCCGGGTGCAAAGTAGATAGAAAAAGTACTTCCGGCACTTGCCAATTTCTAGGAAGATCCTTAGTTTCTTGGTCATCCAAGAAACAGAATTCCATTGCATTATCCACAGCCGAAGCGGAGTATGTTGCAGCCGGGAGTTGTTGTGCACAACTTCTTTGGATGCGACAAACTCTAAGGGATTATGGTTACAATATGAACCATATTCCTCTCCTTTGTGATAATGAGAGTGCCATTAAAATAGCACACAATCCAGTTGAGCACTCTAGAACAAAACATATAGACATAAGACACCACTTCTTGAGAGACCATTCCATGAAAGGAGACATATCCATCTCTCATGTCAACACCCAAAAACAATTAGCCGACATATTCACCAAGCCACTTGATGAAAAACGCTTTTGTGAACTCCGAAATGAGCTAAATGTTCTTGATTCTCGGAGTGTGGCTTGAAAAGTTGCATACCTGTATGTTTCTTCAAAATTTTGATTGAATTGTGAAAATCATCCCTCTTCTCTTTTCTCTCGAAAACCTATGTCAATTATTAGATCTTGATGAATTTTGATCATAGTATAATTGTTGTTTGCTTACTGGTCAAATTCATCAAGATTATTTGAATTGTTTTGTCTCTCTAATCTCTAATATTGGACCTTCAAATATATATGAATGGGCTTTGTTTTTCTCTCCTGGTGACCACGGACAAGTCCGTGGTTACCCGGACTAGTCCGCCCATTGCAGACTTGTCCGCAGAGTGCCGGTTAGGCCGGACTAGTCCGACAGACCACGGACTAGTCCGATATAAGTCTCTGGACGACTTCGGACTAGTCCGGTCATGTCCGGACTTGTCCGATTTTTCGTGTCCTTAACCCTAGCCGCCACCAAACCCTAATTCATTCACTCTCACACTCGCCCCAAGCATTCTCTCTCTTGCGCTCGAGCTCCCAAGGCAAATACTCGATTCCTCCGTCGAAAAGCCTCAAACTTGGGCGGAGATCAAGCTTGAAGACTCGGGGATTGAAGTTAGCGGACAAGTCCGGCCTCCAACCCCCAAAATCTCAAGCCTCCTTCGATTCCTTGGTAAATTTTCTTCAAACCCTAAGAAATCGCAAATTTCTCCATTGCTTATCGTTTGGCCTAGCATTCTTCACTAGCTACATGCCCATTAGATGTACTACGTGTATGCTAGACTATTTTTGGCTTAGGGATCAAATTTTACTCAATCTGTTAGGTTTTTGCGGATGAACACCGGACTAGTCCGGTCCAGGTACGGACAAGTCCGGTCCACCGGACTAGTCCGTGCCTGTGCACCGGACAAGTCCGTTGTTTCTGAACCAAAACCTAATTCCTTCATTCCCTAATGCCTTCCATTGCCATATTATCTCACCAATGCCTTGTATAACCTGTATTTTACCTTGATCACTCATTCTCAGGTCATGTCGAGCTCTGACTACGAAATGTCCGATTTTGAGTCCGAGGTGGCACCTCGGCCCTCGGCGGGTCTTGGCAAGAAACGCCAAGAGAAACCCTCCGAGCCAGCTCCCTCTCCTCCCCAAGTCAGAAGGAAAGTGTGTGTGAAGAAAGCTGCATCGAAGGCCGGCACCTCCTCAAGTGGCCTTCGACAAACCAAAGGAAAGGGCAAAGGAGTTGCCACAGGGCCAGTTGGGCCCCTCAAGCTGCATGCCCCCAGAGAAGGGGCCCGGGACCCAAATGAAGAGAAGTTCACTGGCAAGGGCAGCGAGGTGGCTGCTAAGCTGAGAGAGGTAGACTGCTATGCAAGATCCAAGCAAGCAGCAGATGGCAGATTTTGGTCCAATTTTCACTCGGACTTCTACAAATTGGTCTATTTGCCTATGAAGACCCCAGTGGTGCGCAGTCAATGGATTGACTGGGCCCACCTGGAGAAGAAGAAGTGTGCAGCCTTTGATGAGGTTATTGCAGCTGCTGAGAAACACAGACTGAAGGACTTGTTTGCCTTCAGATATAACTGGAATGATGAAGTGATTGCACAGTTTTATGCAACATGCCACTTCTCCAGTGAAGACGAGGAAAGTGTGACTTGGATGACTCATGGATCCAAGTACTCAATTACCCAAGAAGAGTTTGCCAGTTTGCTGCACCTTGAGTATGGAGGACATGACCACCTCATTATCCACAACATAGGGGTCATTGAGAGGGACAGGATGAAGTTCATGTATGAGCCCAACTCCAAGTATGTCCCTCCCTCTACCAAGAATCTGAAGCCTTTCTTTGTTGTGCTCAATAGAGTCCTCCGGAAGACAATAGCCCCCAAGGATGGGGATGCAGGGAGTGTACAAGGCTACCTCCGGACCCTGATGAGGGTCATATGCAAGGACAGAAAGTTTGATGTGGCTGACTATATCTGGAATGATATGGTCAATATCTCAAGCACCCCCAACCGATCCTGTGGCTATGCCCCCTACTTGATGTTTATGATCGAGAAGGTCACAGGGATCGAGTTCGTGAAGGATGTGGAGCACACTCCACTGAGGCCTCAGAAGCCTCAGCCAGTACTTGACCAAGCTCCTCCATCGCCGGCCTCAAGCCCCGAGGCACCGGCAAGACAAGAAGAAGCTGCTAGGGAAGCCCCTAAGAAAGGATCCGCCAGTGGGATCCTGAAGTACTTGGTGTCTCTTCTCTCCTCCTGCAAGAAAACTGAAGTGAAGCTTCATAAGCTCAACCAGAAGAGGAAAGAAGACATGAGGTACATAAAAGCAAATGTGAAGCAGCTGAGTGAGAAACTGGAGATCAACCCAATAGGGTCTCCAGTCATTTCTGAAGACTCTGATCTGGACGTCACTGAACTCAGCCCCTTGACTTCATCCGAGCTTGCCTATTTTGGCATTGGGGGCTCGAGCAGCTCCGTTCCTCCTCCTCCCTCTCAACCTCGCCAAGAAGAAAGCGATGAAGATGATGAAGACAATGAGAGGACTGACAGCGAAGAGTGAAGCCCTAGGACCTCCCTCTCTCTCTTTTTGGTGTCTTGATGCCAAAGGGGGAGAGATTGAGGGGGAGCTTCTAGACTTAGCTTTAGCTGCGTAGAATGCGAGGAGAGAGTCTCCATGTATCTTCTATTTGTGATTGTAATTGTTTAACGCTATTTTCATATCATGTTTGGTCCTATGTTAAATTGCTCAGTTAATTTGCAAGTGTGTGATGAAATCTGAATTTTTGCTCCTGAAATGCTATATTCACTTGATATTGGTTGATCAATGCAAATTCTGTCATTCTTGATGCATTCATGCTCTTAGTATGCATCCCACCATAAAGAATGCACAAATGAATGATTCTCTTGTTGCTTGATGCATTTTTGAGTCATATGTGCACACTTTATGAAAAATCTCATTTTATACCTCATTTTGTGAAATCTCAATTGGTTGTCATCAATCACCAAAAAGGGGGAGATTGAAAGTGCATCTAGGACTCCCTTGTGGGTTTTGGATGATTTATGACAAGCAATTGGGATCCTAATTCTTTTGTTGAGATGAATGCAGAAAAATTGATGAAAGATGAGCAAAGTGCCAAAAAGAGGAAATTGAGAAGGAAAATGGATTTGAGCTCAAGGAGAAGAAACTAGTTGTTTAGTATGTGTGGAGTGTGTTAAGGAAACACACCCAAGAGCTCAATCTTATTTAATCATACACACACATGCACAAAGCCATACAGGACCGGACTAGTCCGATGTCCACCGGACTAGTCCGATATCACATTCTGCACAAGATCGGACAAGTCCGGTCATCACCGGACTAGTCCGATAATTCTTCTGTTCCACTTCGGACTAGTCCTCCCCAGTGCGGACTAGTCCTCAACACAATGCACAGGTCACTAGATCGGACAAGTCCGGTCTCCACCGGACTAGTCCGATATCCTTTCTGATCCACTTCGGACAAGTCCGGTGTTTACACGGACTAGTCCGATATACACGCTGATCTAAACCGGACAAGTCCTCCAAGTGCGGACTTGTCATCCTAAACACTAAAGGTTTCACAGGTCCGGACCAGTCCGATGACAATCGGACTAGTCCGAAGTTTTCCAGCAGTGAAATCGGACAAGTCCGTTTTCAAACGGACTAGTCCGATATTCCTGGACACTTAGGGTTTGCTTCTCACAGCACACCGGACTAGTCCGGACACCACCACGGACTAGTCCGAATTTTCTGAACCCTAACGGTAACTTCCAGAAACCCCTTATAAATAGAGGTGCACGGCCCACTTTGAAACACTCTCGAACCCTAGCGCCGTCACACCTCCCAAGAGCCTCAAAAACTAACTCTCTCCACAAAACCAAGTGCTAAATTGATCACTACATTGAAGATCACTTGTAGATCATTGGAGAGGGCACTTGATACGCGATTGAGCTCTTGGTTTGAATCTCTAACACACTCTTGCATCTCAGTTTGTATACTTTGAAGTGTGTTATTGGTGGTCTTGAATCTTGTAATCAAGGGAGCTCTCAACTTGTGAGATCGCCCCTTAAACTCGGTGATTTACCCCTGTGTGATTAGTTGAAGAGGATTGGCCTTCGTGGCGATCCGAACGAGGGAAGGGTTAGTGAAGACCCGGCCCTTTTGTGGGCTCCTCAACGTGGACGTAGGCTGCCTTCGTGGTAACCGAACCACGGGATAAATCTTGTGTCTTTCAATTGTGTTCTTTATTCTAGTTGATTAACATAATCTAGGGTTTGATTAGATTTGTTGAATACAAAGTTGATAGTTGAAATAAAGTCATATTCTTAATAGAATCTGTTACACAACTATTGAACTGATCACAAAGTTTATATTTCCGCTGCAAAAGTCAACAAACAATCAAATTGACCTAACTTGATCAACCTAGCCCGTAAAATCCGGACTAGTCCGCACTTTACCGGACTAGTCCGTTATATCTGGTTTTTGATCTCGTTGTTGAAGTGTTACAGGAACCGATAAAATTCAAGAAGGCCTATTCACCCCCCCTCTAGGCCAACATTCAAACACATTAAGTCTTCATATAAGAGAGTATAAATTTGTGGTTTTCATAACGTGCGGGTGTATGAGTGACTCCCCCTCAATGAATGCATCATAAAAGAGAGATTGAGGAAGTTCTTTATACATGCACACGTTGTGGTGGGGTGCCTACGTGTTGTGCTCAACAATTTGTGACAAGACATAATAAGCATTAATATGATCAAACAATAGACATTCAAAGCATCATATTGATATTGAACATTCAAAACATTCAAAACATAGTCTTGCACAAATTTAAACATTCAACATAACATAGATATTACAATAAGGAGTGCAACATGTCCACGGATCCAAAATAAGAACTACATTCAACTCTCCCCCTATTTGACTATCTCTCCCGACTGACTCCCAACTATCTCTCCCCCTTCGGCATCAAGACACCAAAAAGGGAAAAGAAGAGGGGAAACACGACCTCGAAAGTCTAGTCGTCGTCTTCCTCATCATCGTCGTCGTCGTGGGAGTCGCTCTCCGTGGCCTCTGGGTCCTCTTGATCCTCATCGTTGTTGTCGGAGACCCGTGCCAAGGTAGCAGCCCGGGAGGAGCTCCCATCCTCTTGGAGTTGGGCGAGCTCGTCGGCGGTGAAGCTTGGGAATGGAGTGATCTCCCCATCGCTCACCTCCGGAGAGGACATAGGGACCTCCAGCTTGTCGCACACCGCCTTAAGATACTTTTCTTGGCACTTGTGTGCCCTCTGAGCCCGGATCTCTTGCTTCCGGCAGGAAGTGAAGATCGCCTTGAATCACTTGAAGAAAGCGCTCATCGATTGAGGCGGAGGTGGAGAAGGAGGCACCACAGGGCGAGATGGAGGGTTTGCGTTCTTCCGGCGTGGGGGAGCAGGCACATTCGGGGGCTGCTGAGGACGAAGCGGGCGATGCGACACATCCTTGACAAAGGACAAGCCCGACACATTCTCTATGAGGCACATAATGTAGGGGGCATACCCGCAAGCACAGTTGGGGGTGTGCGAGATGTTGAAGATATCGTCGAAGATGTAATCGATGAGGTTGAATTTCTCCTCCCCATTAACAAGAAGTAGCAAGTGCCTCAGGTTTCCTTGAATCACCCCAGCATCACCATCCTTTGGTGCTATTTTCCTTCTAAGGATCCTGTTCATGATGCTGTAGAAGGGCTTGATGTTGCGAGCATGTCCGGCATTATATTAGACATGACTGGGGTACATGTATTCCAGCTCATCTCGATCAACGGCCTTGAGGTTAGAGATAATGATCTCATGGTCCAAATGTGCCTCAAGCCCTAGAATCTTGGCAAACTCTGCAAAAGTGACTGAGTATTGCTCGCCATGTGTCATCCATATGATCCTCCTGTCACCTGAGATGGTGAAGTAGATAGTGGAGTAAAACTACAGGATCACTTCGACGTTCTAGTCATACTTGAATCCCATGATCTCCTTGAGCTCATGGCGCTCAACAGCTTCAATGACGGCGTCAAATGCAGAGTGTTGCTTCTTGGCCATGTACTCCCAGTCTACCCACCGTGCTTCAATCACAGGCTTCTTCATGCCTTGGTAGACTAGACGGTAGTAATCACAATGAAAGTCGCACCAAAAACGAGGGTCGGCGGTGCTCCTCTCATACTTGTAGACCTTGTTTGTTCGGAGCCTTCGAGCTTTCTCCGCTCCCTTCCCTTGGAAAACATTTGCAGCCAAGTCACGCTGCCTATTGGGATTCCTTTCGGGAGTGTGCACTTCCAAGGGGCCAATTGGTTTGGCTTTTCCTTTTCCTCCAATAGCAATGCCCTTGGCCTTCGCAGCCGAGGCCTTCACCGAGGGCTTCTTTTTATTTGGCTCAGCAGGAGCCGGTGCCTTGCCCTTCTTTGGATCTCTCGATCCGGCGTTCAACAATCTCTTCTTGGGCTGGCTGCTTGCCTTTGTCTTTCTCTCCAATTGATACAAGTCTCTTCCTCTTGGAGACTTGAGCAGCATCAGCCTGAGAGTTGTGAGCTTCACGCTCCTCTCGCTTCTTCTTCTGAAGTTCATTTCAGGACTCCTCAATGGCCCGAGCCATTGCTTCATCTTCGTCGTAGGCCAAAGCTGCGGCTCGAGCAGCTTGTTGCTTCTTGGTTGCTTTTGCTTTCTCATGCTGCTCGAGATACTTCTCAGCAGCCTCAACTTCGGCTCTTGCTCGTTCTTCGGCGAGACGAAGTTGCTCCGCCTCCCACTCGGGGTCAGTGGGGGGAGAAGCGGAACAGCGAGGAGCGACCATTTTAGCTGAAAGGAATAGAGTCCATAAGATAGAAGGTCAAGGAGTTGGAATAATGCGAAAGAATTCACGAAAAATAGCCAAAGTGTGAGTTTGACCTGTGCAGACCGGACTTGTCCGCTCCAGGGGCAGACTAGTCTGCCAGGCACCGGACTAGTCCGGGTTACACAGGCAAAACCCTAACTCTAACGGTTTTTCGAGAAATTTGGAATCAAGTCGCAATACTCCTAGGCTATGATCACAAGGTCACTAGAAGCAACTTTAATGAAGAGGCATCTACCAAAAACTTAATGAATTAAGAATGAGGCTAGTTTTTGAAAAAGGAGAAATACCTCTTCAAATCTTGAAAAATTGACTAGATCGGGGAGGGATCGCGTCGAGGATGTTTGGGAAAGGTCTCCCTTGCCTCCAAGGAGTCCAATGCACGGATTGGAATCGGTTTTTGGTGGTTGGAATCGAAAAACGTCGAAAGGGGATGGTTTCGCGCGCGTGGGAGAGAGAGAAAGCTAGATGAGGAAGTGGAGGGGCCGGCCGCTTCCTGGGAGGTTTAAGATTACAGGGGCCGGACTAGTCCGGTCAGCGGACCAGACCCGGACCAGTCCGGATCCGGACTTGTCCGGCCATAGGGCGGACTAGTCCGGTCCTAGGAGGCTGAAAACATATATATTTGAGTTTTAGCCACTATAAATGATCATTTTGGACATATTGCCACACCAAAAACTTTATGATTATGGTCAGTAAGCATTCAACATTCAAACTATGACCATAAATCACAAAGTCACTAGTTTTTTCAAATATTTAGAAGAAAATTGAGATAGAGATGAATTTTTCAACCACATGCTTTCTTTTGAATAAGGCAAAAATAAACATCCATATGTGCATGTTTCAAGCCACATTTCGAGAATCTAAGATATTGAGCTCACTCCTAAGCTCACAAAATCGCTTCTCATCTAGGGGCTTGGTGAATATGTCAGTTAGTTGGTTTTCGGTTCTCACATGTGAAATCACTATATCCCCCTTTAAGGAATGATATCTCAAGAAGTGGTGTCTAATGTCTATATGTTTGGTCCTTGAATGCTCAACTGGATTATGGGCTATTTTGATGGCGCTCTCATTGTCACATAGGAGAGGAATATGGCGCAAGTTTATACCATAATCCCTTAGAGTTTGTCTCATCCAAAGAAGTTGTGCACAACAACTTCCGGCTGCGACGTACTCCGCTTCGGCTGTGGAAAGAGTAATGGAATTTTGTTTCTTAGAGGACCAAGACACTAATGATCTACCCAAGAATTGGCATGTCCCGGATGTGCTCTTTCTATCAACTTTGCACCCCGCATAATCCGCATCGGAATAACCAATGAGGTTGAACTTGGATCCTTTGGGGTACCAAAGTCCTAGGCTAGGTGTGTGAACTAGATATCTAAGAATTCTCTTCATGACAGTCAAATGACACACCTTTGGTGCAGCTTGAAACCGTGCACACATACACACACTAAGCATAATATCCGATCTAGATGCACAAAGATATAACAAGGAGCCAATCATGGAACGATATACCTTTTGGTCCACACTTGGACCATCTTCGTTGAGGTCTAGGTGTCCATTTGTTGCCATAGGAGTCTTAATGGGTTTGGACTTGTCCATGTCAAACTTCTTCAATATGTCTTGAGTGTACTTTGTTTGACTTATGAACGTGCCTTCTTTGAGTTGCTTGACTTGGAAACCTAAAAAGAACTTCAACTCCCCCATCATGGACATCTCAAATATTTCCGTCATAATCTTAGAAAACTCATCACAAAACGCTTTGTTAGTAGAACCATATATAATGTCATCGACATATATTTGGCACACAAAAAGATCATCATTGAAGTGCTTTGTAAATAGAGTGTAATCAGCTTTTCCTATCTTAAAACCATTTTCAATTAGAAAGTCTCTAAGACACTCATACCAAGCTCTAGGAGCTTGTTTGAGGCCATAGAGAGCCTTACGCAATTTGAATACATGGTTTGGGAATTCTTGGTATTCGAAGACCGGTGGTTGCTCCACATATACTTCCTCCTTGATTGGGCCATTTAGGAACGCACTCTTGACGTCCATTTGATAGAGCTTAAAATCATGGTGAGTGGCAAAGGCAAGTAATATTTGAATTGACTCTAACCTAGCTACAGGAGCAAAGGTTTCATCAAAATCCAAACCTTCGACTTGTGAGTACCCCTTGGCCACAAGTTGTGCCTTGTTCCTTGTCACAACACCATGTTCATCTTGCTTGTTGCGGAACACCCACTTGGTTCCCACAACATTTGCTTATGGACGCTTGAAAAGCTCCCAAACTTTGTTCCTCTCGAAGTTGTTAAGCTCCTCTTGCATGGCCACCACCCAATCCGGGTCTCTCAAGGCATCTTCAACCCTATGGGGCTCCAAAGAAGAGACAAAGGAGTAATGTTCACAAAAGTTTGCAACACGAGAACGAGTGATTACCCCTTTAGTAATGTCTCCTAGTATGTTGTCAATGGGGTGATCCCGTTGAACACTTTGATGTACACGAGGATGTGGAGGTTGAGCTCTTGAGTCATCATCGTCTTCTTCTTCTTCTTGATCTCCCCCTTGATGAATGCCTCCCCCTTGAATTTCGTCTTCTTGGTCGTTTTGAGGTCCCACTTGACTGTCGTCAACTTGATCGTGTGGGGGATTACTTGCATCATCTTGTTGTTGGTCACTTGAGCATTGAGGTTGTTCTTGTGGTCGAACATCTCCAAGTGCCATTCTTCTAAGTGCTTCTTGTGGAGAGTCTTCTTGATCTAGCACACTTTGATCAACTTGCTCCACTTGGGAGCCATTAGTTTCATCAAACACCACGTCGCGTGCTATTTTAACAATTCTGGAGGTTTTGTTGAAGACACGGTAGGCGTGGGTGTTTGAGTCATAGCCAAGCAAGAAACCCTCATCGGACTTCGAAGCAAACTTCGAAGTCCTAGGCTTCTTGTTGAGAATATAGCACTTGCTCCCAAAAACACGAAAATAAGAGATATTGGGTTTCTTACCAACTAGAAGCTCATAGGGAGTCTTCTTGAGGAGGCGGTGGAGGTATAATCGGTTGACGGTGTGGCAAGCAGTGTTAACCGCCTCCGCCCAAAACCGATCTGATGTCTTGTACTCATCAAGCATTGTCCTTGACATCTCGATGAGTGTTCTATTCTTCCGTTCCGCCACCCCATTTTGTTGAGGGGAGTATGGAGCTGAAAATTCATGCTTGATGCCCTCCTCATCCAAGAATCCTTCCACTTGAGTGTTCTTGAACTCGGTGCCGTTGTCACTTCTTATAGCTTTGATTCTTGAGGCGAACTCATTTTTAGCTCTCCTCAAGAACCTCTTGAGGACACCATGGGTTTCACCCTTATCACGCAAGAAAAACACCCAAGTGAAACGAGAAAAGTCATCAACAATAACAAGACCATATTTGTTACCGCCAATGCTTATGTAGGTTATTGGCCCGAAAAGGTCCATGTGTAGCAGCTCCAATGGTCTTGTTGTCGTCATGATGTTCTTGGAGGGGTGTTGAGCTCCCACTTGCTTCCCCGCTTGGCAAGCACTACATGGCCTGTCTTTTTCAAAGATAAAATTCTTCAAGCCATGGATGTGCTCGCCCTTAAGAAGCTTTTGTAAGTTCCTCATGCCAACATGGGCCAGCCGTCTATGCCAAAGCCATTCCATGTTGGTTTTCGCCATTAAGCATGTGTCAAGTTGAGCTTTATCTGAGGCAAAGTCCACAAGATAAAGCTTTCCCTTGAGCACACCCTTAAAAGCGATTGAGTTATCACTTCTTCTAAGGACGCTCACACCCTCATTAGTGAAGACACAATTATAACCCTTGTCACATAGTTGTGATATGGACAAGAGGTTATAATCTAAAGAATCAATGTGTAGAACGCTAGAAAGAGTGTGTTGAGGGGAGATGATAATTTTACCGGAGCCAAGGATTTTTCCTCAGCTATTGTCTCCAAAGAGGATTCCTTCATTTGGATCATCATGTTCTTCATACTCCTCGAACATCGTCCTCTCTCCGGTCATGTGGTTTGTGCACCCACTGTCGAGCACCCATTTGGATCCACCGGAGGAGTATGCCTGCAAAACAAGATTATGCCTTCCTTTTAGGTACCCAAGCAGAGTTGGGTCCTTTGATGTTAGTGGTAAGGCATTTGGGCACCCACACGCAAGGCTTGGGGCTCTTGCGGAGTGGCCCAACATATCTAGCATATACTTTGCCATATTTGTTCCTCATCAAAACATATGATGCATCGAAATCATGAAATAGAGGATGCGGTTCAGCTTTAGGCGTGTAAGTGCTAGTTGAGGTGTTCTTCACAATTTTAGTTGGAGATGAGCTTCCTTTGACAAAGACAATCAAGTCTTTGCCATACTTGAAGGTTTTGGCATTTTGCCTTCCACCTTTAGTATAACCAAGACCATCCTTGACATTGGGAGGTCTTGTGTTGGTGTATGCACTTCGTGCATACGCCACTTTCTCTTTGTCAAAGATGCCACCCTTAGGTGCTTGCTTGTCTTGAGTCAACTTAAGCTCATCCTTTAACTTAAGAATCAAGTTAGAACATTTGCAAGTTGATATTTCTTTGGATGCAACTTTTGAGGAGGATGAGCTTGTGGATGAAGAGGTTACATTAGTCTTAAGGGACTCAACTTGAGTCTCAACGATCTTGTTAACTTTTGTCAAGTTGCCAAGTTCGTCCTTGAGCTCAATGGTTGTCTCCTCAAGACTTGAGCATGTTTTCTTGCTTAGATCAAGTTCATGCTCTAATGCCTTGCTCTTCTCTCTCTCAAGCTCAAGGAGCTCAATGAGATCTTTACATCTTTCCTTTTCTTGGATAAGCAAGTCCTCTTGCCTATCTAAGAGCTCCTCCTTCTCAAAAATCTCATCTGAAAGCAATTTCATTCTTCGCAATGTGCTCTTGCTTATATCCTTAAACATGTGTTCATTTTCGCTAGCACTATCAAAATCATCATGGGAGGATATGGAAGAGGATGAGTTAGAATTTACCTTTCTTCTTCCCTGTTTTGCCATGAGGCAAGTTGGTTTATAGTCGTGGAGATTTGGGAAGAGCTTGCTTCCCTTGGAGCTCCTCTCGATGGCTATGGTTGCCATCTTCTCCTCATCTTCGGACGAGGAGGACTCATCGTTAGAGTCCCACTCCTTACCTAAGTGAGCATGACCGGAGGGCCTCTTCTTCTTGTAGAACTTCTTCTCTTGTGGCTTGCCCTCCTTCTTCTTCTTGCCATCTTCATGTGGACAATCTACCATGAAGTGCCCGTACTCGCCACAATTGTAGCAAGCCCTCTTGGTTTTGGGCCTTGCCTTTTCTTTGCCTTTGCCCTCATGCTTGTATCCTCCTTTTCTTCTCCTCATCATCCTCTTGAAGTTGTTGATGAAGAAGGCCTCTTCCTCATCGGTGTCAAGGCTCTCCTCATCCTCTTCCGTTTGCTCTTTTGAGGAGCATGTTGCTTTGAGTGCAACATTCTTCATCTTCGAGGCGGTGAACCTTTGAAGGTCATTGTAGAAGAGCGCCTCCTTTTCCATGATCTCGTTATTGATGATCCTTCCAAGGACCTCCTCTGGGGTCATTTTGGCAAACCCCGGACTTTCTCGGATCATGGAGCAAAGAGAGACGTTCCTAGGCATGAATGCCCGAATCATTCTCTTCACCACCTCGTGGTCCGTCCACTTGGTACAGCCGTAAGATATACTCTTGTTGATGAGTATCTTTAGGCGGTTGTACATCTCTTGTGGAGATTCACCATCCATAATGGCAAACCTCCCGAGCTCTCTTTCAATGAGCTCAATCTTTGCTTCCTTGATGACTCGGTTGCCTTCATGAGCCGTCTTAAGAGTGTCCCAAATGTCTTTGGCCACCTCAAGTCCATCCACTTGGTTGAACTCATCTCTTGAGAGAGATGAGATGATCACTCCGGCCACTTGGGCATTGCGGTGAAGGAGCACGACTTGCTCCGGAGTGATATCTTCTTCATTCTTAGGGATGTGCACCCCGGTCAACACAATTTGCCATAGCGAGGGATTGAGTGACACAAGGTGAATCTTCATGTTGTGCTTCCACATCCCATAGTCGGTTCCATCGAATTGGGGAGGATTCCCCAATGGGATGGAAAGGTAGTGGTTGTTGGACACAAGGCGCTCATAGTTGTAGCCTTGTTGGTTGTAGTTGATTGTACCACTCGATGTGGAGGTTGAGGTGTCAACTTTGGGAATCTTCAACTTCTCTCGAAGTTTCACCTTGAGCTGGCGAACTTCTTCATCATCCGTTGATTTGTCTTGATAGAAGAGAATCTCTTCTGGAGTTGCTTGGATCTCACTGGTAGAGACTTCTTCGTACCCCACTCCGGCCATCTTCTCTCCGAGTTGTTGGACTTTTTGGGAGAGTCCTGCTCTGATACCAATTCAAATTTGCCTAGAGGGGGGGTGAATAGGCTAATCGACCTGAAATGACTCAATAAAACGAGATTAATACAAAGGGGGCGGACTAGTCCGGTCTAGGGGGTGGACTAGTCCGGTCCACCTACGGGGAAAAACCTAAAAAGGGTTTCTAACAGGTTTTGGTCCAATTCTTGTGATGCAAAGTTTGTTAGAATAACTTAGTGAGCCTTAATAAGTTATATGGCAAGTATGAAGCTAAAGATCACAATGAAGCAAAGGTGATGAGCAAAACCGGTAAAGCTAACCCTAGAAGCAATATGTGATGAATGTGTAACACCCTCAATTTTCGCATCATGCATTGCATACGTGGTCATGCATTAAACACTAGTAGAATAAAAGAAAAATAATAAAACATATGCATATACAAATACGTGTGGCAAAAGAAGAAAAGAAAACAATAATTATAGGCTAAAACTTGTAATAGGGAATAAGAACAAAAAAAAAGGAATAATATAAATATATATAAATAATATATATATAACAAAATATAAAAAAAAAGTATAATAGAAAAAAATAACATTAATAATATATGTTATAAAAATAATAAATAATAAAGAATAAATATATAATATTAATGTATATATATATATATATATATAAATAAATAAATAATATATATATATATATAAAAATATATATATAATAAATTATAATAAAGAAAAAAAAAAGGGAGCCGCCCGGCGGCCAGGCCAGCGGCCCAGCCGGCCGAGCCGGCCCCGCTCCGCACTGCGCGCCGAGGCGCGTCGCCCGAGCGAGCGCGCCCGCCGCTGACCGCGCCGCAGCGCCCCGGGGGCCCCACCGCCGCCTGCCCGCCCTGACCGCGCCGCGCGCGACGCGCGCGCCAAGGCGCCGGGCCCCGCCCCCCGGTCCTCTCTCTCCCCCTGACGTGACCGCGCCCACGCCCGACTCCCCCCGCCTGCTCCCTGACGCGACGCCGCCTGCGCTGCAGCAGCGCGCAGCGCGCTGCGCCGGGCCCCGCCGGCCGAGCCGCATCCGAATTTTTTCCTAACCGCCCGATACTCCCGCTCCCGCTGGACTCCCTTCCGCGTCCGACTCCCCTGCCGCGAATCCCGCCCCGAACAGAGTCGGTACCAAGGCCGTACCCTAGCACCGCCCCTATAAATAGGACCTAGGTGCCTAGGCTTTTTCCCCACGAACCAGCAGCCGCCAAAGCCGCCGGAAGCAGCCGACGGGAACAGAGAAAACAGAGGCGCCCAGGGAAGAAAAAAGGAGAAAAAGAAGGGGAAGAAGAGGGAGAAAAAGAGGAGGACACCGCCGTTCGCCGGAGATCGTCGCCGACATCGCGCCGCCGAAGGACTGCTGCACCATCTATTTCGTCTACGCGTCGCATTTTTTCCGCGACCGTCACGCCGTCAGATCTACGGTAGGGTTCGTTCCCGATGCGAATTTTTGCGATCATATTGAATCTAATAGGCGTAAATTAATTTTAGTTGCACCATAAATTTTATTTCAGCAGCATTAATCCACCCTAAAACCCCCGTAAACCCATATGAACACGTATGAACTAGTCACATCTAATTATTAACCCACCATAGTAAATTAATTATTAAATTGTGCATGCATGCATGTCATTGCATGTTGATTATTTTGTGTGCATTATGTTGAATTGTATATGTTTTCTTGTATGTATGATCACGCGTAGAGGAACGTGCTCAAGAGGTTGCATACGAGGATTTCCAAACCCAAGACTTCGAAGCGCTTGAGCAACCCCATCCGCCGGAGCAAGGCAAGTGTCCTTGAAGCATATTGATCCTATTTTAAAATTAAATGTTTTGTTTGCGAACTTGCATGCTTGTGTCAAATTGATGGGAATCCTATGGTAGGAAGTTTACTAGTTTTGTTTGACCACCCTTGTCACCTGGAAATTATGGTAGAGAGTCGGGAAGGGTTTTTACCTTTTTGCTTCGCTTAATTAATTGGGATGGCAAACAACCTTACACATTTAATTATGCATCAATGACACTCTGGTTAATGTGAACTGGTCAATACGATGGGTGATCTAAGCAAGCATGGTTATGTGGATGGGTTGGATGTTATGGTGGTTTGCTTGCCTTAGATTTAAGGACCGGTTCATGCGAGAATATGCCAGGTCAACAGTGCCACCACAAGGCCAAGTATGGGTGCGGCGTAGCTGAATAATTAGGAGCGCTGCTAGTATTGTATGGACCATTGGATGGCGCGGGGAATGGGAGTCGAGGAGGACTGCCCTGGGATCCGCATGGCACACGAGGGGACCCGTGGGTGGGAGAATAGAGGTTCAAGCCTGCCGGTGAAACCTTAGTGGGCCCGTACATACTAGTAGTCCCTTTTGAAAGGCTATTTTGTGATCTCTTGGCCACACACCTACGGAAGTGTGAGATGGCACAATGGAGGTTTCTTAGTCATCGAAAGGTGATAAAATCACAAACATGTGGGTAAAGTGGTACAACCTCTGCAGAGTGTTTAAAAACTATCATGATAGCCGTGCTCCCGGTTATGAGCGCCTGGATGACCTACATGATTAGAGTTGGAAATTGGGATTTGGGATGGTTATGGTTTGGTAATGGTTATGGTTGGTTTATGGATTATGGTCATGGTTATGAAATTGAGTTATGGTAATTGGACATGGATAATGGTAATGTTAGTAATAATTGGATATTGTTTATACTTTGTTAATATGATGGGATTTATTTCACATAGACGTAGTATAATGCTTTTCAAATGTTTTACTGTACTTTTCAGCACTTAGCCATTATTATTGTCGTCATTTGAATTAGCCACATGTCATACTTTCCACACTTGCTGAGTACGACATGTACTCACCCTTGCAATCCCCCCCAACAGCTACTGGAGACAATTGGGAGTACCCTGAGGATCACGAGGAGTACTAGGTTGCGTACCGCCGTCAATTGCCTGTGGATTGGAGTCGTGTTGTTTAGTTTATTTTCCGCTGCAGTTATTTAGAGTTATATTATTCGTGAACTATTGGATTATTGTAATAAAGTACTTATTTATTAGTTAAGACGTGGTTAAATTCTGTTTATCATTTGTGAATCATTCGTGTATGTGTGTTGAACATCCTAGGCACACATATGCGTTACACTTGGTTCATATTCGGAACCGGGTGTCACAAATTGGTATCAGAGCCGCGTTGACCGTAGGACGCAAGACTAGGTAGAATGGACACTCTAGAGCACTTAGGAACACTCTTCTAATATGCTATTTTCGAAAATTTTTGCTGCTGTTTTGTTTCCTTTATTTTCGGCCGCAAAAAGGATTGATCGCTGCTGCGTTTTTGATAAAAATTTTCAGAAGTGAGCAATATTAAGTGCTGCTGTTTTGCTGTATAAATTTTCGCGAAAACAGTGTGTTTTGCTGCTATTATGTGTGGGTAAAATTATTGTGTTGGTTGCTGTAATTTTTCTCTTTATTTTTCATTCTTTTGGAACCGCTGCACCGCTCTTTGTCCGCCGTTTAGCTGCTGAAATTTTCAGATTTGTTTTTCATTATTTTTCTAATGTATTCTGTTTCTTGTAGATGGCCCGCACCAAGACAACCCCTCGTAAGTCGACCGGTGGACTCGTGCTCCCGCGTAGGTTGGCTAGTCGCTCTCCGGCCGTCGACCCCCGTCACCCCGTGGTGATCCATTCTGACGGCAGAGCCGCAGGACAGCTGCGACACCGTCTCCGTGCCCTACTCCGTGAGGCTGGCTACCGCCACCACAGTCTCTCGCTCTCCTACCACACCACTGGAGTGCAGCGCCCCGGCAGGAAGGAGTGGAGCTGCAAAATTTATATCTATTACGGTGACGAGTTGGTGAAGACCCGCAGCAGCCCTGCTTGGAGGAGCTCCCGCCGATCTGCAGAGCAGGATGCTAGCTGGGAAGCAGCCACTTTCTGGAGCCACGCCCGCCGTTTCCGTCTGGAGGACACGGTTCACGCCTTCGTCCCGCAGCGTCCTAGTGGCACTGCGCGCTTCGTCTCCAGGCACGTGGAGGGACCCCTGGACCTCCCGCAGTCTCGTCAGACTGTTGGCGACATGACCCAGCTGAGTGCCCGACTTCAGAGGGCGCAGCAGGAGATCCAGGATGGGCGTGACCTCGCCCAGCGTCACGAGGCGATAATCAGGAGGTATCGTCGGATCACCGACGAGGACCCGGACGACTACGCATCCGACACCCCGATGTGGACCCCAGACTCTCCAGACCGTCGCAACGGTCAGCGTGAGTCATCTTCTGAGGAGTCCTCTGACGAGGAACCTTCCAGTGTGGCGTCTACCGCACCACCGCCGCCTGCTGCCTCACCACCCCAGGACCCACAGGACCCCGAGGACCCCGACGACGACGACGACGACGACGAGGACCCGGATGAGTTCCCGCTCGACGACGACTAGTCCTCGACCTATGCCACGACTCAAGGATAGGCACACCCCCATTAGTAAATAAGAGCGATGTAGATATACTTGTGTGGCCTTGAGTTGTATTACTTCTTTTAGGATCTTTGTAAATTCTGTTTGGTGCTTGTTTGAGTGCTTGTGTGCTTAGTAGAGAGTTGTGGGATGCTTCGGCAATTGTCCACATCCTCATAATATAGGTCTATATTAATAAAGGATTATTTAGTGTCACATACCTTGATGCATATAGTTGGGACGTTCTTTCCAAATCCTAAATCCTTCTATCCCCACCTTTCTTTCGCCAACAGATGGTGAGAACTCGTAACCAGAGGGATGCTAACGATGAGGAGGAGCGCAATGAAGTACCTCAGAACAACCAGGGACATGCTCATGGAGCCATCAATATTGAACAACTGTTAGCTATGCAGAACCAGCTCATGCAGACCATGATACAGACCATGGGACAGCTGCAAGCTGGCAACAACAATCAGCCTCATCTGCCTCCACCGCCACCCCCGCCACATCACAACCGTTTGGGAGAGTTCATGAGGACCAGACCGCCTACCTTTGCACAAGCCACAGACCCAATGGAAGCTGATGATTGGCTGAAGTCTGTTGAGAAGAAACTTGCTATTGTCCAGTGCACTGACAGGGAGAAGGTTCTCTTTGCATCACACCAACTAGTTGGAGCAGCCGCTGACTGGTGGGAAGCTCTTTGCAACGCTCATGATAATCAGGAGACAATCACTTGGGCTGAGTTTAAATAGAGTTTCCGTTCCCACTACGTACCCGAAGGAGTTATGATACTGAGGAGACAAGACTTTGAAAATCTCAGGCAAGGAAGGATGAGTGTGAGTGAGTATCTCAACAAATTCACTCAATTATCAAGATATGCCCCAGAAGACATCAAAACTGATAGTAGGAAGCAATATCTGTTTATGAGGGGTCTCAACAATGAAATTCAAGTCCAGTTGCTCAATACTGATTATCCAAACTTCCAAAAGCTGGTTGACAAGGCTATTGTGGTTGAGAACAAGATTCGTGAGATGGAGCAGGACAACAAAAGGAAGATGTCACATCATGGACCGCAACAAGGAAGTAATGTTCGCCCCCGCTATGCACCACCTACTGCACCACAATACAACCCCTCTGCTCCTGCATACCGCACTGCTTATCCGCCCCGCCCAAATCAGTCACCGCAGCAACGCCCCGCCATGCAAGCGCCTCGCAATCCTGTGCCACCTGCGCCGCGTCCTAACATGGCGGCAAATGCTCAAAACCAGATGCGCCCAAACTTCCCCAATGCTACGGGTGGTAAGACATGCTATGCGTGTGGAGAACCCGGACACTTTGCAAGTCAATGCCCCAAGAGAAACAATGGACCTATGAACAATGCACCAAGGCCAAATCACCCGCGACCAAATGGAGGAGCACCACAAGGCAACCGTGGACAGCAGAATTTTGCTCGTGGTAATGTCAATCATATCTCTACTGAGGAAGCTCAGCAAGCTGATGACGTCGTGATTGGTATGTTTCTCGCCAACTCCAACCCCGCGACTGTTTTATTTGATTCAGGAGCATCTCATTCATTCATCTCGTCAAAGTATGTTGCCAAGTACAATTTGCCTATATCTCATATGAAGCAAACTATGCTAGTAAGTTCTCCTGGCGGAGAGATGAGGACAAATATAGTATGTCCGAAAGTAAGCATTAAAATAAGGGGGGTAGACTTTCTCGCAAACCTCATAGTATTGGACTCCCAAGGAATAGACATAATACTTGGAATGGACTGGTTGAGCAAGTATAATGGAGTCATTCAATGCGCCGAGAGGATTGTGCAGTTGACAAGTGAACATGGTACACGCATTGAAGTTGAAGCAGCCCAACCTGCAAGAGGAAAAGCGATGCTGAATCATGTGGAAGAAGTGACATTGGAAAGCATTCCGATCGTTCGCGAGTACCCGGACGTGTTCCCAGATGAGTTGCCAGGTATGCCACCTGATCGTGACATAGAATTCGCCATTGAGTTGATACCCGGAACTGCACCTATAGCTAAGAGGCCGTATAGGATGCCTCCTAAGGAATTAGCAGAGCTCAAGAAGCAAATTCAAGAGCAGCTAGAGAAGGGTTTTATACGCCCAAGCTCATCCCCGTGGGGAGCCCCAGTGCTCTTCGTAGATAAGAAGGATGGAACCCAGAGGATGTGTGTGGACTATAGGTCTCTCAACGAAGTGACAATTAAGAACAAGTACTCACTGCCCCGTATTGAGGATTTGTTCGACCAAATGAAGGGTGCCTGTATCTTCTCCAAAATCGACTTGCGGTCAGGATACTTTCAAATGAAGATTAGACCATCAGATATACCCAAGACAGCATTTCGGACACGATATGGATCTTATGAGTACACCGTCATGTCATTTGGATTAACGAACGCGCCAGCGTACTTTATGTATCTCATGAATAAGGTCTTCATGGAGTATCTGGATAAGTTCGTTGTAGTGTTCATCGATGATATTATGATCTACTCGAAGGACGAGAAGGAACATGAGGAACACTTGAGGCTTACGCTGCAGAAATTGAGGGAGCATCAATTGTATGCCAAGTTCAGTAAATGTCAATTTTGGTTACGGGAAGTTTCTTTCTTAGGCCATATTATTTCCGGAGGAGGAGTATCAGTTGACCCAGGGAAGGTGAGAGATGTGCTTAAGTGGGAACCGCCACAGAACGTCAAGGAAATTCGGAGTTTCCTTGGAATGGCTGGATATTACCGCCGATTCATTAAGAATTTCTCCAAAATAGCCAAGCCTATGACCGAATTACTCATGAAAGGGAAGGCATTCCGATGGACTCAAGCTTGTCAGGATAGCTTTGAAGAGTTAAAGAAAAGATTGACAACCGCCCCAGTGTTAGTATTACCGGACGTGAGCAAGAGTTTTGATATATACTGTGATGCATCAAGACAAGGATTAGGATGTGTGCTCATGCAAGAAGGCCAAGTGGTAGCTTATGCATCGAGGCAACTAAAGAAACATGAGTTGAATTATCCTACGCATGACCTTGAACTCGCAGCCGTGGTACACGCCTTGAAGATATGGAGACACTATGTTTTTGGTCACCGATGTGAGATTTATACGGACCACAAGAGTCTCAAGTACATATTTACGCAAACGGATCTGAACCTGAGGCAACGCCGATGGTTGGAGCTCATCAAGGATTATGACGTGGGAATCAACTATCACCCAGGGAAGGCCAACGTAGTGGCCGATGCTTTGAGCCGAAAGGGAGTAAGTCATCAACTTACAGTTCAAGAACTGCCACCCGAGTTATGTAAGGAGTTTGAACGGTTGAACCTTGGATTCATAAATGAGATGGGAACGATGGAAGTCAACCCAACATTAGAGCAGGAAATACGGGAAGGACAGACGAAGGACAAGGAAATACAAGAAATCAAGGAAAGGACCCAAGAAGGAAAGGAATTCAGATTTGATGAGGACGAACAAGGTACCTTATGGCTTGGAAAGAGGATTGTGGTACCTAATGTCAGGCATATTCGAGAAACAATATTGAAGGAGGCACATGACTCGCCTTACTCAATTCATCCTGGCTGTACGAAGATGTACAAGGACTTAAAGACATGCTACTGGTGGGCTAGCATGAAAAAGGACATAGCTGAATATGTTGCACTTTGTGATGTGTGCCAACGAGTTAAAGCTGAACATCAAAGGCCAGCCGGATTGCTACAACCATTGAAAATCCCAAAGTGGAAGTGGGAAGAGATTGGTATGGACTTTATAGTTGGATTACCGCGAACTCAGTCTGGCTATGATTCAATATGGGTTATTGTGGATCGATTGACAAAATCAGCTCATTTCATTCCTGTCAAGACCACATATACCACCACAAAGCTAGCAGAATTGTATATGGAACATATTGTGTGCCGACACGGAGTACCGAAGAAGATAGTCTCGGATAGAGGTTCTCAATTCACCTCCAGATTTTGGCAGAAATTGCATGAAGCAATGGGAACAAGGCTGAACTTTAGTTCGGCGTATCACCCTCAAACAGATGGACAAACCGAGAGGACCAATCAAAATTTGGAAGACATGTTGAGAGCATGTGCTTTAAAGCATAGGAAAAGTTGGGATAAAAGTTTGCCGTATGCTGAATTCTCGTACAACAATAGTTACCAATCAAGTTTGAAAATGTCACCCTATGAAGCACTATACGGAAGGAAGTGTAGGATGCCCTTGTTTTGGAATGAAACCGGAGAGAATCAAGTGTTTGGTCCCGACGTGTTACAAGAAGCTGAAAGGCAAGTCCAAATAATACGGGAAAACTTAAAGGCTGCCCAGTCTCGACAGAAAGGTTGTGCTGATAATAGGCGAAGGAGCTTGACCTTTGAAGTTGGAGATTTTGTATACCTCAAAGTGTCACCTATCAGAGGTCAACGACGATTTAACGTCAAGGGAAAACTCGCACCACGTTACATCGGACCATTTAAGATTCTGGACAAGCGAGGAGAGGTAGCTTATCGACTTGAGCTGCTGACGTATCTCTCCGATGTACACGACGTGTTTCACGTCTCTCAACTCAAGAAGTGTCTCAGGGTACCGGAAGAACAAGTGCCGATGGACGAGTTAGAACTTCAGGAGGATTTGTCCTATGTCGAACAACCTATCAAAATTTTGGATATGAAGGAAAGAGTCACGAGAAATAAGAGGATCCGTTGGTGCAAAGTGCAATGGAAACACCATACGGAAGCCGAAGCTACATGGGAACGTGAAGAAGACCTGAAGGCAGAATTCCCTCATCTTTTCCCCACGCTATCGAATCTCGAGGGCGAGATTCACTTTAAGGGGGGTAGGTTTGTAACACCCTCAATTTTCGCATCATGCATTGCATACGTGGTCATGCATTAAACACTAGTAGAATAAAAGAAAAATAATAAAACATATGCATATACAAATACGTGTGGCAAAAGAAGAAAAGAAAACAATAATTATAGGCTAAAACTTGTAATAGGGAATAAGAACAAAAAAAAAGGAATAATATAAATATATATAAATAATATATATATAACAAAATATAAAAAAAAGTATAATAGAAAAAAAATAACATTAATAATATATGTTATAAAAATAATAAATAATAAAGAATAAATATATAATATTAATGTATATATATATATATAAAAAATAAATAATATATATATATATATATAATAAATTATAATAAAGAAAAAAAAAGGGAGCCGCCCGGCGGCCAGGCCAGCGGCCCAGCCGGCCGAGCCGGCCCCGCTCCGCACCGCGCGCCGAGGCGCGTCGCCCGAGCGAGCGCGCCCGCCGCTGACCGCGCCGCAGCGCCCCGGGGGCCCCACCGCCGCCTGCCCGCCCTGACCGCGCCGCGCGCGACGCGCGCGCCAAGGCGCCGGGCCCCGCCCCCCGGTCCTCTCTCTCCCCCTGACGTGACCGCGCCCACGCCCGACTCCCCCCGCCTGCTCCCTGACGCGACGCCGCCTGCGCTGCAGCAGCGCGCAGCGCGCTGCGCCGGGCCCCGCCGGCCGAGCCGCATCCGAATTTTTTCCTAACCGCCCGATACTCCTGCTCCCGCTGGACTCCCTTCCGCGTCCGACTCCCCTGCCGCGAATCCCGCCCCGAACAGAGTCGGTACCAAGGCCGTACCCTAGCACCGCCCCTATAAATAGGACCTAGGTGCCTAGGCTTTTTCCCCACGAACCAGCAGCCGCCAAAGCCGCCGGAAGCAGCCGACGGGAACAGAGAAAACAGAGGCGCCCAGGGAAGAAAAAAGGAGAAAAAGAAGGGGAAGAAGAGGGAGAAAAAGAGGAGGACACCGCCGTTCGCCGGAGATCGTCGCCGACATCGCGCCGCCGAAGGACTGCTGCACCATCTATTTCGTCTACGCGTCGCATTTTTTCCGCGACCGTCACGCCGTCAGATCTACGGTAGGGTTCGTTCCCGATGCGAATTTTTGCGATCATATTGAATCTAATAGGCGTAAATTAATTTTAGTTGCACCATAAATTTTATTTCAGCAGCATTAATCCACCCTAAAACCCCCGTAAACCCATATGAACACGTATGAACTAGTCACATCTAATTATTAACCCACCATAGTAAATTAATTATTAAATTGTGCATGCATGCATGTCATTGCATGTTGATTATTTTGTGTGCATTATGTTGAATTGTATATGTTTTCTTGTATGTATGATCACGCGTAGAGGAACGTGCTCAAGAGGTTGCATACGAGGATTTCCAAACCCAAGACTTCGAAGCGCTTGAGCAACCCCATCCGCCGGAGCAAGGCAAGTGTCCTTGAAGCATATTGATCCTATTTTAAAATTAAATGTTTTGTTTGCGAACTTGCATGCTTGTGTCAAATTGATGGGAATCCTATGGTAGGAAGTTTACTAGTTTTGTTTGACCACCCTTGTCACCTGGAAATTATGGTAGAGAGTCGGGAAGGGTTTTTACCTTTTTGCTTCGCTTAATTAATTGGGATGGCAAACAACCTTACACATTTAATTATGCATCAATGACACTCTGGTTAATGTGAACTGGTCAATACGATGGGTGATCTAAGCAAGCATGGTTATGTGGATGGGTTGGATGTTATGGTGGTTTGCTTGCCTTAGATTTAAGGACCGGTTCATGCGAGAATATGCCAGGTCAACAGTGCCACCACAAGGCCAAGTATGGGTGCGGCGTAGCTGAATAATTAGGAGCGCTGCTAGTATTGTATGGACCATTGGATGGCGCGGGGAATGGGAGTCGAGGAGGACTGCCCTGGGATCCGCATGGCACACGAGGGGACCCGTGGGTGGGAGAATAGAGGTTCAAGCCTGCCGGTGAAACCTTAGTGGGCCCGTACATACTAGTAGTCCCTTTTGAAAGGCTATTTTGTGATCTCTTGGCCACACACCTACGGAAGTGTGAGATGGCACAATGGAGGTTTCTTAGTCATCGAAAGGTGATAAAATCACAAACATGTGGGTAAAGTGGTACAACCTCTGCAGAGTGTTTAAAAACTATCATGATAGCCGTGCTCCCGGTTATGAGCGCCTGGATGACCTACATGATTAGAGTTGGAAATTGGGATTTGGGATGGTTATGGTTTGGTAATGGTTATGGTTGGTTTATGGATTATGGTCATGGTTATGAAATTGAGTTATGGTAATTGGACATGGATAATGGTAATGTTAGTAATAATTGGATATTGTTTATACTTTGTTAATATGATGGGATTTATTTCACATAGACGTAGTATAATGCTTTTCAAATGTTTTACTGTACTTTTCAGCACTTAGCCATTATTATTGTCGTCATTTGAATTAGCCACATGTCATACTTTCCACACTTGCTGAGTACGACATGTACTCACCCTTGCAATCCCCCCCAACAGCTACTGGAGACAATTGGGAGTACCCTGAGGATCACGAGGAGTACTAGGTTGCGTACCGCCGTCAATTGCCTGTGGATTGGAGTCGTGTTGTTTAGTTTATTTTCCGCTGCAGTTATTTAGAGTTATATTATTCGTGAACTATTGGATTATTGTAATAAAGTACTTATTTATTAGTTAAGACGTGGTTAAATTCTGTTTATCATTTGTGAATCATTCGTGTATGTGTGTTGAACATCCTAGGCACACATATGCGTTACACTTGGTTCATATTCGGAACCGGGTGTCACAAATTGGTATCAGAGCCGCGTTGACCGTAGGACGCAAGACTAGGTAGAATGGACACTCTAGAGCACTTAGGAACACTCTTCTAATATGCTATTTTCGAAAATTTTTGCTGCTGTTTTGTTTCCTTTATTTTCGGCCGCAAAAAGGATTGATCGCTGCTGCGTTTTTGATAAAAATTTTCAGAAGTGAGCAATATTAAGTGCTGCTGTTTTGCTGTATAAATTTTCGCGAAAACAGTGTGTTTTGCTGCTATTATGTGTGGGTAAAATTATTGTGTTGGTTGCTGTAATTTTTCTCTTTATTTTTCATTCTTTTGGAACCGCTGCACCGCTCTTTGTCCGCCGTTTAGCTGCTGAAATTTTCAGATTTGTTTTTCATTATTTTTCTAATGTATTCTGTTTCTTGTAGATGGCCCGCACCAAGACAACCCCTCGTAAGTCGACCGGTGGACTCGTGCTCCCGCGTAGGTTGGCTAGTCGCTCTCCGGCCGTCGACCCCCGTCACCCCGTGGTGATCCGTTCTGACGGCAGAGCCGCAGGACAGCTGCGACACCGTCTCCGTGCCCTACTCCGTGAGGCTGGCTACCGCCACCACAGTCTCTCGCTCTCCTACCACACCACTGGAGTGCAGCGCCCCGGCAGGAAGGAGTGGAGCTGCAAAATTTATATCTATTACGGTGACGAGTTGGTGAAGACCCGCAGCAGCCCTGCTTGGAGGAGCTCCCGCCGATCTGCAGAGCAGGATGCTAGCTGGGAAGCAGCCACTTTCTGGAGCCACGCCCGCCGTTTCCGTCTGGAGGACACGGTTCACGCCTTCGTCCCGCAGCGTCCTAGTGGCACTGCGCGCTTCGTCTCCAGGCACGTGGAGGGACCCCTGGACCTCCCGCAGTCTCGTCAGACTGTTGGCGACATGACCCAGCTGAGTGCCCGACTTCAGAGGGCGCAACAGGAGATCCAGGATGGGCGTGACCTCGCCCAGCGTCACGAGGCGATAATCAGGAGGTATCGTCGGATCACCGACGAGGACCCGGACGACTACGCATCCGACACCCCGATGTGGACCCCAGACTCTCCAGACCGTCGCAACGGTCAGCGTGAGTCATCTTCTGAGGAGTCCTCTGACGAGGAACCTTCCAGTGTGGCGTCTACCGCACCACCGCCGCCTGCTGCCTCACCACCCCAGGACCCACAGGACCCCGAGGACCCCGACGACGACGACGACGACGACGAGGACCCGGATGAGTTCCCGCTCGACGACGACTAGTCCTCGACCTATGCCACGACTCAAGGATAGGCACACCCCCATTAGTAAATAAGAGCGATGTAGATATACTTGTGTGGCCTTGAGTTGTATTACTTCTTTTAGGATCTTTGTAAATTCTGTTTGGTGCTTGTTTGAGTGCTTGTGTGCTTAGTAGAGAGTTGTGGGATGCTTCGGCAATTGTCCACATCCTCATAATATAGGTCTATATTAATAAAGGATTATTTAGTGTCACATACCTTGATGCATATAGTTGGGACGTTCTTTCCAAATCCTAAATCCTTCTATCCCCACCTTTCTTTCGCCAACAGATGGTGAGAACTCGTAACCAGAGGGATGCTAACGATGAGGAGGAGCGCAATGAAGTACCTCAGAACAACCAGGGACATGCTCATGGAGCCATCAATATTGAACAACTGTTAGCTATGCAGAACCAGCTCATGCAGACCATGATACAGACCATGGGACAGCTGCAAGCTGGCAACAACAATCAGCCTCATCTGCCTCCACCGCCACCCCCGCCACATCACAACCGTTTGGGAGAGTTCATGAGGACCAGACCGCCTACCTTTGCACAAGCCACAGACCCAATGGAAGCTGATGATTGGCTGAAGTCTGTTGAGAAGAAACTTGCTATTGTCCAGTGCACTGACAGGGAGAAGGTTCTCTTTGCATCACACCAACTAGTTGGAGCAGCCGCTGACTGGTGGGAAGCTCTTTGCAACGCTCATGATAATCAGGAGACAATCACTTGGGCTGAGTTTAAATAGAGTTTCCGTTCCCACTACGTACCCGAAGGAGTTATGATACTGAGGAGACAAGACTTTGAAAATCTCAGGCAAGGAAGGATGAGTGTGAGTGAGTATCTCAACAAATTCACTCAATTATCAAGATATGCCCCAGAAGACATCAAAACTGATAGTAGGAAGCAATATCTGTTTATGAGGGGTCTCAACAATGAAATTCAAGTCCAGTTGCTCAATACTGATTATCCAAACTTCCAAAAGCTGGTTGACAAGGCTATTGTGGTTGAGAACAAGATTCGTGAGATGGAGCAGGACAACAAAAGGAAGATGTCACATCATGGACCGCAACAAGGAAGTAATGTTCGCCCCCGCTATGCACCACCTACTGCACCACAATACAACCCCTCTGCTCCTGCATACCGCACTGCTTATCCGCCCCGCCCAAATCAGTCACCGCAGCAACGCCCCGCCATGCAAGCGCCTCGCAATCCTGTGCCACCTGCGCCGCGTCCTAACATGGCGGCAAATGCTCAAAACCAGATGCGCCCAAACTTCCCCAATGCTACGGGTGGTAAGACATGCTATGCGTGTGGAGAACCCGGACACTTTGCAAGTCAATGCCCCAAGAGAAACAATGGACCTATGAACAATGCACCAAGGCCAAATCACCCGCGACCAAATGGAGGAGCACCACAAGGCAACCGTGGACAGCAGAATTTTGCTCGTGGTAATGTCAATCATATCTCTACTGAGGAAGCTCAGCAAGCTGATGACGTCGTGATTGGTATGTTTCTCGCCAACTCCAACCCCGCGACTGTTTTATTTGATTCAGGAGCATCTCATTCATTCATCTCGTCAAAGTATGTTGCCAAGTACAATTTGCCTATATCTCATATGAAGCAAACTATGCTAGTAAGTTCTCCTGGCGGAGAGATGAGGACAAATATAGTATGTCCGAAAGTAAGCATTAAAATAAGGGGGGTAGACTTTCTCGCAAACCTCATAGTATTGGACTCCCAAGGAATAGACATAATACTTGGAATGGACTGGTTGAGCAAGTATAATGGAGTCATTCAATGCGCCGAGAGGATTGTGCAGTTGACAAGTGAACATGGTACACGCATTGAAGTTGAAGCAGCCCAACCTGCAAGAGGAAAAGCGATGCTGAATCATGTGGAAGAAGTGACATTGGAAAGCATTCCGATCGTTCGCGAGTACCCGGACGTGTTCCCAGATGAGTTGCCAGGTATGCCACCTGATCGTGACATAGAATTCGCCATTGAGTTGATACCCGGAACTGCACCTATAGCTAAGAGGCCGTATAGGATGCCTCCTAAGGAATTAGCAGAGCTCAAGAAGCAAATTCAAGAGCAGCTAGAGAAGGGTTTTATACGCCCAAGCTCATCCCCGTGGGGAGCCCCAGTGCTCTTCGTAGATAAGAAGGATGGAACCCAGAGGATGTGTGTGGACTATAGGTCTCTCAACGAAGTGACAATTAAGAACAAGTACTCACTGCCCCGTATTGAGGATTTGTTCGACCAAATGAAGGGTGCCTGTATCTTCTCCAAAATCGACTTGCGGTCAGGATACTTTCAAATGAAGATTAGACCATCAGATATACCCAAGACAGCATTTCGGACACGATATGGATCTTATGAGTACACCGTCATGTCATTTGGATTAACGAACGCGCCAGCGTACTTTATGTATCTCATGAATAAGGTCTTCATGGAGTATCTGGATAAGTTCGTTGTAGTGTTCATCGATGATATTATGATCTACTCGAAGGACGAGAAGGAACATGAGGAACACTTGAGGCTTACGCTGCAGAAATTGAGGGAGCATCAATTGTATGCCAAGTTCAGTAAATGTCAATTTTGGTTACGGGAAGTTTCTTTCTTAGGCCATATTATTTCCGGAGGAGGAGTATCAGTTGACCCAGGGAAGGTGAGAGATGTGCTTAAGTGGGAACCGCCACAGAACGTCAAGGAAATTCGGAGTTTCCTTGGAATGGCTGGATATTACCGCCGATTCATTAAGAATTTCTCCAAAATAGCCAAGCCTATGACCGAATTACTCATGAAAGGGAAGGCATTCCGATGGACTCAAGCTTGTCAGGATAGCTTTGAAGAGTTAAAGAAAAGATTGACAACCGCCCCAGTGTTAGTATTACCGGACGTGAGCAAGAGTTTTGATATATACTGTGATGCATCAAGACAAGGATTAGGATGTGTGCTCATGCAAGAAGGCCAAGTGGTAGCTTATGCATCGAGGCAACTAAAGAAACATGAGTTGAATTATCCTACGCATGACCTTGAACTCGCAGCCGTGGTACACGCCTTGAAGATATGGAGACACTATGTTTTTGGTCACCGATGTGAGATTTATACGGACCACAAGAGTCTCAAGTACATATTTACGCAAACGGATCTGAACCTGAGGCAACGCCGATGGTTGGAGCTCATCAAGGATTATGACGTGGGAATCAACTATCACCCAGGGAAGGCCAACGTAGTGGCCGATGCTTTGAGCCGAAAGGGAGTAAGTCATCAACTTACAGTTCAAGAACTGCCACCCGAGTTATGTAAGGAGTTTGAACGGTTGAACCTTGGATTCATAAATGAGATGGGAACGATGGAAGTCAACCCAACATTAGAGCAGGAAATACGGGAAGGACAGACGAAGGACAAGGAAATACAAGAAATCAAGGAAAGGACCCAAGAAGGAAAGGAATTCAGATTTGATGAGGACGAACAAGGTACCTTATGGCTTGGAAAGAGGATTGTGGTACCTAATGTCAGGCATATTCGAGAAACAATATTGAAGGAGGCACATGACTCGCCTTACTCAATTCATCCTGGCTGTACGAAGATGTACAAGGACTTAAAGACATGCTACTGGTGGGCTAGCATGAAAAAGGACATAGCTGAATATGTTGCACTTTGTGATGTGTGCCAACGAGTTAAAGCTGAACATCAAAGGCCAGCCGGATTGCTACAACCATTGAAAATCCCGAAGTGGAAGTGGGAAGAGATTGGTATGGACTTTATAGTTGGATTACCGCGAACTCAGTCTGGCTATGATTCAATATGGGTTATTGTGGATCGATTGACAAAATCAGCTCATTTCATTCCTGTCAAGACCACATATACCACCACAAAGCTAGCAGAATTGTATATGGAACATATTGTGTGCCGACACGGAGTACCGAAGAAGATAGTCTCGGATAGAGGTTCTCAATTCACCTCCAGATTTTGGCAGAAATTGCATGAAGCAATGGGAACAAGGCTGAACTTTAGTTCGGCGTATCACCCTCAAACAGATGGACAAACCGAGAGGACCAATCAAAATTTGGAAGACATGTTGAGAGCATGTGCTTTAAAGCATAGGAAAAGTTGGGATAAAAGTTTGCCGTATGCTGAATTCTCGTACAACAATAGTTACCAATCAAGTTTGAAAATGTCACCCTATGAAGCACTATACGGAAGGAAGTGTAGGATGCCCTTGTTTTGGAATGAAACCGGAGAGAATCAAGTGTTTGGTCCCGACGTGTTACAAGAAGCTGAAAGGCAAGTCCAAATAATACGGGAAAACTTAAAGGCTGCCCAGTCTCGACAGAAAGGTTGTGCTGATAATAGGCGAAGGAGCTTGACCTTTGAAGTTGGAGATTTTGTATACCTCAAAGTGTCACCTATCAGAGGTCAACGACGATTTAACGTCAAGGGAAAACTCGCACCACGTTACATCGGACCATTTAAGATTCTGGACAAGCGAGGAGAGGTAGCTTATCGACTTGAGCTGCTGACGTATCTCTCCGATGTACACGACGTGTTTCACGTCTCTCAACTCAAGAAGTGTCTCAGGGTACCGGAAGAACAAGTGCCGATGGACGAGTTAGAACTTCAGGAGGATTTGTCCTATGTCGAACAACCTATCAAAATTTTGGATATGAAGGAAAGAGTCACGAGAAATAAGAGGATCCGTTGGTGCAAAGTGCAATGGAAACACCATACGGAAGCCGAAGCTACATGGGAACGTGAAGAAGACCTGAAGGCAGAATTCCCTCATCTTTTCCCCACGCTATCGAATCTCGAGGGCGAGATTCACTTTAAGGGGGGTAGGTTTGTAACACCCTCAATTTTCGCATCATGCATTGCATACGTGGTCATGCATTAAACACTAGTAGAATAAAAGAAAAATAATAAAACATATGCATATACAAATACGTGTGGCAAAAGAAGAAAAGAAAACAATAATTATAGGCTAAAACTTGTAATAGGGAATAAGAACAAAAAAAAAGGAATAATATAAATATATATAAATAATATATATATAACAAAATATAAAAAAAAGTATAATAGAAAAAAAATAACATTAATAATATATGTTATAAAAATAATAAATAATAAAGAATAAATATATAATATTAATGTATATATATATATATAAAAAATAAATAATATATATATATATATATATATAATAAATTATAATAAAGAAAAAAAAAAGGGAGCCGCCCGGCGGCCAGGCCAGCGGCCCAGCCGGCCGAGCCGGCCCCGCTCCGCACCGCGCGCCGAGGCGCGTCGCCCGAGCGAGCGCGCCCGCCGCTGACCGCGCCGCAGCGCCCCGGGGGCCCCACCGCCGCCTGCCCGCCCTGACCGCGCCGCGCGCGACGCGCGCGCCAAGGCGCCGGGCCCCGCCCCCCGGTCCTCTCTCTCCCCCTGACGTGACCGCGCCCACGCCCGACTCCCCCCGCCTGCTCCCTGACGCGACGCCGCCTGCGCTGCAGCAGCGCGCAGCGCGCTGCGCCGGGCCCCGCCGGCCGAGCCGCATCCGAATTTTTTCCTAACCGCCCGATACTCCCGCTCCCGCTGGACTCCCTTCCGCGTCCGACTCCCCTGCCGCGAATCCCGCCCCGAACAGAGTCGGTACCAAGGCCGTACCCTAGCACCGCCCCTATAAATAGGACCTAGGTGCCTAGGCTTTTTCCCCACGAACCAGCAGCCGCCAAAGCCGCCGGAAGCAGCCGACGGGAACAGAGAAAACAGAGGCGCCCAGGGAAGAAAAAAGGAGAAAAAGAAGGGGAAGAAGAGGGAGAAAAAGAGGAGGACACCGCCGTTCGCCGGAGATCGTCGCCGACATCGCGCCGCCGAAGGACTGCTGCACCATCTATTTCGTCTACGCGTCGCATTTTTTCCGCGACCGTCACGCCGTCAGATCTACGGTAGGGTTCGTTCCCGATGCGAATTTTTGCGATCATATTGAATCTAATAGGCGTAAATTAATTTTAGTTGCACCATAAATTTTATTTCAGCAGCATTAATCCACCCTAAAACCCCCGTAAACCCATATGAACACGTATGAACTAGTCACATCTAATTATTAACCCACCATAGTAAATTAATTATTAAATTGTGCATGCATGCATGTCATTGCATGTTGATTATTTTGTGTGCATTATGTTGAATTGTATATGTTTTCTTGTATGTATGATCACGCGTAGAGGAACGTGCTCAAGAGGTTGCATACGAGGATTTCCAAACCCAAGACTTCGAAGCGCTTGAGCAACCCCATCCGCCGGAGCAAGGCAAGTGTCCTTGAAGCATATTGATCCTATTTTAAAATTAAATGTTTTGTTTGCGAACTTGCATGCTTGTGTCAAATTGATGGGAATCCTATGGTAGGAAGTTTACTAGTTTTGTTTGACCACCCTTGTCACCTGGAAATTATGGTAGAGAGTTGGGAAGGGTTTTTACCTTTTTGCTTCGCTTAATTAATTGGGATGCCAAACAACCTTACACATTTAATTATGCATCAATGACACTCTGGTTAATGTGAACTGGTCAATACGATGGGTGATCTAAGCAAGCATGGTTATGTGGATGGGTTGGATGTTATGGTGGTTTGCTTGCCTTAGATCTAAGGACCGGTTCATGCGAGAATATGCCAGGTCAACAGTGCCACCACAAGGCCAAGTATGGGTGCGGCGTAGCTGAATAATTAGGAGCGCTGCTAGTATTGTATGGACCATTGGATGGCGCGGGGAATGGGAGTCGAGGAGGACTGCCCTGGGATCCGCATGGCACACGAGGGGACCCGTGGGTGGGAGAATAGAGGTTCAAGCCTGCCGGTGAAACCTTAGTGGGCCCGTACATACTAGTAGTCCCTTTTGAAAGGCTATTTTGTGATCTCTTGGCCACACACCTACGGAAGTGTGAGATGGCACAATGGAGGTTTCTTAGTCATCGAAAGGTGATAAAATCACAAACATGTGGATAAAGTGGTACAACCTCTGCAGAGTGTTTAAAAACTATCATGATAGCCGTGCTCCCGGTTATGAGCGCCTGGATGACCTACATGATTAGAGTTGGAAATTGGGATTTGGGATGGTTATGGTTTGGTAATGGTTATGGTTGGTTTATGGATTATGGTCATGGTTATGAAATTGAGTTATGGTAATTGGACATGGATAATGGTAATGTTAGTAATAATTGGATATTGTTTATACTTTGTTAATATGATGGGATTTATTTCACATAGACGTAGTATAATGCTTTTCAAATGTTTTACTGTACTTTTCAGCACTTAGCCATTATTATTGTCGTCATTTGAATTAGCCACATGTCATACTTTCCACACTTGCTGAGTACGACATGTACTCACCCTTGCAATCCCCCCCAACAGCTACTGGAGACAATTGGGAGTACCCTGAGGATCACGAGGAGTACTAGGTTGCGTACCGCCGTCAATTGCCTGTGGATTGGAGTCGTGTTGTTTAGTTTATTTTCCGCTGCAGTTATTTAGAGTTATATTATTCGTGAACTATTGGATTATTGTAATAAAGTACTTATTTATTAGTTAAGACGTGGTTAAATTCTGTTTATCATTTGTGAATCATTCGTGTATGTGTGTTGAACATCCTGGGCGCACATATGCGTTACGCTTGGTTCATATTCGGAACCGGGTGTCACAGAATGAAAGCTAAGAACACAAGTGACACGAGGATTTTATCCTGAGGTTCGATCCCACAGAAGGAATCTACGTCCCCGTTGAGGAGTCCACAAAGGACCGGGTTCAACAACCCTTCCCTCACCAAGTTTACCGCACGGGCCTAACTTGGTTCTCCACTATCACAAAGAATGAATACAAGATTCGTTGTGGCTTCTCACAATCTGAGGCTCCCACCACAAATACAATCACGAATCACAAAGATTGACTCAAGCCACAGATCACAAAGATTCACAAAGTGCAAGAGATCAAACCGAGAGCCAAAGAGCGGTGTTCTTCCTCTTCTTCACCTCACTAAACCCTAATCCACACAAGAATTGGTTTTAGAGGGAATGTATGCAATAAGGAGGCTTTTGGAGGCTCAAGGTTGTTGTGGCGGCACTAGGGTTTCAATTTGCTCAAGAGTTGGTTCAAATGAACCCAGGGGTCCTCTATTTATAGAGGTCCCAAGCCCATACTGCTGACTTCAGCAGATGGGCAGACTAGTCCGGCCTACAGCCCGGACTAGTCCGGCCTAGGGGACCACTGACGTCCCTGACAACTGTCGCACTACGCGGCAATCGTCACACTACCTGCCAAACTTCAAATTCAAACGGTCACTTCAACAACGGACTAGTCCGACCCTTACCGGACTAGTCCGATCTCACACAGAACCTTTTGTTTCGTGTGAAAACGGACTAGTATGAAGACCACATACTAGTTCGGCCCCATGGGCGGACTAGTCCGGCCTTCCCAGACTTAGTCTCTAAAACACTGACTCCTCTCAAACCCGGACTAGTCCGGCCCCCAGGGCGGACTAGTCCGATCTCAGTCAGGACCTCTTGGTCCGGACTAAAACGGACAAGTCCGTGGTTTTGGGACTTAGTCCCCAAAACCTACTTCACGGATACCTGGACTCGTCCGTCCCAATACGGACTAGTCCGATCTCAGTCAGACCCTTCTGGTCCGGCCAAAAACGGACTTGGCCGGCCAGGGGCGGACTAGTCCGGCCACCTGCACGGACTAGTCCGGCCCTACTGCCAAACTTCTTCCCACTCTTTTCTCTCAGGGGGTTTGACCTCTAAACCGCTTTGGGCTCCCAACTTGATCTCAATGCACTTTACACACACATCCTCACACAAATTTGGCTAGTCTAAACTCGACACACTAGAAACCCTAGTTTCTCCTTTTCGAGTTGACATCGCCGTTTCCATCTTTTTCCTTTTTGAGGGATTGTGCTTCTACTTAGTCCACACCTGTGCTTAAGATCACTGAGCTCATTAGCCACTTAATTGTCGTCATCAATCATCCAAAACCCACGGGGATCCTAGATGCACTTTCAGTGCGGACTAGTCCGATATTCCAAGAATCCTTGAAAATTTGCTAAGTACCTGGACCTTTCCGGACTAGTTCGGTTTCCAGCGGACTTGTCCGATTTCCTCTCTGTTTAAAGTCGGACTTGTCCGATTTTTTGCCAGACTTGTCCGATTTTCTCTCTGGACGACTTCGGACTAGTCCGGTCCTTTCCGGACTTGTCTGATATTTCGCGACTCCGAGTTGATCTTTTGTTTTACGACTTGTTTCTTGGGTTTCACATTAAGTGGGCCTAGGGATGTCGTGCCTAACTCTTTTAGAGCCCATGTGGGACTCTAAACCGGCCTCTACTCCTCTCAAACTCGAAATCCATCTAAATCTAGCCTCCACCTCTATATAAACAACCCCACCCCTTGGTTTGACATCTATTTGCCACTTTTCCACCCCTCCCAAACCCTAGTTCGTTGAGAGCCACCACCAAGGAGGGAGGAGAAGATCCCAAACAAGAAGAAGAAGAGGAGGAAACGAAAGAGGATCAAGATCTCCATCAAGCTTTCGTTCTTCAACACCAATTCATCTCCAAGTTCATCACCAACCCTAGATCACCAAGATTCAAGTGCTACCTCCAAGTTTCATGATTCATTGGAGTTCTAAACACCTGGTATACCTTCTAGTCTCTTTTTCTTACGTAAATTCAACCCCAAATCTCCAAATTCACATTGATCTAGAAAACCCTAATCTGCTGATCTCGCAGAGTGCGGACTTGTTCGGTCCCTAGCGGACTAGTCCGATCTTCCTGGTTAAATTGGGTTGAATTAATTCTAAAATTTGACCTAATTAACTCCAAACCTGTATAAATTTGTTAAGATCTATTAGAACTAGCTAGTAATCATTAAAATCAATCTATTAACAAGTTCTACCTTGCATTTGCATTAATCATGCATGTCATGTCATATTGAGTAATATTTGTGCACTCTTTGATTGTGTTTCTTGTCTTGTATGTTTATTGTGTGGATTAGACATATTTGCGTTAGAGAGTGCCGCGGAGGATCTACAGTACCAAGAGTTTGAAGGCTTTGACCCTAATCAACTTCAAGAGCAAGGCAAGTGTCCTTGAAACATATTGATCCTGTTTTGACAATAAATGGTTTGTTTGCAAAACTGCATGCTTGTGTCAATTTGATGGGAATCCTATGATAGGAAGTTTACTAGCTTTGTTTGACCACCCTTGTCATCTGGAATTATGGTAGAGAGTCGGGATGTGCATTTTACCTTTCTGCTTCGCTTAATTAATTGGGATGGGAAAATAATACTACACATTAATGATGTATTTATGAGACTATGATTAACATGAACTGGTTAATATGATATGGTAATGGGTGATCTAAGCAAGCCTGGTATGTGGATGGGTTGGATGATATGGTGGTTTGCTTGCTTTAGATCTAAGGACCGGTTCATGCGAGAATAAGCTAGGACTACAGTGCCACCACGAGGCCAAGTATGGGTGCGGCATAGCTGATTAATTAGAGCTTTGCCAGTTCTATTTGGACCATTATGGATGCTCGGGGAAGGGGTAGTCGGATTGGGTTTGTTGATGATTGGTGGGACTACCCTGGGATCCGAATGGCTCAAGAGGGGGCCCTTGGTTGAAGATGTGCTCTGTAGGAGACATCACCACCGGTGAAACCTCAGTGGGGTCTAAATAGGCTAGTAATCCCTTTGTAAAGGCTATTTTGTGATCTCTTGGCCATACACCAAAGGAAGTGTATTGGCGAAAGGGAGGTTCTTTAGTCGCCGACGGGTGATGAAATCACAAACACGTGGGTAAAGCGGTAGAACCTTTGCAGAGTGTGTCTAAAGCTATCATGATAGACGTGCTCCTGGTTATGAGCACCTGGACAACTTCCATGATTAGAGGGAACTCGATATTGGGATGGTTATGGTTTGCTAATGGTTATGGTTGGTTATGAATTAATTTCTGGTATTGAATATGGTTATTGGCAAA